>CAUYUJ010015729.1:127467-164967 GCA_963575745.1 Prorocentrum cordatum
GCATGACAATGGCGAGGGCCTGGCTGGTGGCGGTGACTTCTTCCATATCATGAGGGAGCTCAAGCGTCGCCAGGCCCGTGGCCAGCATGATGAACATGGATTGAATTTGACGGTCGTGGCTGGAGGGCAGTGGACCCGCACTCGGAGGCACCTCTGCGGGTACAAGCTGGAGTCGACCACCTGCCCACGGTGCAAGAAGCATCCAGAGACGCTGTTCCACAGGATTTGGTCCTGCGAGTGCAACGGCAACCACGACGACTACGACAAGACGGCCTCGCTGCTGCCTGCGGCGACAGCCCAGTATGAGAGCCAGCCCACTTTCTGGCTCCGTGGTGTGCCCACTGTCTGCATGACCACGCCTCGCTTCGACGAGGCGCTGCTGGCCGAGCTCGTGCTCAGGCTGCCAGGCGCTTTTGATGAATGTGAGGATGGGGGGTGGACGGTGGTGTACGGGGACGGGTCGGGTGGGAAGCACTCAGACGACCCTCGTCGTCGGCGCTGTGGAGCTGCTATCGTGGCCCTGGCGCCTGATGAGCAGGGTCAGTTTCAGGAGCGTGCTGGCATTGCGGTCCTCCTCCTCGGGCTGAAACAGTCTGTCCCGAGGGCCGAGCTGCTCGCGTTTTGTCTCATGCTCGAGAATGTTCCAGGTAATGTTGAATTCGTCACCGACCATAAGAATATAGCCAGGTATTGGAAGTTTATCCTTGAGAATCCCAAGGCCTCGCGTCTCCAGGAGGACCTCTGGGAGCGTGCTAGGAAGTCGTGGAGATCCAGGCCTGGCCAGCTCACGGTTCGGTGGACCCCATCTCACACGGATGAGAGAGCGAGTTTTTACTGTGAGCAAGAGATGCTCACGGCCATGGGTAACATGGCTGCGGATATCTGGGCGGGGAGGGCGGCGGAGTTGGCGTGGGAGAGGGGGCTGGTGGGGGGCCTTCCTCGGACCGATGCGGTCGACTCTGCTGCTGCTATGATCAGGAGGCGTGCCCGTCGTGCGCTCCAGGATGCTGCTGCCGCCGACAAATCGTCGAAGGCAGAGAGAGAAGTGGTGCCCATTAAAGCGGTACCGAAGTCAAGAGTAGCTCGAGCTCTCGCTGCCTCCGCCCACCGCCTCCACCTGAGGGGCTCTGTGTGGGTTTGCGAGGCGTGTCTCCAGACTGTGCCCCAGTCGAGGTTCCTGGAGTTGAGCTCGAGCCCCTGTTTGCCTCCCCCTCCTCCTCCTCCTGAGGCTCCTCCCCCTCCCAGGGCTCAGAGGATCACCCAGGGTATCGGTTTGACTTTGCAGGGAGTTGAAGTCCATCCGTCGCGCTCGCTCGGCCGAGCGGACCAATTCTTCCTGACCTTTTGTCACACCTGTGGGGCCTACGCTACTGTGGACCCCCGTCATCTTATCGCTGAGTGCCGCCCGAGTCGGAAAGGCTTGGAAAACTTGGCCCGTCTGGGGAAGGGGCTCTACCCTCGTCGTGACGGGCCCCCTAAGGCTGTTAAGATGGCGATGCAGGCTCGTGATGAGTTCGGCGCCCGACAGGGGCGTACGAGTGTGAGCGGAGCTGGATCGTCTAGCGATCCTGGCCCTGCTCTCGCTGTCTCTCAGGATGCGCCCGCGGGTCCAACCCCCTAATCCCCGAAGGCGCCGTCCTCCTTTGAAGCCACTGCCCCAATTGTCTCCCTGTGGGCTGGGGCTTTGTGGCCGCACGCTGTTAGCTCCGATTTGATTCCCAGCTTGATATCTCCTCCTCACTCCCTCCTCCTCCTCCTTCCTCCTCCCCTCCTCCTCCTCCTCCCTCCTTCCTCTCCTCCTCTCCTCTCCCTCCTCACTCCTCTCCTTCCTCCTACCTCCTCCTTCCCTCCACCTCCTCCCTCCTCCACCTCCTCCCTCCTCCTCCACCTCCTCCTCCTCCTCCTCCTCCTCCTCCTCCTCGGGCACCGTCGCTCCGCGCCTGCGGCACCCCCCGATGTCGGCGGCGCGTGCGAAGCTGAAGCTGAACGACGTGGCGAGCGGCAGATCTTCCGACGTGGGCGGCATTCCTTGGCCAAGTTGCCGCCTCAAGACGTTCCTTCGCGAAGGCACAGTTGGCAATGTCGGTCATTCCTTAAGAGTTCTCTGTCGAAGAATTGGTAAGGAGTGTCCAGCATGGCCACTTGTGTTTTTTCGTATCGGGGTCGATCATCTTGCAACCACGAGCCCCCCAGGTGCACCGAGGCTGGAGTCAGAGCAGAGACAGGCCAGAGGTTCTGCTCCGTCGAGTTTTCGCGAGTCTTCCTCCCCAGACATGCTCTAGTCGTGACAAACTATCAGGGCTGGAGGGTTTTGGCCATCTTTGGCCTCGGGGGGCCCTCGCCCGGCCTCGGGAGCGTCAAACAACAATTTCGGGACGAAAAGCCGGCCCCGGGGAACGGGTCGGGACTTCCTCAAGTCTCCAGAGACCAGGACACAGATAAACCAGGACACGGGAAATCAAGGACATGACACCCTTTCCTGCAAAGTCACATATTTCAGCACCCGTGCATTTTTGGTTTGCTGCACTGCAGGATTCGGGTTTGTGTCAGTGTTTAGGAGGGTCTCGCCTGGAAACCTGGTCTCGAGGGATGTTGGGTGTCCGGGTCTAGCGTGTCTGGTTTTACGGGGCACTGACCTCCAGGGACTCCCTCTCGCATCTCTTGGTCACTTCCTCCTCTCCTGTGCTTTTCTCCCACCTTTGCCCCTTCAGCCCTGCCCCCCCCCTCCCCCCCCCCACCCCCGCCCCCTCCCCGGTCGGGTGCCGGCCCCGCCCCGAGGTCTACGAGTTCGCAAAGGACGAGTTTTACGCGTGGCTCACCCCGCAGACGTTCCAGTTTTATAACACCAGCCACGGCCAGATCAGCCTCCTCCGGTGGCGCGCTTGCGCTCCTTCACCTCCATCCGAGGTCGCGCTGCCCCCTTCCTCCTCCCCCTCCCCTGCTGTCCTCCCCCTGCTCTTGCTCCTTGCCTCCTTCCTCTTCTCCTGCTCCTCCGCCTCCCCGCCTCCCCCCCCCCCCCTCGCCCCTTCCCCCTTGCCCCCCCCCCCTCTCTCCCCTTCCAGTCCCTGCTTCTGTCCCCGCCCCGGGCCCAGCCGTAGTTTCGTCCCGTCCCCGCTCGCCGTCCCTGCCGCCCCTCCCGCTCCCCTCTGCCTTCCCGCCCCCCTCCAGTGGTGCCGTGGGCCGCACTCGGCCCGTGGTGCACTGGACAGCGCGGCCGCACTCGGCAACCGATCCACGACCTGTGCGCGGTGTCCACGGGGGCGAAGAGCAACGTCCACACTGCTGCGTGCATTTCGTTCTGGCCCGTGTGCTCAGCGGCGATCGTTTCGTTCCTTCCAGACGCTCGATGCTACAGGGGAGTGGACCCCGAAGAGTGCTTCCCTGAGATCCTGGCGACCCAGTTTTTTCGAGCTGGGCGTCTTCGCCCAATGTCGGGACCAGGGACCCGCACAGATCGATCCGGCTCGACAAATGACGCAGAAGGCTTCGGTCGAGGGCTCCAGTCGTGATTTTTCATGATGTTTCAATTTTTTGGAGTCGTCGGATCTCAGAGTTATAGCAGTCGACTGGCCAACAGCTGCTCGTGGCGGGAACCAGCGACCCCCCTGCGAACCTGCTGGCGAACGGCCCGCGGCAGTTGCTGTTTTGGCCATCGACGGGGTGAGCTGGCCATCCTGGCGGCTGGCTGGCAACTAGTGGCACGAACCGACATCAAGAGCATGAGCCACAGCAGCAGCCACGCAGAAGGTGTGACGACGACACGGCCGCGAGACTAGCACAATCACTCCTGACCCGGCGCAGCAACACACTTCACACCGACACGGCCACCATAACAAGTCTCAGCAAGCGTATCCTACGACAGCACCAGGCCATCACGAGAACTCAAAGACGAGCGGCACTCAACGACATCACAATCAAGTTCCGCGGCCTCCACCATATTTCTGGGATCAAGGCTACCAGCGAGAAAGACCTCATACAAGCCATGACGACAGCGGACGACAAGAACGAGACAGACCAGAAAGGGATAGCAGACGTGTTCGCTGGTTGCTACGAGGAGGACCCACGCCCCACAAATACTGGCAGGCCCATGAAAGGCAATACGACTGACACCACTCATCAGGTCATTCCACCTTCCACCATCGACGAATCACACCAAGCAACGAAGCATTTCGACAAAACGGATGCAGAGACGCAGCTGGCCACATTGCAGAGCTTTTGAAAGCAGACGGGGTACTATCGAGCAGCACTTGCTGACGCTCGTCAACGACACTTTTACACCTGAAGAAAACACCGCCCGAGCAATGAGGCGCACCGCGATTAGTGCAATTTTCAAGTCTGGCGACCCATGCCCAAAATTGGCTAGAGGCGCTCTTTGATTCACGATCGTCGCTCGACCAAGCTGGATTCCGCAAGGGCTTCCGCACAGAAGACCATGTTTTCATTGCGGCTATGCTGCACGAGCACTCCTAGGAGTGGCAATTGAATCTTTGCACAGCTGCCACTGATTTCGAACGGGCGTTCGAATGCGTAGACCACGACTGCCTGTGGAAAACATTGCGGGAACAGAATTTAAGGGTACCGTACGTCACCTTGCTGCAGAAGTTGTAAAATGGACAGGTGGCCACGGTGAAGGCAGATGTCAGCAGCAGGAGCTTCAGCAACGAACCCGGTGTCAAATAAGGCGGCCCAATCAGCTCTTACCTCAATGCGCTACTCGAGCACGTGTTCCGTCAATGCAGACCGACTTGTGAACGGATGGGATGTGTCATACAGTTGAGACACAACGCTCAGGCTTCTCGCCATTTTACGCTTTGCTGGCGACTTCCTATTTTTCGCGGGCCGAACCTGCCTCAATTCACATGTCATTACGGGACCTCAAACGCACGGCCTCGAAGTGAGGACTTCAGTTGCGTCCAGACAAAACCATGATTGTCATGAACGTGAGCAGGAGACACAGACAAACGACGCGTCATGCGAAAGCGCGCTTTCTTCTGCTGCTGGCAGGGAGGGGGGGGGTTCAACCCCCCCCCCTCCCCGGCCAAACCAGGGTGGGGAGGGGTTCGGACTTCCCCTCCCGGAAAGGACAAATATTCGGGGGGTTCCGATCCCCCCCCTCCCAGAAAATGATTCGGGAGGTCCAGGCACCCCCGCAGCAACGAAGACGACGACGCCGACACCGCCGTCGCCGCCAGCAGGCGACGCGGACGACGACGGAGATGACGACAACGACGACGAACTACGCAAGACGCACGACAACCGCGACGACAACGACGCCGACGCCGACACCGACGCCGATGTCAACGCCGATCACGACGACGTCGACGAAGCCTACGACGACGACGGCAAAGATGAGTATAGAAGAGTAGATGAGTATAGCCGAGCAGGTATAGAGTAGAGCAGAGTGGAATAGAGCAGAGTAGAGTAGAGCAGAGCTGAACAGAGTAGACCAGAGTTGAGCAGAGTAGGAGTTGAGTAGAGTAAAAGCAACGTTGAGTACAGTAGAGTATGTTATGGTGCGGTAGGGTGGAGTAGAGTAGAGTCGGGTATGTCCCCGGATAACGCAGGAACCTGGCGAGCATCACTCGTGTCGTCGTCGTCGTCGTCGTCGTCGTCGTCGTCGTCGTTGTCCTCGTTGTCTTTTCCTACTTGGACGCCGTTTGAAGATACAGGGCCAGCAAGAACACCTCTGTCAGAACGCTGTGAAGCGGGGCAGCTTTGCGACATGGTGCTTTTTGCCAGTCGCTCAAGAATGTGCTCGAAATCCTCGCTGCCTAATTAGACGTGCGGCAAGTTGTCAATGCCATACGTCGGGGGCCTCGGGGCTACTCACGCTGGGCCTCCCTCGGGGACCGCCTTGAAGCCTCCCTCGGGCCCCAGCTTGGCAAAAAGGCGATCGGATCTCGTCAAGCCTCGGAATCAACTCGTCAGTGCTGTTATGGTTACGTCGTCTAGGTCCGCCACATTTACCTGCAAGACCTGTGCTAGTCGCCAAGACTTCGGCGTGCTGACGCTTCTGCCAGGCAGTGCTCATTTCCGAGACGAGCTGTTCGGTCACAGGCTCTTGTTGGGCACGACGAAGGTGGCGCAGACGCCGAGAGAGGCGACAGAGCATCCTAGATGTCTCTTGGTCGTCCTTCCCTGCAGCCCTGGCGTCCCGACGCTCCGCGAGTAGGCGACTGCGCTCTCGTCCGTACCCGCTCTGGCACGAGGGTCCGCAGCCGCCTGGCGAGAGACACGTCGATCCGCAGCCTCATGCACCGCAGTCGCCCACCGCCCCCAACCTTCATCAGTAGTCGAAGCGTTTAACGCCAAGGAGGAGGAGGAGGAGGAGGAGGAGGAGGAGGAGGAGGAGAAGGAGGAGGGGAGGAGGAGGGAGGAGGAGGATGGAGGAGGAGGAGGGAGGAGGAGGAGGAGGAGGAGGAGGGAGGAAGGAGGAGGAGGAGGAGGAGGAGGAGGAGGAGGAGGAGGAGCAGGAACGCCAGCACGTGGTAGTCCCCCCCCCCTTGGAAGTGCTCTTCGAGATCGGTAGCGGCTGCTGCTGCTCCCGTGCCACGGCGAGGAGCCTCTGCAGGCCCAGCGGCTGACCCCACCAGGGTTCCCTGCCGGAGTCGGCAGAGAGGCCGAACGAGCAGTCTAAGCGAAGCATTCGGGGTGACCCCAAAGGGGGGTCCAGCTGAAAGTGGGTGTTGCAATAGCTTTGGGGCAATTGTATTGCAAATGTGTTGCGCCGGAGAATTGTATTGCATTATATTGCAAGTAGTGCATTGCACGAGAAAATCCAGCAATACATTTGCGCCCAGGACGTTTACTATCAACTTCAGACGCTGGTTGGACCCTGCATCCCAGCCTGTTTATATCAACTTCAGACGCTTGTTGGATCTCCTCACAGCAGTACATCTATCAGCCATAGGCCGCTGCCACGAGAAAACCGCACGAGCATCGAATTGTGACGTACTCGAGGGTCCGTAGAATCTGGGCCCCAACGTGCCGCTCTATCACTTGAGCTACCGGGTCCGCTGCGCAGCGTTGCTCGCCTTCCCGATGTGGGCCCAGGGCCCCATCGAACTTCCGTAGCAACGAAGGTCGTTTCCGAGACCACATGTGAAAATCTTTTCGGGCCATGGGCACATCGCATCCCCTTGTCTGTCTGTAAATCCACTGGTGGGCCAATTTGCTTCACTTCCTCGACCTGCCCAGTCGGCTTCGGGGGGAAACCTGTCATTGGAATGCGAACAGTGGAGACCCATGCCAAGAAACACGCTGCATGCCTCCAGGGTGCCCTGGGTATCTTGGGTTTCGATGGTTTTGCTATGGCAGCGTGACGTTCCCACACCAAAAATCAAGGGACGTCCTGGGGTCTCAGGGTTGGGTTTCTTGTGTAAGGTTTCTTGTGGACTGGCCTCCACTGTAAGTCAAATCTGCCAGTTCGTAACCGATATACGGGATGCTGGAGCAGCGTGTGCATCGGCAACCTGCTTCTTCCCGAATATTTGTCTCCTGAGAAGAGGAGCTATCACATGATCGGTTTACACTTGTGCCCGATACATGGGATACTGGAGCAGCGTGTGCATCGACAACCTGCTTCTTCCCGAAGACTCGCTTCCCGAGAAGAGAAGTTGTCACATGATCGGCTTGCATGTTTGCTTGGGACGTATCCGCTTCTGATAGCGAGCTGGCAGCGTAGCGTCGTGAACACCGCAAGCTGGTCGGGTGCAGCCTTCTCGCGCATGCTTCAGAGTGCGATGATGTTCACCTGTTGGAATTCACCACCAATATCGTGCAAGCGAGCTTCATCCGCAGCCATGCCGTTCCAATGCGCAAATGTCAGCGTGAGACACACTGCACGTCGGACCATGGTGATCGTTTCTTTATTCATTGTTTTGCCGATCGGCGCGGGCCCCCTTCCCTCCCCCTCCGCCCATGGAGTAGATCTTAGCTGTTTTTTGGTGCCTGTTTCGAGCAGGGGGAGCCCCTCCCCCATAGGACACACTCTTGCGAACAGTCGCGCTAGCAGAGGTCTGGAGACAGACCCCCCCCCCTTCCCCCCCCCCCCCTTGCCGCCCAATGTCAAAACGCTCACATGTGTAAAGAATCTGCGGTGAGCTGGCCCAGAGGGGGGCGTCAGCCAGTCGCCACGAGGTGCGTTTCGTGGGGGGCTGCCTGCAGTCCAGCCCCGTGTGCAGGACAGCCTGGCTGGGGGGGGGGGCGTAGAAGGGGAGAAGGAGGAGGAAAAGGAGAAGGAGGAGGAGGAGGAAACGGAGGAGGAGAGTGATGCCACCGCCTCCCCCATCGACCACAGCGGCATCGTTGCACTCTTTGTGAGGCGCCACAAGCTGCACGCCACTTCCCGTCCGTGCCCGTCCCCCGATGCAGTGCCCCTCCCCTAAGACTGTTGCTGCCACTGCTCCTGCCGCCGTTGCCGCTGCTGCTTCCCCCGATCCACAGGTGGTTGATGTCGGAACACGCCGACGTCTTCAACATCGAAAGTCACAACGACTCCTTGGCGGTGATGCGCGCTGATAGTTCTAGGATCGTCGCAGACGAAGATGTTGGCCCTCCCGCGCTTGCGAAATAGCGGTGGCACCGCGTTCACCCGACGTTGCGGCAGCACCATCGGCTCCTCGTTGATAGTTGGGCGGTCGACGTCGCCTTTTCCACCTTTTGCATTCAATTCTCTCTTCTCTCATTCATCCTCCCTCCTTCCTCCATCGTCTCTCATTCCCCCCTTTCTCGTCCTTCTCTCCTGCTTCTCGTAGCGGCCAGCGCAGCCGCCTTCTGGGGCGTCGTTTCCCTGCGACCACTGCTACTGTAGAGACAGCCGTGTGCTGTTTGTCAGTGGACCTGGCGAAACACGTCGATCACGGGCCAGATAAGTGTTTTCATACTGTCTAGTATTTGTCGACCACGTGGTGGCAAATGACAGCCCAAGCACACTGTGTATAGTTTGTTTCACACAATTCGCCCGCAGGACTTGCGTGATGCTATGGGCTTCCCTCGCCTTCGTCGTCGTTGTCCTCATCCTCTTCCTTCCCCTTCGTCTGTTCCTCCCTCCTTCCTCCTCCCTCGTTCCTTCAACCTCCCTCCTCATTCTTCCCTCTTCACGCATCTCTTCTTCTCCTTCTCTGGCCTCTCTCCAATCTCCTCCCGCATCCCTCTTCCCTTTTCCCTTCTCATGTACTCCTCGCCCTCCTCTTCCTCCCCCTCCCAGTCCTCGTGCTTCTCCTCTTCCTCATCCTCTTTCTCCCCTATCGTCGTCCTTTCCCATTCTTCCTTTTGTTATCTTCAAGAACTTAGTCTGAATCGCTCCTCCTCCTCTTTCTGCTCTTCCAAGGGTACTGTCACTCCTCCTCCTCTTCATCCAGTGGAAGACGGCACAGAGGGATGAGGAGAAGAAGGAGGAGGATGAGGAGGAGGAGGAGGAGGATGACAGAAGACGAGGAGAATGAGGACAAGGAGGAGGACGCGGTGGGCAAGAAGTAAGGGCCATGAGGTGGAGGAGAAGGAATGAGGAATGTGGAAGGGGGAAGGAAAACAGCGTTGGAGGAATGAGGAGGGAAGAGGAAGAAGTGCTGGAGGTATGATGAAGAGGAAGATAATGGGGATGGCAATGGAGGAGGAATGAGGAATGAAGAGGAAGATGAGGAGGATGGAGGAGGAATAGGAGGGGGAATAGGAGGGGGAGGAGGAGAAGGAGGAGGAGGAGGAGGAGGAGGAGGAGGAGGAAGAAGAGGACTCGCACATACCAATGCTGCCCCCCCGCGTTTCAGACTAAGTGGCGGGGAGGGAGATGGAGGAGGGAGGAATGCTGCCCCTTCAAGCTGTCTCATCCCATGCACATGTCGCCGCTATGCGGCCGAGCCAATGCGGTGGACAAGCAGAAGAGCTCCGCGACCTGGCAACCTGCCACAGAGAGACGGATGTGCGGAACGATCTCCCCCCCCTGCGGTATACTGCCCCACAGGGCTCTTGTTGACCAGCAAACTGCCCTCCTTGAAACCGAAGTTTCTGGGGTTTACGGCAGACGACTTAACGAACTTGTTGTACAGCATGATGTGCAGCATGGGACGGACGAGGGTGCTGGAACACTTATGAGGCAGCCCCTAACAATCACGATGGTCCGCTTGATGGTAATATTGTTGCAGATCAGCAGCGTTACCTCCTTGTAAACGACGGTGCCGGAGAACATCGATGAGTCGCAGAGATCCATCAACTTGTTGTCCAGCGAACTGCCGTCCTTCAGGTCGATGGCGCTGGCGATCGTCTAGTCGGTGGTACAGGACTTCATGAACAATGTGACCAGCAATATGCCCAGCAGGCGAGCGAATATTCCCTGCAGGCGTTGTTTTCAGCAGCGTCGCTGAGGACGTCGGGCTTCCACTCCGCATCGAGCCCCTGTGCTGATGGGCTCCGACCTCTGCTGTCAGGCCCCGCAGCCTCCCGGACCTGGCGTCTTCGCGCGCGAGGGGAGGAGGGAGGGCGCCGCGCCCAGGGGGAGGGCACCTCGGAAACTGGGGATTTTTGCCGCGCGCCACCGCGAACAGCGTGCCCTCATCCTCCCAGAACCTGGCTGCTCGGTGAGTGTTCCAATCTCGCCTCCACCTGAGGGGCGAGGCCGAAAGGGTCCGCGGAGTGGACGCGCGCGGTGCGGAACACTTGAGCCCAGGCTGTGGGGCCCTGACCCCCTTTTGGAGCCTAGCGGGCTCCAAGGAGGGCTTGAGCCAAAATGGCTACGTGGAGGAGGAGGATGATAGTGATGAGGAGGGAGAGGAGGATGATGATGAGGATGAGGAGGATGATGAAGGGGAGGATACCCAGGGTGAGGAGGATGACAGGGAGGAGGAGGGGGAAGAGGAGTAGGAAGAACGATGAGGAAGGCGAAGGAACCAGCCATATTGGCTCATGCTAGATGCCTGGCCCCATAGCCGTTGGTTCAACCGGCGGTCGGAGCGCACATGGCACGGATGGCTGCGGGGTCCAGCTCGGAGGCGCCAGTGCTGGTGCTGCGCGGCGCAGCTGGGGCGCGCGCCGCAGCTGACCGACTCGTCTCCTAGCTGCAGGCCGAGATCGTGCGCCTTCGGGCGCAGTGGGGAGGAGGCCAGGCCGTCGGCGCGGTCGCCGTGGAGGCCGCGCGCCGCGAGGCCTCGCCCCGCCCGGCCCTCGCGGCCCGCGTCTGCGGACGTGAGGAACCCCACGCGGCTCGGCTGGTGCGGAACGTCGCGCTCCACGCCAAGGCGTGCCCTGCTGCTGGGGCGCCACTGGAGGCCCGGCGAGGCGCGCAGCGCGGCCCAGCGGCTGGAGGCCGAGGGCGGCGCGGAGCGGAACGTCTTCCGGCGCCGAGGACCTCATTCCCTTCTGTGCGGGGCCTCTTCTTCGCCCTCCGGCGGGAGCCGCCGCCTCTCCCCATCACGGGTGGCGTCGTGTGGCGTGCGGAGGTGCTGGAGGTCTTCTTGGCGCAGAGTTCTGGCGTACATTCCCCATCGTAGTCGAGGTCGCGTGTGCGTGCGGACGTGCTACGTTCATTCCGCAGACGTCTGTGTGGGAGACCTTGCCTTCCTTGGAGACGGACAGGCAGTTGCGGGCGGGCGCCGCGGACTTCATCCCGCTGGGCGCTGCCTGGGAGGCCCTGGAGAAGGGTACGCGCTGTTCGCGCGGCGCCGTGGCCTTCTCAAGCATTGCCGAGTCTGTCGAGACCGTGAGCTGGGAGCCATGTCGCTGGCCGCGGGCGCCTTGCCGGTGTGCCGGGAAGCATCGGACGCCTGCGTGCACGCATGCTGTGGGCAAGACCTCGGGAGCAGATCTTCATGCTGAACGTGCTGGCTTTTTTCGTGCTGTACCTGTTGATGGAGGTTGTCCTGTTTCTGGTCATCTGGAGTTCATCCGCGCTCGTGAGGTGGAGCTAGCCACGTGGAGGGCCTGCCCGTCGGCGAGGGCCATGCGCGCGAGCCTGCGGCCGTTCGTGCGTCGGCACGCTAGACTGCACGAGGCGGCCTTAATCATTGAACGTGAGCAGGAGCTGTTGGACTGGAGGTCACGTTTGTCGGAGACGGCCATGGGCCCGAAGTCACGGCCATTTCTGCATCGGCGCGCTCAGGTGGGCGAGAAAAATCGCTTGATTGTAGATCTGGCGGCAGCAGACATGAGTTCCCAGAGTGGGAGCGGTCGCACGGTTCCGAGGGGCATTCCGTTGTACCCCAGGCGCCTGCAAAACATCGTAATTTCCAAGTGAATAGTTCATTGTTCCAGATGTGTTGCTGTGCTTTCTGTAGCTATGGACGGGTGGGGATTCGAGGTTGTTTTCTCCACGTGAGGTTTCCCGAGGTTGCCGAAGCGAGCTGTAGTTTCAGAATCAGCACGGCATTTCTACAGGCAGTCTTCTCGCTCATGGGGTGGTAGGATGAAGGGGGAGCCGTTGGAAAAAGGAGGAGGAGGAGGAGGAGGAGACTGAGGATTAGGAGGGGGAGGATGAGGAGGTCGTAGCCATTATGGCTTAAATCCGTAGTGCTTCGGCACATGGCCTGAACCTTACTGGCGTGGGGGAAGTCGCGGCCCCCGAACTCTCTTTGACACCCCGCTGCCTGGTCAGGCGAGCAGATTCAGCATCTTGTAAGTTCGTTCCTCTTGCCGTGAGTGGGTGGCACCGTGGCCTCAGCATGTTTCTCGGCAGCCCCTTTCGGCCATCCAGGGCGCAGCGCCATGGGCATGCGGATCGCGTGGCGTTAACGGCAACTATGCTACGAAGATGCGGTTCAGGGCGTGCCTCGCTCCCGCGCCCCGGCGCATCCAGTCCGTCATCGCCTGCGCGTCCAAGTCAACGGCGCTCGCCCGCGTCCCGTGGCAGCCCGCGGGAAAGGGCGCCCGGGGCAAGAGCGCTGGCACTGCTGCTCGCCAGCCTGCTGGCGGCGCTTGGGGTCACCGCGGTGCTGGGGTCGATTTGCACGAGCGGCCGTCCAAGCAGCAGCAGTGGCAGCAGCGCCGGGGCGACGCCAGTGATCAGATGGTCGTTCTCGACGCCCTGGAATCTCTCGGCGGCCCCAGCCTTCGCGAGGTCCTGGAGCGGCAGCGCAAAGAGCGCTCCGACCTGGTCGCTGGGCGCCGCGCGGGCATGCCACTCTGCCAGCGGCTGCAACAGCTCGAGGGCAAGATGCCCGCAGCGGAGAGGAAACTGGCCCGAGAGCGAGATGAAGTTGTGCCAGATTTGGGGCGTCGGCAGGGGTCCTGGGCCCAAGAGTTGGGCGCCGACGGCAGCGGCAGGGGTCCTGGGCCCAAGAGTTGGGCGCCCTCTAGCAGGGGAAGGCCGCCCTCGCCAAGCGCCTGGCCGAGCGGCGGCAGCCCCGGCCTGCGGGCGCCCCGGCGACGTCAGGCGGGCCCCGCTGTGGGCTTAGGGTGGTGGCGCAGCTGGTCAATTGCTTGGAGAAGCTCGTGGGCACCGAGAGCGGCGGCGCCGCCGCCGTGGGCGACGTCTCTTCCGAGCAGCTGCCCGCGCCCATCGCCGCAGCGTTCAAGGATTTCCTCGAGCTGGTCAAGGCCCCCCCCGGGCAGGGGCCGTCGGGGCCTCCGCGCCTGCGCGGCCTGCTGCCGCCGCTGGCCCCGCCGCCGCTGCAGGGGCTGGAGGCGCGACAGGTCAGGTGATGCACCTGGCGCAGCGCGTGCGAACGGAGAAGCTGTAACTGTACCGTGCGACTTGGAGGATGCCAAGCGCAATCGCGACGAGCTCATCGAGCAGGTCGTGGCCGACCTACCCGAGGGGGAGAGGGCGGCGAAGCGCATCGGGCCGGGCTCATTCCACGACCGGCACGCCGAGGTGGCTCTGCCCAGGCCGTCGGGCGTTTGACAGCGCCAGGGGTGGCGGCGGTGGCAGGGGCCCAGGGCGCCGCGGGCCCTGTGGCGCGTGGGGGGGGGCCCCCGCTGTGCGCGCAGATGAGGTGGGCCACTCTGCAGGCGTTGCCCTGGTCATCCAATCGCGTCTTTCTCTGGGTAAGTCCGTGGGGGCGCCTGGGCGCTTGTGCCCGGAGCTTGCCGAGGTCAGAGGCGTCGGATGGGTGGCCGGGCCACCCATCCGACGCCTCTGACCTCATTGGGGCCACCGTGGCCCACTTTCTTGTTGGCCGTTTCCACGGGCAAGTGGGTTCGCCGCGCAGCCATCTTGGAAATCATCGTCCGCTGGGCCCAGCAGATACGTATTCCCTGGATCGCCGCGGGGGGCTCCAACAGCGAGCCAGCGAGCGTCTCCGACGGCGCCTGGAACTAGGAAGTCGGGGGCCAGGTCCTCGCGTTGAGCGGGGAAGGGGGCGCCTGTCGCTCAGAGGTCGTGAAGCAGGGCGTTGGGCAGTGCGCCAATCGGGTCATTGATTTCTTCTGGGTCCATTCGCGCCTGGCCGCCAGCTTCGAGGGGGCCCGCTCGTTCGAGCACGTGCCCTCGGGCCGCGCAGGCCCGCGTGGACCAGAGCTCGAGGTCCCGGTGCGCATGCGCCCTGCCGGCCATCAAGGGCCTCGAGCAGTGCCCCGAGCGAGCGCCCCCCGCCGGCGGCGAAACCGACGGTGCCCGCGCAGCCCCCCTGAGCCCGACCTCGCCAGCGGCGCGCAGCGCGAGCTGGACCGACGCTGGCAGGGCTTCTGCGCCGTCGCGGAGGCCGAGATGCGGCCCCTCTGCAGCTGGGCCAAGGCCGAGGCGCGGAAGTACGAAGGTCGGGGCGTGACCGCCGAGGTGGTCAAGAGGCAATCGCTTCCCAGGCAGGCGAGTCCCACTGCGGACCGTGGCCCTGCGAGGGGCGGCGTCGTCATCCTGCCAGTGCTGTGGGAGTTGCCCTCGCCCCCCTAGGCGGCCCCGAGGCCGGCGTTTTTGGAACCTTGCGCCTGCCTGGAGGCGAGGGGTGCCGCCGTGGGACCTGTGGGGGATTTCTATAAGCCGATGGAGAGGCCCATGCGCCTTCCACCTGGGCGAGCGTGGATAGGGCGCGCTGCCGCCCGCCGCTGCCACTGTGTTGCTACGCGTCTCACACCGCGCCCCTTTTTGCCGTCCGCCGCTTCCATGCTAGCCACATCCTTCGCACCTCTCAGTTTCATTTCACCCCGGGCGGCCCGGTAGCCGCGCCTCACGCCAACAGAGTTTGATCGCAGCCGAGATGAGTGCGACATCCGACGTTCGGCTACCGTTCGCAGGAGGGCTTGCTTGGTTTGCACGGACACGGACCGCCTCCGCCACACCACCCCGCGTGCCGGCAATGTGTGAGCAACCGCGCTCGCACTTCTCATTCCTACATTGCCTGGCTCGGCCACTCAGCCGCATCTGTCGCCAACAGAGGGTCATCGCAGCATGCACTTGTGCGACATCCTATGTTCGGCCCGGCTACCATTGGCGGGAGGGTTGGCATGGTGGCATGGTGTGGGGCGGGGGTCGGCAGGAGCAGCCGCGGGATTCTCTGGCGAGGGCCAGGCCAACAGCTGGCACCATTGCCGCCGCAAAGCAGAGCAACGGCAGTCTGCTTGTCACCGCCTCGCCTCGCAGCTGCAGGCAACCCAAGCCTGGCGCGGATGCCAGGCTCGTTCGGCCACCGCTGGCAGCCAAGGCGCTGGCCGCGGCAGCCGCGCGCAGCATGCAACGACCTCTCTGCGCCACCTCCCTTGGTGGCTGACCGAGGTGGACGGGGGGGCTCAGGGCACCTTCCTTGGCGCTGGAGACCCGAAGGAGGGGGCGCCCACAAGGCCCAAGGGCTTCTCACCCTTTCCACAATGCGGCTGCCCAACATTCCCTACTCGTATCCGTTTCTCCTCGCTCATACTAATGAGGCCTTCTTTCTTCCTTCGTCCCTCTTCCTCTCAGCTGTGTGTCTGTCCATCTACCTGTTCTCTCTCATTGCGGACACCTGCAGGTGACCCTAGGAGCGGTGCTGTCTTGGGGCCCTCTTGGGGAGGCCTCTTGGGCCGTCTTGGGGTGGTCTTGGGGGCTTCCTCGGCCGTCTTGGAGCGCCGGAAAGCCGATCAGGCGAGAACGCTAAACATCTTTCAAACAGTTTAGGGATGTCCATGGTTTCTGTCTCTGGGGGCCATCTTGGGAGGCCAATCGGAGGCCTCTAGTGACGTCTTGGAGGCATCTTGGGCCATCTGGAGGCCACCTTGGGCGTCTTGGAGCGTTCTTGGGGCGACTTGGGGCCCTCTCTGAGGCTCTCTGTGACGATTTGAACAACGAGAAACAATTTTGGCAGCCGCTCAGAGCCATCCTGGCTCGTTTTGGGGTCCTTCCGGGCGGGGTGGGCCGACGCGAGCGATTCCGGCGGACCCCGAGCCAGCCCCCAGGACACGGCTGGTCTGGGCCCTAAAAGAGTTACATGTCTGGCTGCAGCAACAGCATCGGGGACGGCCAAGGGGGGGTATGACTACGGGGGGTGGATATCATGGCGGGGGCCACGATATTTTCCCAGATTACATGGCGCCTCTTCTTATTTCAATACGTCCCTGGCCCTCCCCCCCTGGGCCGCGCACGTGCCGCCGGCCATGATTTGCGCCCCTTCCTCTTGGACACCCCCCTCTCGGCCGCCCCCGACAGCAGCAGCACTGCCCTTTCAGTGCTGCACCAGCCTTGGGTCGCTCCACTTCCTGCCAAAGGCACGGTTGCGGATACAGTTGCATGCTGGCGAATCATAGTTTTTTTGCTGTTCATTTTGTTGTAATTTGGTTTCGTCTGTTTTTGTTTTAAAGTGCCATTATCGTTTATGCTGACTATTAGATTTTGGCCAGCTCTAGCTAGCTATCGTAGGTCTCATTGGTCATTTGACATGGGGCTAACTTTGCAGAGTTATTGTCATCGTAGCTGACGGTTTCCACCATGGAGACTGCCTACAGTGCACTTGCTACAGTTTATGAGTAGCCGTTGGACACGTGAGGGTGCGTCCAGGGACGTGCCTGAGACGTGCCAGGGGACGTGTCAAGACGTCGCGGCTTGCCATGCATCCTTGTATCTGCTACAGTCAAAATTCATAGTAAGGAAGCACGGATGTCCATGGGGTGCCCTTTCGTCCTTGTTTCTGCGGTCCGTCCGTCGCTGTTTTCATTGGCCAGCCCTTCAGGGTGTTGGCAGTCCGCCGCCCCCAAAGTGCCAACTTCGGCGTCCAAGGCCCTTGCGTCCTTACCGCCCGTCCTTACTATAGAGTTCGACAATTTGCTGGTGCCTGCTGGGGTAGCCCACTGCCCCTTCTGAACTGGCGCGGGTCTTCCACACCCCCTCCTTGATCGTAGCCTCGTTCCCCCTACTTTCCCTCTTCCATCTTCCTCCTCACTGCCTCCTCCATCTGCCTCCCTCTCGAAGGCATCCTGGAGGATTCTTGGGGGCTTCTTCGGGGCCTCTTAGGGGCTTCTCGGGGTACTCTTGGGCTTTGGGGGCGGCTTAGGGCGCGGCGGTTCCACCGAGCTGTCACGAAGAGACCCGGTCGAAACATGGTGTGGACTTTTTTGCGGATTTGGAAGCCGTCTTGGAACCGGCCCTCTTGGGCAGCCTTTGGGGGGTCCTCGGGCAGTCTCGGGCCCGTCTTGGGCCATCCGAGTGGCTCCCTAGGACCTTTCGAGGCCTTGTCCAGGCGGCCTGACGCCGAGTGGCTTCGGGATCCGAACACGTAGCTTCCTTGGCTTGTTCGTTCTTAGTTTGCCCTTTACGGTCTCGCTGGAGATGCCTTTGGGCATCTATTTGAGGCCTCTTGGAGCCTCTGCCCTTTTTGGGCATTTTGCATATGTCTTTGGGAAGCCTTCGGCCGTCTTGGACCCGCTTGGATGCCGTAGCGGGCGACGGAGTGCAATGCTACGGTTGGGAGGCGTCCTCTGTGGGGCGCGTGTGGTCTTGAATATCTACAGCAGTTCTACCAGATCGCAGACAGCTAGCAAGCATTCTGGCACTCCGCTATCGTGCAGGCGAGGTGGCGGATCCGGGTTCGGCCCAGCGTTTCTTTTGGCAGCTTTCCAGGAGGCCAGCCCGAGTGTCCCTCCCCACATTGGCGCACGCACGCGGTGGCACGCACAAGTATTGCACATTGGCGAGGCACATGTTGTTGTTGTTGTTGTTGTTGTTGTTGTTGTTGTTGTTGTTGTTGTTCTTGTTGTTTTGTTGTTGTTTTCGTCGTCGTCGTTGTCGTCGTCGTCGTCTGCGTCTGCGTCTGCGTCGTCGTCGGTGTTGTTGTTGTTGTTGTTGTTGTTGTTGTTGTTGTTGTTGTTGTTGTTGTTGTTGAACATTATTTATTCTAGAGAATATTATTGTTGGGACCCCTGGTGCGCGGCCCCCTCGCCGCGCCTAGGCCGCAGCCACATTTTCATCATTTTCGTGAGGAAGTCTCAGGCAAAACGTGGGTGTCCGGATCCGGTTGTTTTGTTGTCCCCCGTTTTCCCTTGCAAAAAATAAGCTAAAGTGGACATTTCTTGTTCTAACATAACCAAACTTCAAGAATCCCTTGCAAAAAATAAGGTAAAGTGGACATTCGCGCGCGCAAGACGAAATCCTTCCAAAACCTTAGTGTTCGTAGCGATTTTAACATAAAAACATCAAAAAACCAATGGTTTTTCAAAAAAAATGTCAAAATTTCATCCCGCGCGCTCTTGCGGATTCGTAGGAAACCCAACACTTTTTAAACATTTCTGTCAAACGGGCTTTTGCGAGCAACTTTTTCGAACTTCTGCACAACGGTTGCGCACCTGCCAGGGCCATCATCCCTGTCAAATAATACCATGCGGGACACATTCGTTTTTTCTTCGCGCGCGCACGCCGTCGTCGTCGGCCGCGGGGCCCTGAATAGTAGCCACGGTCGTCCGCATGCCACGAAGTGAAGTGTCCGAACGTCATAGGGCGGGAAGCTGGGTGTGGGTGGTGGCGAAGAGTCGTTTGGAAATTTGGTAGAGCTTGAACCGGCCCCCCCACAAAGTGGGGGTATTGCCCGCCTCCTATGAAAACCCTGGCACTGGTGAGAACGGAGTGTCCCCACGTGCTAGTAATTGTTGTTGAACATTATTAATTCTAAAGAATAATTATTGTTGGGACCCCTGGTGCACGGCCCCCCCGCCGCGCCTAGGCCGCAGCTACATTTTCATCATTTTTTCGCGAAAGCTCAGAAAAGTGGATGGGGTCCAGATCCGGTTGTTTTGTTGTAATCCGTTTTCCCTTGCAAAAAACACTATAAAATGACATTTCTTGTTCTAATATAATCAAATTTCAAGAATCCCTTGCAAAAAATAAGGTAAAGTGGACATTCGCGCGCGCAAGACGAAATCCTTCCAAAAGCTTAGTGTTCGGAGCGATTTTAACATAAAAACATCAAAAAACCAATGGTTTTTCAACAAAAAAATGTCAAAATCTCATCCCGCGCGCTCTTGCGGATTCGTAGGAAACCCAACACTTTTTAAACATTTCTGTCAAACGGGCTTTTGCGAGCAACTTTTTCGAACTTCTGCGACAACGGTTGCGCACCTGCCAGGGCCATCATCCCTGTCAAATAATACCATGCGGGACACATTCGTTTTTTCTTCGCGCGCGCACGCCGTCGTCGTCGGCCGCGGGGCCCTGAATAGTAGCCACGGTCGTCCGCATGCCACGAAGTGAAGTGTCCGAACGTCATAGGGCGGGAAGCTGGGTGTGGGTGGTGGCGAAGAGTCGTTTGGAAATTTGGTAGAGCTTGAACCGGCCCCCCCACAAAGTGGGGGTATTGCCCGCCTCCTATGAAAACCCTGGCACTGGTGAGAACGGTGTGTCCCCACGTGCTAGTAATTGTTGTTGTTGTTGTTGTTGTTGTTGTTGTTGTTGTTGTTGCTGTTGTTGTTGTTGTTGTTGTTGTCAAATTCTCACTACTGAAGAATAACTGTTGTTGATCCCCCCTCCAGTGACCATTGTGCTTTTTCATTTCAAGTGCCCCGCCCCAGGGCTCCCACCATTTTTTGTTTAAAAGGGAAGGTCACTCGGCTCAAACTGCGTTGTTGGCCCCCGGATTACAACAACTCCCGCCTGACAATTTCGCCAGGACCCTCGCTCCCGCCTGAGACTTCCTCGCATTTTACTCAGGAGTCGTGCTCTCGCTTGGGACTTCCTTTTAATTTATTCAGGAATCGCTCCCTCGGCGCTCTCCAGTCGCGCTTTCGCTGGAGACTCGATTGCAATTTACTCCAGAACCGCGCTCTTGCGTTGGAATTCCCCGTAATTTTTTGAAGCGCCGCTGTCCCGACACTCAGGCACCCAGGAGTCGCGCTCACGCCTAGGACTCCCTCACAGCTTATTTAGGAATCGGGATCTCGCTGCCCTTCGTGGCCCCGTTGCAGCCCTTCGTGGCCCCCTCGCTGCCCTTCGTGGCCCCGTTGCAGCCCGTCGTGGCCTCCTCGCTGACCTTCGTGGCCCCGTTGCAGCCTTTCGTGGCCCCCTCGCTGCCCTTCGTGGCCCCGTTGCAGCCCTTCGTGGCCTCCTCGCTGCCCTTCGTGGCCCCGTTGCAGCCCTTCGTGGCCCCCTCGCTGCCCTTCGTTGCCGCGTGACAGCCCTTGGTGGCCCTCTCGCTGCCTTTCGTGGCCCCGTTGCAGCCCTTCGTGGCCCCCTCGCTGCCCTTCGTGGCCCCGTTGAAGCCCTTCGTGGCTCCCTCGCTGCCCTTCGTGGCCCCGTTGCAGCCCTTCGTGGCCCCCTCGCTGCCCTCCGGGGCTCGTTGCAGCGCTTCGTGGCCCGCTCGCTGCCCTTCGTGGACTCACGTATGTATGCCCTTCGTGGCCCCCGCGCGTTCGCGCCCTTCGTGGCCCCGCATGATCTGCCCTTCGTGGCCCCGTTGCTGCCCTAAGTGCCCCCGTCCTTGCCCTCTGCGGCCCGATATACGCGTGCCCTTCGTGGCCCCCGCTCGTTCGCGCCCGTCGTGGCCCCGCTGTGGCCCTTCGTGGGCCCCCCGCTGTCCTACGTGGCCCCGTTGCTGCCCTCAGTGGCCCCGTCGTTGCCCTTCGTGGCCCCGCATGATCTGCCCTTCGTGGCCCCATACGCAAGCCCTTCGTGGCCCCGCTGTCGCCCTTCGTGGCCCCCTTCCTGCCCTGTGTGACCCCGCTGTCGCTCTCGCTCTCGCTTTCGCTCTCGCTTTCGCTTGTCGTCGTCGTCGCCGATGTCGTCGTCGTCGTCGTCGTCGTCGTCGTCGTCGCGGTCGGTCCCCTGTCCGTCCCTTTTGGGGTCGGGTTGCCGCCGGTCAGCGCTGCCGCTGGCCAGGCCGAAGGTCCGCGGCCGCCCCGCCGCTTGCCGGGGCCCGGCCTGCAGGGAAGAACGATATACCCCCCAACAGGGGTACGATCGAAGACGAAGTGGGTGGGTAGCGAGGGTTTGGGAAACACATTATGAATTACACTTGAGCGGACAAGAGCGAACAGTCTTAAAATGATGGTTGATGTCGTTGTCGTCGGCGTCGTCGTCGTCGTCGATGTCGTCGTCGTCGTTGTTGTTGTTGTTGTTGTTGTTGTTGTTGTTGTTGTTGTTGTTGTTGTTGTTGTTGTTGATGAGGATGTTGAGGCTGATATTGTTGTTGTTGTTGTTGCTGTTGTTGTTGTTTTTGTTGTTGTCGTTGAACTCTCATTTCCGAAGAATAATTTTTGTTGATCCCCCCCGCCCAGTGCACATGACATTTTTCGATTGAAGTGCCCTTCCAGGGGCTCGCACCGTGTTTTTTTTAGCAGGGAAAGTCTTGAGGCTCAAACTGTGTCGTTGGCCCCCGGTTTACAACAACAACGGCTCCCGCCTGTATTGAAGGATCGCGCTCTCGCTTGGGATTGTCTGGCAATTTACCGCCCAATCGGCTCCCGCGATACTTCTTGACAATTTATTGCAGAATAGCGTTCTCACTTGGGCCTATCTCGCAACTTCCTACCGAACCGAGTCGCTCAATATTTCTTCACCATTTCTTCAGATGCCAGTCCTCGACGCTCAGGAATCGCGCTCCCGCTACATATTGCTTGGCGGTTCAAGCAGGACTCACGCTTCAACGACCCGCCCGCTCGACCCGCCCGTCGGGGCCTACCCGCCAGACCAGCCCGTTAATGACTACAGTCGCCGCTCGCTGCCTTTCGCCCGCCTTCGATGCCCCTCGCTGCCCGTACTGGTTCCGCGGTCGCCTTAGCTCGCTGCCGTTGCTGCCCTCAGTGGTTCCGTCGCTGCCCTTTGTGGTCCCGCATTATATGCCCTTCGCGGCTACCGCTCGCACGCGCCCGTCGTGGCCCCATACGCATGCCCTTCATAGCCCCGCTGTCGCCCTTCGTGGCCCCCTCGCTGCCCTTTGTGGCTCCTTTGCTGCCCTTCGTGGCCCCCGCTCGCTCGCGCCCGTCGTGGCCCCATATGTATGCTTTTCGTGGCCCCGCTGTCGCTCTTTGTGGCCCCCTCGCTGCCCTTCGTGGCCCCAGTGCTGCCCTCAGCGGCCCCGTCGCTGCCCTCCGTGGCCTCGGATTTTATGGCCTTCGTGGCCCACGCTGGCTTTTCCCACGAGTTTCTTAGAAATCGCGCTATCGCTCGAGACTTTCTCGCGATTCATGCAGGACCCACGCTTCAGCAACTCGCCTGCTCGACCTCGTCGCCTGGGCCCGCCTTCCCGACCTGCCCGCTATGGGTCTGCCCATCCGATCTGCCCGTCTGGTTCTACCACTTGTTTTTTGCTCCTTGCCCCCCTCCTGTTAATTTCTCTCGTGCTCCATTCTCCCTCCCCTTTCCACCCGTCCTCTCTTCTCTTGTTTTAGGGGCTGCACTAAATACGCGTGGCAGGTAAGGAAGATATACTCCCAAAGGGGTACGATCGAAGACGACGAGGGCGGGTACCGAGGGTTCGGGATATACGATTGATTAGCACGTGAGCAGATAGGAGTGAACAGTCTGAAAATGATTGTTGTTGTTGTTGTTGTTGTTGTCGTTGTTGTTGTTGTTGTTGCTGTTGTTGTTCTCACTGCTGAAGAAAAACTATTGTTGATCCCCCTCTGGGGACCACTCTGTTCTTTCATTCAAGTGCTTCCCCCGGGGTTCGCACTTTTTTCTTTGTTGTTTAAATAAGAGAAATATCGAGGAAAATCACCCGGCTCACACTGCATTGCTGGCCCCCGGATTACAGCAACAGCAGCTCCCGCCTGAGCTTTCTTCACAATTTCGCCAGGACCCTCGCTCCCGCCTGAGACTTCTTCGCATTCTACTCAGGAGTCGTGCTCTCGCTGGAGACTCGTTTGCAATTTACTCAAGAACCGCGCTCTTGCGTTGGAATTCCCCGCAATCTGCTCAAGCGTCGCGCTCCCG
The DNA here is from genome assembly GCA_963575745.1 of Prorocentrum cordatum. Classification (NCBI taxonomy): domain Eukaryota; class Dinophyceae; order Prorocentrales; family Prorocentraceae; genus Prorocentrum; species Prorocentrum cordatum. The sequence continues at coordinate 150,716 of CAUYUJ010015729.1, forward strand.
ACACCTCAGGCACCCAGGAGCGTGCTCACGCTTAGGATTCACTCACAGCTTATTTAGGAATCGGGATCTCGCTGCCCTTCGTGGCCCCGTTGCAGCCCTTCGTGGCCCCCTCGCTGCCATTCGTGGCCCCGTTGCAGCCCTTCGTGGCCCCCTCGCTGCCCTTCGTGGCCCCATTGCAGCGCTTCGCGGCCCTCTCGCTGCCCTTCGTGGCCCTGTTGCTGCCATCAGTGCCCCCATCCTTGCCCTCTGCGGCCCAATATACGTATGCCCTTCGTGGCCCCCGCTCGTTCGCGCCCGTCGTGGCCCCATCTGCATGCCCTTCGTGGTGCCGCTGTCGCCCTTTGTGGGCCCCTCGATGTCCTACGTGGCCCCGTTGCTACCCTCAGTGGCCCCGTCTTTGTCCTCTGTGGCCCCGCATTATCTGCCCTTCGTGGCCCCCGCTCGTTCGGGCCCTTCGTGGCCCCATGCGCATGCCCTTCGTGGCCCCGCTGTTGCCCTTCGTGGCCCCCTTCCTGCCCTTCGTGGCCCCCGCTGTCGCTCTCGCTCCCGCTCTCGCGCTCGCTTTCGCTCGCCGTCGTCGCCGTCGCCGTCGTCGTCGTCGTCGTCGTCGTCGTCGTCGTGGTCGGTCCCCTGTCCGTTCTCTTGGGGCCGGGTTGCCGCCGACCAGCGCTGCCGCTGGCCAGGTCGACAGTCCGCGGCCGCTACGCCGCTTGCCGGGGCCCGGCTTGCAGGGAAGAAAGATATACCCCACGAAAGGGGTACGATCGAAGACGAAGAGGGCGGGTATCGAGGGTTCGGGAAATACGTCGAATGACACGCGAACATATAAGAACGATTAGTCTTCACATGAATGTTGTCGTTTCTGTTGGGTTCTCACTACTGAAGAATGAGTATTGTTGACGCCCCCATCTGGTGACCATTGTGTACATATATATATAGGAACATACCAAACCATACAAATAATTGCCTACGACCTAGTCATCATTGGAATCACAAGGGTCAAGCTTCGCCCCTGGCCCCCGGGCTAGAACAACAACAACGGCTCCCGCTTGAGACTTCCTCGCATTTTACACAGGAATCGCTCTGTCGGCGTTCTGGAGTCGCGATCTCGCTGAAGACTGCCTTGCGATTTGCTCAAGAATCGCGTTCTTGCATTGGAATTCTTCGCAATTTGCTAAATCGCCGCGCTCCCGACATTCAGGCACCCAGGAATCGCTCTTACGCCTAGGACTTCCTCGCAGCTTACTTTAGGGATCGGGATCTCGCAGCCCTTCGTGGCCCCGTTGCAGCCCTTCGTGGCCCCCCCGCTGCCCTTCGTGGCCCTGTTGCAGCCCTTCGTGGTCCCCTCGCTGCCCTTCGTGGCCCCGTTGCAGCGCTTCGTGGCCCCCTCGCTACCCTTCGTGGCCACGTTGCAGTCCTTCGTGGCCCCCTCGCTGCCCCTCGTGGCCCCGTTGCAGCTTTTCGTTGCCATTTCGCTGCACTTCGTGGCTCCGTTGCAGCCCTTCGTGGCCCCCTCGCTGCCCTTAGTGGCCCCGTTGCAGCCCTTCGTGGCCCCCTCGCTGCCCTTCGCGCTATCGCTCGAGACTTTCTCGCGATTCATGCAGGACGCACGCTTCAGCAACCGCTTGCTCGAGATTGCCGCCTGAGCCCGCCTTCTCGACCCACCCGTTCGGTCCTATCCGCCCGATTTGCCCGATTAGTTCTGTCACTTGTTTTCTGCTCCTAGCCCTCCTTCTGCTCTCTCTCGTGCTCCATCATCCCCTTTCCCCTTGTCCCTTCCTTCCATTCGTCCTGTCTTCCCCTGTCTCAGGGGCTGCGCGAAATACGCGTTGCAGGTAGGGAAGATCTACCCCCAAGGGGGTGCGATCGAAGACGATGAGGGCGGGTATCGAAGGTGGTTGATATACGTGTTGAATGGCACGCGAGCAGATAAGATCGATTAGTCTTACAATTGTTGTTGATGTCGTCGTTGTTGTTGCTACTGCTGTTATTGTTGTTGCTGTTGCTGCTGTTGCGTTGGTGGTTGTGGTTGTGGTTGTGGTTGTTCATGATGGTGATGGTGATGTTGATGATGCTGATGATGATGATGATGATGATGTTGTTGTTGTTGTTGTTGTTGTTGTTGTTGTTGTTGTTGTTGTTGTTGTTGTTGTTGTTGTTGTTGTTGTTGTTGTTGTTGTTGTTGTTGTTGTTGTTGTTGTTGTTGTTGTTGTTGTTGTTGTTGTTGTTCGTGTTATCGAGATCGTCCTTGTCTGAGGACTGGCTTCGCTGGGATCGCGAATGCCCCGTGCTCGAGGAGTGAGGGGGCGGGCGAACCTCACTGGATGGTGCGCCTGGCCTGATCCACGCGGCATGCCTCGGATGCCGCTTGCGCTGCCCCTCGCTGAGCCCTGCGGCGGCCTGCGCGTTTGTCGACTCTAGCGCCCGCCGCCGATCCCACTGCAAACCAGGGCGCGGAAGAGGGAACCCTTTTCGTCTGGGAGGGGCTCGGTGTTCCTTTGATTGCCTTGCAGTCTGCCTCGGGTCTTCCTGAGGCTTTTTCACATGGGCAATCGAGGTTCAACTCGTTGGAGAAAGGGGCCTCGACTGTAGAGCCTGCTGTAGAACCTGCTCGCTATTTATACACGACCCTGTCAGTCTGCAGCCGCGAGCGCGGAACTCTCAAGGATCGGGCGGCGTCCGTTCGCCATTCGCCCAGATTAGCGTTTCACGGAGCGGTCGGCTCCTCGGCAGGTGCGGCTTGCGCGCATGTTTCCTGCAGAGAAAGGTCTGCGTTCCTTGTGCGAAGCGGGGGTATAACGAGGAGGGGAAGGAGGAGGAGGAGGAGGAGGAAGAGGAGGAGGAAGAGGAGGAGGAGGAACAGGATCATCTTGCTGAACTAAGAGCCGCGTTGGGCTCAGGAGGGGCTCGGGTTCTCGGGCCGTTCCTCAGATGTATGCTGTGGAACCTGTTGGCGGCCTAGGCCCATCGTGGCCAGGAAAGCCACTTCGTTCCTTATTGTAGTGGCCTCCGGCCAGTGCCGCCGATCCGGGGCGCTCCGGGTGCCTATGGAAATGAACGACGATGAGGAAGACGAAAACGACGACGACAACGAATACGTCGACGACGACGACGACGAGAGCGACGACGACAGGAAAGCCACTTCGTTCCTTATTGTGCGGTCCTTCTGGTAGCACGATGACGGTATCAGAGAAGCCAAACTATGCACAAGCGATGCTGCAGCACAACCTCCCGTTCCAAGCCCCCTCCCCAGACGCCTCTGCAAGTCTTCCTTTGTCCCCGTTAACGACCAGCATACACTCCAGGCGATGCTTAAGAAAACCCAAGTTTTCGGCCAGAGTCTCGATGATTCTTAATGTTTCAATGTGCATCCTAACATTCGAATGGACATTCTGGGTTTGATTTCAAATTATGAGACAATGAATGTCTGAACCCATGATTTCTAAAGCATTTCGCAGGGTGTAGTTATGCCTGCCATGTTGGCGAGGGCACCACGTTGAACTGGAGCTGTCTTGTTCCGTCTTGTAGCTTTCTCGCCCGTGGTTAGGGCCGGGGCCGCGAGCGACAGTGATCAGACAGTGCAGCGAGAAGTCCAGCGACATCCCCCTTTCGAAGAAGGGCAGCGCTCACCCGTGTGACTGTTGCACAGGCTCGCCCTGGCTGTCATGAGTTCCGAGGGGAGGCTCAAGCGTCAGCTCCATGCTGAAAGCGCACCGCCATGGATCCGTGCAGCGCTGCGTGCGGCGAGGTGTCGCGTCCCTCCACTTGGCGAAGACTCAAGCGCAAGTTCCCTTCTGAGAACATGATCGAACCACGAACCTGGAACGAGATGTAGAGATGTGAGGCGTGGATGTGTTTTCAAGGCGCCTGATTGGGCGACGGCCACTTGCGATAATGAATGTATCGATGCGTATCTACCGTGCCAGGGATTCTGTGGTGATGTGCTGTGATGAGTTGAAGTGCATCATGTCGCGTAAGCTGAGCTGTGCTCGATTGCGGTGTGGATCTAGTCGTCCTTGGCGTGCGAGTCCGACCGAACCGATGCCCTACGCTCGAGCTGCACGAACGCACAGTCCGCCCAGATCTGGCTGCGGTCGAGGCCGAAGCGAACGGCACGGCGAGTGGAGGACGGGCCGAAGCGCGGCGAGCCGCAGCGCGACGAGCTGCATCACGACGAGCCGGCACAGCTGTGGTGCACGGGCGACAGCGAGCCGATGTAACAACAGGTGGTCTTGGCTCACGAGCGAAAGGGGGCCCATGGAAAACACATGGCTTGCGCTGCCGGGCGAAAGGACCCCAGGCCGAAACATAGGATTTGGGCCCACTGGCGCAAGGAGCCCGTGTGCAAGCATATGGTTTTGGTTCACGTGCGGAAGGGACCCCTGTAGAGACACATGCTTTGAGCTCGCGAGCGGGATGAACCCATTTGAAAGCACATGGCTTGGGCTCGCGGGGGAAAGGAACCCATGCAATTAGAATGCCCCCCCTGGGAGGCCTAGACACGTGAAAACACATGCCAAGTGCACGTGCGCCAGACGCACTTATACATTCGAAGATTCCGACCTCATGGTAGATATCTTCCTTGGCGGCCTGGGCGCGCTTCTTTCATGACATCCTCAACATATTCTGCAGAATCAGCGTTTCGAACAAACGAAAACAAGTGTTTCGCCTGAGACATCGTCAACAAATGATATGAAACGAGCGTTTCGTTCGGAACATCCTCAATATCTTAATCAGCCGGCCTTCTTCGCCTTCGTTATTGATCGCAACATAGAGCCAGTGGCCCTTTTCGATCATGGCACCGGTGATAGTGCGCATTCTACAAGAGAGCTGGACACGAGCCCGTCCAAGGAAATACAGAAGTCCTCTATCTTGCTGAATGTAGCAGTAGAGTGAGTGCGCGCGGCGCTGATGCGAGAGCCCCGTGCTCAGCAGCAGTGGCTCTCCACCCGTGAAGCCAGCGGATCCTGCGAGAAGAGGGTGCGCGGCTTGCGGGCGAGAGCACAGTCTCGACAACGACCCCCTTTCCGGCCCGAAGCGGTGAAGCTGCCCTCCCCCTCCCTCTCCCCCTCCTCCTGCTGCTCCTCCTCCTCCTCCTCCTCATCATCATCATCGTCCTCGTCCTCGTCCTCGTCCTCGTCCTCCTCCTCCCTCCTCTCCTCCCTCCTCCCCTCCTCCCCCCTCCCTCCTCCCCCTCCTCCTCCTCCCCCTCCCTCCTCCTCCAGGCTTTCAAGACGAGCGCGCGCGGCGCGAAGGCGAGAAGCCCCCCCTTTTGCGGCCGCTCTCCCTCCGTGGAGCCGCTGCGGACGCCTGGGACGCACGCGCGCGGCGCTGGGGCGAGCGAGGCCTCCTCGTCCTCCTCTCCCTCCTCCTCCTCCTCCCTCCTCCTCCTCCTCCTCCTCCTCCTCCTCCTCCCTCCTCCGCCTCCTCCCTCCTCCTCCTCCTCCTCCTCCTCCTCCTCTCCTCCTCCTCCTCCTCCTCCTCCCCCTCCTCCTCCTCCTCCTCTCCTCCCCCTCCTCTTCCTTTCTTCCCTCCTCCCGCGGAGCTGCCGCAACCTCTTGAGGAGTGCGGCGCGTGGCGCCGAGGCGAGAGCCGCATCTTGAAAAGGAGCCGCCCTCCATCCTCCTGTTGCTGTCGCAGGCTTTCAGAGCGATTGTGTGCACCGCCAGGGCGAGCACCATAGTTTCAAAAGGAACCGCCTTCTGTCCGTGAAGCTGTTGCAGCCTCTTTTCGCACTGATGTGCGCGGCGCTCAGGCGAGAGCCATGTTTTGGAACGATTCCCCCGTCCATCCGTGCAGCTGCTGCACGCTGTTAAGACGAATGTGCGCGGCGCTGAGGCGAGAGCCGCGTTGTGAAAAGGATCTGCCCTCCATCAGTGAAGCTGTTGCGAACTCTTGGGGCAGATGTGCGCCGTGCTCAGGCGAGAGCCACATTTCTAAAAGGAGCCGCCATCCATCCGTGAATCTGCTGCAAGCTTTTGAGAAGAATGTGCGCGGCGCCAAGGCGAGAGTCACACTCTGTAGAGGAACCGCCCTCCGCTCGTGGAGCTGGTTCCAAACTTTTGAAGCGCTAGGGCGAAAACCATATTTTGAAAACCACCCGCGCTCCATCCTTGAAGCTGTTTCACCTTTCAAGCTTCAGGACCAGAAGTGGTGAGGAAGTCTCCGACAAAACGCCCAGCCCTCCCTGCCGACACGCCCGGGGCTGCGACGGGGAGGATTCATTTTCCCCAAAAACGGTGCTCGCACTTAGGGGCTCTTACTTTCTTTTCCGAGGAATTGGGCCTGGGTGGCGGTCTGGCGGCTCCGTGCTCGCCGCCACCGCCCCGTCGCTGCCTCGTCGCCGCCCGTCGTCTGGGCCTGGGTGGCAGTCTGGCGCGTGCTCGCCGCCGCCCCCCCGTCGCCGCCTCGTCGCCGCCCGTCGTCTGGCACAGGGTGGCGGTCTGGCTGCTACGTGCCAGTTGCCGCCGCCCCGTCGCCGCCTCGTCGCTGCCAACGATTGCACAACATGAACGTTGCACCGTACATGTTGCTCAACACAGATTGCTCAGCACCGCATCTCTATATATATATGTATATATATACAGATGCTGCACCACATGTATTGCACATCATATATGGCTCCACCAAGATGGTACGACATACATTGCACAGCGTAGATAGCACAACAAATGTCGCACACCTATATTGCACCACATAGGTTTCCCCACACATTGCACAACATAGATGGCTAGAACACACACTCTTTGGGGTCCACGCTGATGAACATTTACAAGGGAAAGACATGAATGAGGCGGAGGAGGAGAACGAAGAGGAGAAGGAGGAGGAGGACGAGGAGGAGGAGGGGGAACATGAGGACGAGGAGGACGAGGAGGACGAGGAGGACGAGGAGGAGAAGGAGGAGGATACGCGAAATAGGGAGGCAGGAGGACGAATGCACAGGAACGTGCAGCCTCAAAGTGCCAGAGGGGGGGCGCCTCGGGCCCACGGGCACCCGCCCTGGTGATTCGATTGGGCTCGACCAGCGGTTCTCACGTGTGGCGACGACGTCGCGAGTTGGTGCGACTTGGAAGCAGCACACTCCCACAGCACACGGATGCCAGCGGAGATGCCGACGTTTCGTTTGGCATCCCAGATGTGTGAGTTGGTGCTTCGGGGACACACGCTGACTTTGGGTCAGGTTGGTCAGGTTCCGGTCCCCCAGATGGGGCCGAAGCCGTTGTGGTCCTCGCCTCGAGTGTTTATTCTCTTGCGCAGCTGTGTCCTGGAGCTCGGAGCAATCTTTTTTTGTTCGTTTGTCCTCGTTCGCTCGCTCGCCGCGCCCCCCCCGAACGCCCCCCCCACCCCACACCCACCTCTGCGTCTCCCCATGGTGGCCGCAGGCGCCCCACGATGGCCACGCGAGCCCCCTCCTCACCCTTTTTGCCCCTCCCGCCCCTCGCCGCCCGCCCCGTGCAAGAGAGCCGAGCCGCGAGCGCGTACGACGCCGACATCTCTCGGACGGCTCCGGCTCGCCGCCGCCGGCCCTCGAGGGCCGCGCGCCCGGCCGCTCGCCCGCTCCTCCCGGAGGCGGAGCGCTCCCCAGGCAGACCCAGCAGGCTTGCCTAGGATCTAGGCTTATGTCGGGCGTGTCCCCCTACAGGGGGATTGTCGACGAAAAATCAAAAATACCTAAACAATACACCAAACAGGTAAAAAATAGTCCAAGAATAGTCCCCACAATAGTTTTGGATTGTATCTATATATATATACACATAATTTTCGTCGAAAATCCCCCTGTAGGGGGACAGGCCCGACTTAAATCTAGGCCTCCCAGATGGGGTCCGAGTAGATGGGGTCGAAGGATCGCGCCACATCGCCGATACATCGGCGATGCAGATCGATGTGGAGCTCGATTTCATCCACGCCGACATGGCCGATGCATCACCCACGCCGACGATGCATCGCCGGTGCATCGCCGATGCATCGCCGATCGCCGATGCATCGCCGACGTATCGGCGATGCGGCGCGATCTTTCGACCCCATCTACTCGGACCCCATCTAGGAGACCTCTATAGGATCGGTGTAGATTGTTCCAGGCCCAGACATGATCGCGTCGTTAACAAAAATCAGGACGGGAGGTTTTTGGCCATTTCTGGCCTCGGGGGGCCCTCGCCGGGCCTCGGGACCGTCAAGAAACGATTCAGGATGAAAAACCGGTCCCGGGGAAAGGGTCGGGACTTCCAAGGACCCCGTATTGAAAAAATCAGGACGTCGCGTGCCTGTGTGTAAATCGTTTCAGAGCGTTCTGGACCGCTCTGGAACGGCCGCGGCGCCCGATGCATCCTCCAGGGCCGCCGGATCCCGGTCTTGGCTCCGCGTCGGCCCAGGGGCTGGAGTGGACGGGGTCGGCGGATCGCGCCGCGTCGGCCACGGCATTCTCGATGCCACGAGCACGGCGGAGGTGGTGGCGACGACGGCGGCGGCGGCGACGAGCCCAGGCGTGCGGCGTCCTGCTTTTTTTTTCGATGCGGGGCCCCTGGCAGTCCCGACCCTTTCCGCGGGACCGGCGTTTCTCCTCCCGAGTCGTGCCCTGGCGCCCCCGAGGCCCAGCGAGGGCGCCCCGAGGCCGGAGATGGCCCAAAGGCCCCCCCCCCCCGTCCTGATGTCTTTTCCGCGGCGCGATCCTGCCTGGGCACTCGGCGACGGCTGCTGCGGCTGCGACGACGAGCGCGGCGGCGGCGGCGGCGGCGAGCACGCCGACGGGCACTGCCCGGGCCCGGCCGCCCCCCGGGGCGGCGGGAGGAGCACGGCGCGCACGGGCGAGGGGCGGCCCGGGGCCGCCGGTGGCCGCCGCCGAGGACGTGCACTTCCTGTACGTCGTCATGGAGCTCTGCCAGGGCGGCGAGGCCCCTCGTCGACGAGCGGGGGCGCGGCATGAGCGTGCGGTGCAGTGGGAAGAGGGGGGTGATGGCTAGGGGGGGGTGGACATATTGGGGCGGGGGCCATGACATCTCCCCAGATCTCCCCGGCGCCTCTTCTTGCTTCGGTATGTCCCCGGCCCCCCCCCCCCCTCGTGGGCCGCGCCCGCGTGCCGCCGGCCACGACTTGCGCCTCCCCCTCGTGGACGACCCCCTCCTGGACGCCCCCGATCATCGAAGCGCGGAGCGCGGCATGAGCAGAAGCTCTCGGAGCTCGGCGTGGGCTGCTCGGAGATCTGCGCCGGGCCCCGGCCTGGCGCGCGCCGCGCGCCAGGGCGGGGGGTCCAGCGCGGAGCCGAGAAATCCGCGCGGACCTCCAAAGGTCTATGTTTATGCAGTTCTTTTTTCTCTACATCAGCTCTAGGCCTCCCAGTCAGTTGGGGTCCGAGTGGGGTCGGACGATCGCTCCGCGTCGCCGATGCGGCTCGATGCAGAGCCCGACTTTTGCCACGCCGACGGCGCCGATCCTTCGCCGACGTCGCCGATGCATCGGCGCCGCATCGGCAATGCATCGCCGATGCGGCGCGGTCCTCCGACCCCATCTACAGTCGGACCAAGGTATGAGATCGAGGTCGATTCGGGGAGGGTACCCTGATGTTCTTCGTGCTTGTTGGATGCTCTTGTGCATCTTTGGATGAGGCACCCTCGAGTGTTATTCAGTTTGTGCCAGCGGAGGGTCTCATGTTCTTGAAGGATGTTCTTCCGTGCTAGGTCCGGCCGTACTCGGACCCCATCGAGGTCTCTAGCAGCAACGTTTGTCCGATCCTGGGCCACGGCACGGTGGAGGCGCTCGTTGAGGAATGTGCCTAGTAGGCTGCAGACCCTGGAGGATTCCTTTTCTGATGAGTGCGGCGGTGATGTCCATGGCCGATCCACGGTTGGAGTTCCACCAGCTTCTAGACCCTGGGTTCCTTATCGAAGGGTGCCACGTCCAGTGCCATGTCTCATGCCCCCACCGTATCTCAGCCCCGTCAGGCCGAACCCCCGAGATGGGGGTAGGCCCCGCGAACCCCCGAGGGGAGCAGCACGCACTCCTGCCTCTACATAGTGGGGGGTCAGATCGGTCCGTAGGGCCAGGGCCACGCTAGCTGGGGACGGTACAGGCTAGGCAGGAGGGGAACAAACACGCACGGAGGCACAAACAGAAGTTCGCCCCGCTCCCAGGATCGCGCGGAAGAGATGGGAGGTGGAGGGGGAAACGAACCTCCAGAGAGTGTGGAAGAACATGCGTGGAGGAGGAGGAGGAGGAGGAGGAGGAGGAGGAGGAGGAGGAGGAGAGGAGGAGGAGGAGGAGAGGAGCAGGAGAGGGGAAGGAGCGAAGAGGAAGGAGGAGGAGGAGGAGGAGGAGGAGGAGGAGGAGGAGGAGGAGGAGGAGGAGGAGGAGGAGGAGGAGGAGGAGGAGGAGGAGGAGGAGGAGGAGGAGGAGGAGGAGGGAGGAGGAGGAGGAGGAGGAGGAGGAGGAGGAGGAGGAGGAGGAGGAGGAGGAGGAGGAGGAGGAGAGGAGGAGGAGGAGGAGGAGGAGGAGGAGGAGGAGGAGGAGGAGGAGGAGGAGGAGGAGGAGGAGGAGGAGGAGGGGAGGAGGAGGGAGGAGAGGAGGGAGGAGGAGGAGGAGGAGGAGGAGGAGGAGGAGGAGGAGGAGGAGGGAGAGGGGAGGAGGAGGAGGAGGAGGAGGCGGAGGAAGGAGGAGGAGGAGGAGGGAGGAGGAGGAGGAGGAGGAGGAGGAGGAGGAGGGAGGAGGAGGAGGAGGAGGAGGAGGAGGAGGAGGAGGAGGAGGAGGAGGAGGAGTGGGCCCCTCTCGCCGAGCGCTGGCCAGCCCCCCCCCCTGGGCGCCCCGAGCAGCGCGAGGGCCGCGGGCCGAGGCCCACAGCGGGAGCCCTCGCGAGAGCGCTCGTCGGGGCCCCACGGCGCAGAGGCCGGGCGGGACCCGCGGGGCCTCTCGTGATCGGGACGATCGAAATGGGTACGGAAAGAATGGGTTCAATGCCCAACAGCAGTTCCTGTTCATTTTGAACAGGGATCCATGTCCGCGCCGCCGCGGACATTGTTCACTGAGGAAAGAGAGCTGCCTGCGCAACAGCGGCCGCTGTCGGTTTTGGACAACATTAGCTGTTGGGCACTGTACCCATTTTTTCCGTACCCACTTCGGGCGTCCGAACGTGAGGCCCGCCGCCTCGGGCTGGCGTGGGGCGCTCCAGAGAGGGCCTCGCCTGCGAGGATCGGAGGAGCTCACGAGCGGCGGACACGTCTCGAGCAGGGGATATCGACTGCACGAGTGAGCTGCCCCGCAATTGAGTATTTTCTCGTCGAATGCATTGGCAGAATGCGGGAGGGACGAGAATGAGGAGGAGGAGGAGGCGGAAGAGGAAGAGGAGGTGGAGGCGAAGGAGAGGGGAGAGTGAGAAGGGGGGAGGAGGAGGAGGAGGAGGAGGAGGAGGAGGAGGAGGAGGAGGAGGAGGAGGAGGAGGAGGAAGATGAGCAGACTGGTTCGAGGCGGCGTGTCTGACGCCCGCGCAGGTCTTCGCCAAGATTGTGGAGCTGAAGCGCTTCGGCGAGAAGGACGCAGCAGTGCTAGGCCCGCGGGGGGCAGAGGACGAGGGTGTCATGGATGCAGGACCCGCTTCCCCCATGCCAACCTTCCCCGCGACACCTCCCCGTCCAGTCGCCTCGCCTCCATCCCCTCGTCCATTCCCGTGGTCGTGCCGCTGCCCCCTTCCCCCCTCCCCACCTCCCCCCCTCAGCTCGCGCCGCTCTCTGCCCTCCTTCCCCCCCGCCCCCTCCTGACAGGCAGGGGACCCGTACCGTCGGACCGAGGTGCCAGATCCAGGTCGGCTCGGGGAGTGCGCCCCGGTGCTCTTCGTGCTTGCCGGACGCTCTCTTGTGCATCATTCCTGGGGAGGGTGCCCTCAGATGTCCCGTCCGCTCTGGCCGACGGAGGGCCTCACGCACGCTCTCGAGGGGTGCTCCTTTGGCCTAGCTGTGTCCGACTGTGCTGCCCCCCCCCGCCTCGCGTCAAAAAGGGCGCGGCGGAAGGTGTTCGGCGACATGCGGCCTCCTGGGGCCCCGCAGGACCCCTGGGAGCGGCAGAAGCAGACAACAAGTGAGGAGGAAGACCCCGTGCCCCGAAGCATCTGGTGCTCCGGAGCAGATGCCGCTGTTCACATGGAAGCAGAAGCACGTGGTATGGCCGCGAGCTGTGTCGCCGACCTGACCGGCAAGGTGTCGCGGCCGCCGAAGCGAGCTCGTGCTCTGTGATCTCATGTTCTTCAGCAGCACGAGAAGTGGCGCTTGGCACCCAAAAAACCGTGCTGGTCCAGGCGTCTGATGTGGTCCTTCTTCCACCGCGTGGCTCCCCGCCAGAGGGCACCAACTATACACCAACACCGATCCTGGCCAGGATCGGTGTTGGTGTATAGTTGGTGCCTTCCTACCCCGGAGGACGACCCTTTCCCGGGGCCCATTTTTTTCCTCCATCCCGGGCCGTCTTTGGCGGTGCCCGGGGCATGCGAGGGCCGCGGGAGGCCGAAGAAGTGGCCAGAATGCTTCCTCAAGGGCTTGACGACTTTCCGCTTGTCGACCTGTGGGGATCGCGCCAGCTAAATCCAGGAAGAACTGCCAAGACATCGAGGCGCATCCAGGTAGATCGTCGTACATTCAGGTCACCCAAAGATTTCCCAAGAGCATTTGGAGCAAATCCTGGTGGGTCCAGCGCGAGTCGATGGGCGGCAGAAGTCGTTAGGCCTTTGACGAATGCTGCCGTTTCTTTTTTTTTTTTTTTTTTTTTTTTTTTTTTTTTTTTTTGTTATTTTTTATTTTTTTATTATTATTTATTTATTTATATATATATATATGTTTTTTGTTTTTTTTCACGACGCGAGGATGCCGAGAGGTCCAGGCCCCCGAGGCTCGAGCAGATGGGGTGAAGGGGTGCACCAAGGGGGGCCCAGAGGGCGTCGGGGGTGAGCTGGCCCGACCGCGCCTCGGTGCGTGCGACGAGGGGGCCACCGCCCAAAACCGCCCTGCGAGAGCCCGAGGGGCCTCCAAGACGAGCCCAGGGGGGCCGTCGGAGAACTCCACGAGGATCTTCGTTGGGCAGACACGGGGATTTTCGCTCAACGCGAGGCTTCCCTACTTTTGAGGCGGCGATGGCTCCAGGAGGGCCTCGGAGAAGCGGATGAGCGTCCAAAGAGGTCCCTGGAGCTGCTCTCAGGATGGGCCCTACCCCAAGCGGGAGGAGGAGGAGGAGGAGGAGGAGGAGGAGGAGGAGGAGGAGGAGGAGGAGGAGGAGGAGGAGGAGGAGGAGGAGGAGGAGATGGCGCCTGGGGGAGAGCCCGCCACGGCAGCGGAAAGCCCCAAGACGGTCCCAAGATGGCCCCGAGAGCGCCCCGAGATCTGCGAGCGGGGCTCGCTGAGGGCCCCACGGCAGGCCAAGAGGGCCGCTTGCGGCTCCACGACCTCTCCAGGAGGGCCACAAGAAGAGCATGGCGCCAAGAGCACCCCCGGCTGGTCAGACTCAGACGACACGCATTCTTCTGCGTCGGCGGCTGGGCAGAGTCACTGCGCTGGCGACAGGGCTAACAGACAGCAAGCACACGCACCTCCCAGGCTTCTGACCTTTGCTTCAAGGTAGCAGGGCATCGGCCCTCACTCCTCGGGACGAGGCTGCTGGCCGCACCGTGGCGGCTCAGGCGGCCCTCCCACGTCCCGGACTGGCCGCCCAGAGGGCCCCAAGATGCGTGCACCGAGCCGCCCTGGGTGAGCTCGGCAAAGACAGTCGTGCCCACAATTGCGCCCGACCTCCCGAGAGGCTTTCAGCAGGCCCAGGAGGACCCCACCCTCTGGCAAGGCTCTGGGGGACCAAGAGAAGCACAATGTATGCTTGATGTGCTCTGGCTTCCCTCGCCCCGCATGGCTTAAAGAAGGTCCTCGCGGGCCCGAAGGCAGGCCCATGGGCCCAGTCCGGATGCCAAGGTGGCCTCAAGCTGGCTCACGAACTTCGCGAACAGGTCCAGGACTGCTCCAAGGGAGCTCCGCCAAGGCGGCTCCACATGGAGGGGATGAGTCAGCAACCGAGCAAGATGTGCATGTGTATCTCACGCCTGCTCAATAAAGCTTCAGTTCTGTCGCCCCCACGAATGGAGGAGCGAGGAGAGAGCAAGGGTGAGCGAGGAGGGCACACTGAATACGGAAAGTGGAGGAAGGAGGAATGAGGATGCAAGAGGGAGTAGCGAGAAGAGGAGGGGGAGGAGGAGGAATAATCGATGCAGACGCGGAGAGGATGGATGAGGAGTGAAT
>CAUYUJ010015729.1:167467-198582 GCA_963575745.1 Prorocentrum cordatum
ATATATGTGTAGCTGTCTATGCATGTGCACACTTATTCATATATATATATATATATATATACACGTATTAGGTTCATACATGTGTATTGGGCCTCCATGCCAGTACATGCGTCTATCGATGTATCTGCATCTGCACCGTTGTGTGTATACATATGTCCGCCACCGTGCCTGTGCGCCAGCTTGGCTGTAAGGCGGACCTCTTAGAGACTTTCGCGGGAGGGACCTTTGGTCGTCAGTTGGGGGGCTTTTGATGGCCTCTTGGGGACTTCTTCTTGGTCTCTTCTTAGGGCCCCTCGGGGATGTCTTGGGGGTCTCGGGGGCATGTCGGCGGTCTTGGAGGTATCCTCTGAGGGAAAAGCTTTCGAGGCCAGCTCGATTTCCCCCTCTTGGGCCGCATCTTTGGGTTGTATTGAGGGCTTCTTAGGCCGTCTGGGGGCCTCTTGGGCCGTCTTGGGACCCCCTTCGGGCTGTCTTGACAGCATCTTGGATTTTCTTGGGGCCCTCTCGGGACTTTCTGAAGCTGTCTTCGAGCTCTCGTGGGAACCTGCGGGGCCGCCTTGAGTTTTCGGAAGCCCGAAACGACCAGTATCTTAAACTCATGCAAAAACCTAGGGGGGAGTCTACGCTGTCTGCCCCTCGAGGGCCTCTTTGGCACCCTCTTGAAGCCCTCTTGGGACGTCTTGGACCACACCGAGGCCTTCTTGGACAGTCTTGGCACCGTCATGGGTGCATTTTGGGACGTCTTGGGGCGACCGTCCTTTGGCTGTCTTGGAGCCGTCTGGAAGCCGAACCGAGCGTTGGAGTGCCGATTCAGGGGGGGGGGGAGCGGTTTTCGGACGCGTTCTACGAGGAGGGGGGGCTGCCATAAAAGGCATACACATCCGAACCAGCGAACAGAAGAGCATCCTAACACGCCCGCTCCATGCAGGCAGGCACGGTGGCAGATACCCAGACGCACATCTAGACATACACATATGGTATATTCGCATACACATATATATATATATATATATATGTATATATATATAACTTTGTATACGCATATGTATATGTGTCTATTTATTTGCACGATACACGTACACATATCTATACACATGTACATTTGCACGTGTGAGTATGTCTGAACACACGTATATCTATGTTTGTATTCATACATATACATCGGTACACGCGTGTATATATACATGTGTGCGAGAGAGAGATCTGGGCCAGGTCAGCAGATGCTGCGAGCCATCAGCTACATCCACAATTTGCACATAGTTCATCGCGACATCAAGGAGCTTGGCCACTCCTTTCCACTCCCTCATGCTGCTCTCTATGGTGGACGCTTTAACTGGATGACCTCGCACGTATGGGCGCCCCCTGCAAACTATAACAGTATCTGGAGGTGGGCACATGGTGATTATGAGTAGCCATGACTAGTCCTCCAGCGAAGGGGCTGGGAACTAGTCGGGAACCGCAGCCGGTTTTCGGTGGGGCTCCTCCTTCTCTTCGTTCTCCCTCATCTTCCTCTTCCATCTCTTCCACCTCTCCCTCATCCTCCTCCCCCCTCCTCCCCTCCTCCCCCTCCGTTCTCTTTCCTTTCCCTCCCCCTCCCCTCCTCCTCCTCCTCCTCCTCCTCCTCCTCCCTCCTCCTCCTCCTCCTCCTCCTCTCCCCCCTCTCTCTCTCGTCTTGCGTTACCCCCTGCCCTCCCACGCCCCTGTCGCTGACGCTGACGCCGACGCTGCGCTCCTCCTGAGCAGCGGTGCGGCGATAAGCACGAGACTTGACTACGGCAGCCCAGCGGCGTTCGCGCAGGGAAGGAGTGGCGGGGTCTCTCGTCGGTGCACGAGCCCTGAAGCTTCGGCTTGAGACGTGGCCAGGGTCGTGACCTGAGCCCATGCTCACCAAAATGGTCATGCCTTGATCTTCCCACTCCTTCCTGTGCCCTGCGCCAGGAAGCAGCAGGTCCTCGCCCTTTCCCTCCTTCCTTCTCTGGCCTGCTTCCCGCCCCCTGCATCCTCCTCTCCTTCCCCCTTTTCATACCCCTCACCATCACCCCCCTTCCCGCGCTCTTCTTTCTCCTCCTCCTCCTCCTCCTCTTCCTCCTCCTCCTCCTCCTCCTCCTCCTCCTCCCTCCCTGTGGTGAACTCGCCCGCGCTTCGCCCGAGAGCGGCCACCGCCTTTCTGCCGAGGTCTGCCCCGAGGAGCGTCTGTGCGTGAGCACAAAGCGGCTCCCGGGCCTGCGGCCGCTTCCCTGCGCAAAGGGTCGGCATGTGGCCGTGGTGGCAGTGGTCGTGGTGGCCGTGGCCGCGGTGGCCGTGGCCGCGGTGGCCGTGGCCGTGGTGGCCGTGGCCGTGGTGGCCGTGGTGGCCGTGGCCGTGGTGGCCGCGGCCGTGGTGGCCGTTTTTATTGTGCCTTTGTGCGTGTGTCCGGCAGTGCGGTCCTCGGGCGTCGCCTTCTTTGCCTTTCTGCTGTGGTCTTCCGTGCCGTCCAGCTGGGCGCTGGCGCCGGCGGCACTGCTTCGGCCCTCGTTGCTGCTCCTCTCTGCCCCTGGGCCCTCGAGCGGGCTTCCAGCGGCGCTGTACGCGCATGGCTGTCGTGCACTCCTTCTTTCTGCAAGTGCAGCCGCCTGTCCGTTGCCGCCACTCGGCGCACGCTAGGCGGTAATCACCGTAGGGCAGCCCGCCAGCGCCTTCGCGGAGTTGGGCCAACCGGGCCAGGAAGCAAAGTGTAGCAGTTTCTCCACTGATGGGGCCTGCCCTGGTCAGCTGGTGATCCTGTGAGACGCTTCGCTCCCCGCCCGCGCGCGCAGGCTCAGCCCCCCTTCCTGTGATCCTCGTGTTTGTCTGGGCTTGCCTGGCGCGGGCTCTCTGACATCGAGGCTTCTTCCGTGCCGGGGCCTGCAGCTCTGGAAGCGCCGGTGGGCAGGGGGCAGGATTGGACGAAGAGCTTGGTCCACGAGCCTGGAGCTGGTGGGCCGATTTTCCACCACCACTACCATAGGTAGGAGGAGGATGAGGAGCAGGAGGGGGAGGAGGAGGAGGAGGAGGAGGAGGAGGAGGAGAGGAGGGGAGGAAAGGAGGAGGAGGAGGAGGAGGACAATTGGGAGGAGAGGAGGAGGGAGGGCGGAGAGGAGGGAGGAGAGGAGGAGGGATGGGAGGATGGACGAGGGAGAGGAGCGAGAGAGGAGGGAGTATGAGAAAAAGAGGAGGTGGAGAGGGGGAGGGGGTGAGGAGAGAAGACAGGAAGGTAGGAGGCGCAGGGAGGGGGGGTAAAGGGGCATCGGACTTCTCGGCTGGGAAAGGTGGAGGGGAGCAGATCCCGACAGCGAAAATGGAGTGACCGCTCGACGCATAGAGTCGTCTTGGGTGGTGGGGAAGGGTGGGTCGGAGGAAAAATCGAAGTTCAAGAAAGAGGGGGAACAAAAAGCAGGTCGAATTCCGAAGTATGGGAAACGCAATTTTCCTGAGAAAACAACATTCAATGAGCCACAATTGCGTTTCCCATGATTCCGAATTATGGGAAACGCAAAATGTGGTTCATCGAGCGCGGCTTTTGTTGAGGAAAGTTGCGTTTCCCATAATTCAGAATTCGAAGTCTCGGAATTCGGAATTAAGGGAAACGCGATTGTGGCTCATTGAGTGTTGTTTTGGGGGGAAAATTGCGTTTCCCATAATTCGGAATTCCGAGAATCGGAATTTGAATTATGGGAAACGCGTTTCCCGCGCAATGTGTCCTTGGGGCAATCGTCCGGTGTTGCGTTTCCCATAATTCGCTCTTTTCAAATTGTTGAATTGTGGGAAACGCAAACCCTGACGGAAACCGGTCCAAAAAGGGGAGAAGACATCAAAAACAATCAGCCTGGCGAAGAACCCAACCAGATGCAGTTGCGGGTGCAGCCGTTGTATGCACCGCCCTCGGTGGAACTCCCTATGAGGCCGCGAAGCGTGTAAGGGATGTGCCAAAATGGGCGCAGTGGGCGCATGCGAACGCTGGCATTTGAGCTGTCTGTGGGGCTCTACATGGGGCCATGAAACGTACGAGGGGCGTGCCCAAATTGGTGCGGTGGCCGCATGCGAACGCTGGCATTTGGGCCTTCGGTGGGGCTCCCTATGGGAGCCCGAAACGTGTGAGAGGTGTGCCCAAATGGGTGCGATGGCCGCCTGCGAACGCAGGCATTTGGGCCTTCGGTGGGGCCCCCTATGGGTCCCCGAAACGTGCGAGGGGCGTGCCACAATGGGTGGGGCTAGCGCATGCGAACGCTGGCATTTGGGCCTTCCGTGGGGCTCCCTATGGAGCCACGAAGCGAACGAGGGGCGCGCCAAAATGGGTGCGGTGGCCGCCTGCGAACGCAAGCATTTGAGCTTCTGGTGGGGCCCCCTATGGGGCCACGAAACGTGTGGATGGTGTCCCAAAATGGGTGCGGTGGCCGCCTGCGAACGCTGGCATTTGGGCCTTCCGTGGGGCTCCCTGTGGGACCACGAAACGTGTGAGATGTGTGCCCGAATGGGTGCGGTGGGCGCATGCGAACGCTGGCAGTTGGGCTTCTGGTAAAGCTCCCTCCCTGTGGGGCCACGAAACGTGTGAGAGGTGTGCCCAAATGGGTGCGGTGGCCGCCTGCGAACGCTGGCATTTGGGCCTTCCGTGGGGCTCTTTATGGAGCCACGAAGCGAAGGAGGGGCGTGCCAAAATGGGCGTGGTGGCCGCATGCGAACGCTGGCATTTGGGCCTTCCGTGGGGCCCCCTGTGGGGCCACGAAACGTGTGAGGGGCGCGCCGAAACAAAGACACGCGGAAGGCATAGGCGATGCGGGGAAGGAGGGAGGAGGGAGGGGGCAGCGGAGGAGGAGGGAGGGGGCAGCGGGAGGAGTGAAAGCGGGGACCGTCTCTTAAAAACGAGGACCCAACACCACAGAATGGTTGGGAATTACTGCTCCTAACCTTCGTCGTCCCCCTCCTCCCAAGAGAGCCACGACGAGGAGCCACCCCCGTCCTCCTTCTCCTCCTCCTCCTCCTCCTCATCATCATCCTCTATCTCCTCCTCCTCCACCTCCTCCTGCTCCTGCTCCTGCTGCTGCTGCGGCTGCTGCTGCTGCTGCTGCTGCTGCCACTGCTGCTGATCCTTCTCCTCGTCATCCGCCACCACCGCCTCCACCTGCTCCTTCCTCCTTCCACCTGCTCCTTCCTCCTCCTTCCTCCTCCTCCTCCTCCTCCTCCTCCTCCTCCTCCTCCTCCTCCTCCTCCTCCTCGGTCGCCGTCGCCGCTGCCGCCGAAGGCACCCCTGGACCGCTGAGGGCCGCCGAAGGGCCGCTGCCCGGGCCTTCGCCCCTGCCGGCACGGCGGCGCCGCGCGGCGGGCGCGCTTCTCTCCGCCGCGGCGGAGCCCGCGCGGGCTCCGCACCAGCCGCGGCGCCGCACTGGACCGCCTGGGCCCCCCACCGCGCGGCCGCCAGGCCCATACGCTCTGGGAGAAACTTCGGCGGCGAGCCCCGGCGTCGGAGTCCCCAGTGTCCCACTGTCCCACTGTCCCCGCCGCTGTCCCACTGAGCTGTCCCACTGTTCCCACCACTGTCCCCACTGTCCCCACCACTGTCCCTACTGCACCTCTGTCCCATTATCCCACCGCCGTCCTCGCCACCGCCCTCACCACTGCGCCACCCCCACTGTACCCTCCACTGTCCCACTGTTTCCACCACATTCCCACCGTCCCCACACAACTGTCCCCACCACCACCGTCCCCACTACTGTCCCCACTGTTCCCACCATTGTCCCCGCTGTCCCCACCAGTGCCCCCACCAGTGTCTCACTGTCCCCACTCTCCCCACCACTGTCCCACCACAATCCCACTCTCCCCACTTCCCCCACGGTCCCCACCACTGTCCCACTGTCCCCACTGTTCCCACCACTGTCCCACTGTCCCCGCCGCTGTCCCACTGTGGTGTCCCACCGTCCCCACTGTCTCCATCACTGTCCCACTGTCCCCAATGTCCCCACCACTTTCCCCACTGTTCTACTGTCCCACCACTGTCCTCACCACTGGCTTCACCAATGTCCCCACCACTACCGTCCGCACCACTGTCCCACTGTCCCCACCACTGTCCCGCTGTCCCCTCACCACTGTCCCCACCACCACCGTCCCCACCACTGTCCGCACCACTGTCCCACTGTCCCCGCATCACTGTCCCCACCACCACCGTTCCCACCACTGTCCCAACATCCCCACCATTCTCCAACTGTCCCGAGGAGCGGGCATCGTTTGCCGGCGGCGAGGGGTTTTCCGCCAGCAGCGGTAGAACACGCTCTTTCGAAGAAGGCGATGCTGCACAAGTGGGGGATCAAGGCGTGCTTCGCGGCGGCCCAGCAGTCCGTCAAGTCCGAGGGGGGCTGTCAAACAACGATTTTCCTCCAAAAAGGTTCCAGGGAAACCCCTGGAGTGGGGAGCTCATGCCACTTTGGCGCAAGTTGGAGTTTCGAGGTTTGCAGCGTTTCCTAGCGTCCCATCCCTCGTCCCCCATTTCTAGAGCTCGCCCACACTTGGGAGCAGCGGGGCTCTCTGTGGACATGGTGCGTTTGCGCGGCGTCCGCCTGTCCGCAAGGCCCTCTGGTGGATAATGCCCGGGAGCTTCGTCCCTGGACCAAGGGGTTCGAGTGCTAGCGTTCCCCTGCTCTGACAAGTCTCACCTGTTCCTGTGCACGTCGAGAAAGTTTTATAGCAGCGGAGTTCAAGTCATCGGCCTGGGTCGTAAATGCGGTCCCCCCACGGTGACGGGTGTGAAGAACATACGCCGTCTCTGTAAAGGCCTCCACCCCGACAAAAACGGGGTGTCAGTTGACATTGACGAACTTATTCCGTTGGTATGGACTACAAGGGCATTTGAGCCCCCTTAGTGCGTTCCTGGCTGAGGCTACTCTCTTCTTTCAACTTTGAGGAGCATGTGCGTTGCTTTCAACAACAAACGGGGAGGAAGGGGGCACACTCGGAGCATGCAGTCCTTCGTCTGCGGTGCTGCGGCCTCGGGCTCCCAGGGGAAGATGGGGAACGAGTTCCCGCGGACAAGCTCGGGGGCCACAGACGGGCCCTGGAACGACCAAGCGCGACCACGAACGGGCACATACCGCCGGCTACGAACCGGCCAGGAGGCCAGGAGGTCCCAGAAACGGAACACGCAGCTGCACACGGGCCCTCCCTCCCTCCCTCCCTCCCTCCCTCCCTCCCTCCCTCCCTCCCTCCCATCATCATCATCATCATCATCATCATCATCATCATCATCATCATCATCATCATCATCATCATCATCATCATCATCATCATCATCATCATCATCATCATCATCATCATCATCATCATCATCATCATCATCATCATCATCATCAATCATCAGCATCATCATCATCAGCATCCATCTTCCTCATCACTCATCATCGATCATCATCATCATCATCATCATCATCATCATCATAATCATCATCTCATCATCATCATCATCATCATCATCATCTATCATCATCATCATCATCATCATCTGCATCATTCGTCCGATCCTCTTCCCTCCTCCATCCTCACCCCCTCTCTCCCTCCTCGCGTCTCCCCTCCCTCCCTCCTCTCCTCCTCCCTCCCTCCCCCTCCCTCCCATCCTCCTCTTTCCTCCTCCTCCCTCCTCTCCTCCTCCTCCTCCTTCTCCCCTTCCTCCCCTGCGTCCCCGCCCCTCCCTCTCTCTCCATTCATACCCTTCCCTCCCCTCCCTCTCCCTCCCTCATCCCTCCCGCTCCCTCCCTCCTCTCCTCCCTCCTTTCCTCCCCCCCTACCTGTCTCCCTCTTCCCTTTCCTCCCTCCTCTCCTCCTCCTCCCTCCCCCCTCCCTCCTCCCTCCCTCCCCTCCCTCCCTGCTCACCCCTCCCTCCTCCCTCCCTCGTTCCCTCCCTCCCTCCCACCCTCCCCCTCCCCTCGCCCCCTCCTGGGGCGACCGAGAGCCAGCCGTGGAGGCCCGACCCCGCCCCCTCGAGGAGGCCGACGATTGCGACGACGATCGCGACGACGATCGCGACGACGACAACGGCCGCGGCAACGACGCCCGGCGCCCTCCGTCAGCTCAGGCAGCGGCGGCGGCGCCCAGACCTCCCGCGTGCGACCTCTCCTGGGGCTTCACCACCGCGAAGCGACGTGACCGTCGCGTCCTGACGACCCTGAATCGTGCCAGAACATGGGGCGACGAAATCTATACATATCCACTGATCCCTGGCCAGGCCCCATCCTGAACCCAGCAGCGGTGTATATGCCACGCCCTCCTGACTTGGCCGGGAGAGCGTATCAGGAGTGGTCTGGCCAGGGAGTAGTGGAAATGAATAGATTTCGATGCCTGAGAACACTTTTCCTGGGTTTTCAACCATACGAACCCTTGCATGTGCTGCAAATGTTTAAGACGAATGCGCGCGACGCTGAGGCAAGAGAAACGCGTTGAAAAAGACCACCCTCCATCCTTGAACCTGATGCATGTTGTTTAAACGAATGTGCGTGACGCTAAGGCGAGAACCACCTTTTGAAAACGAACCGCCTTCCATCCTTGAACCTGCTGCGAAATATCGAAACGCATGAGCGAGACAAAGCGAGGGCCACATCTAGAAAAGGACCCGCCCTCCATCCGTGAAACTGCGCGGCGCTAGAACGAGAGCCACATGTAGAAAACGGCCCGCCATCCATCCGTGAAACTGTTGCAAAGTTCAAGCTTAAGGTGCATGAGCGGTACGAAGCCTCAAGCGAAACGCCCGGCCCTCCCTACCGACACGCGAGGGGGTGCGACAGGGAGGATATATGAATTAATAGGAGTGGGGGGTGAAGGAGCAGGAGGACGGAGAGGAGGTGGAGGTGGGATCCGGAGGAGGGTTCAAGAGTGATTGAGGGAGAGCTGAAGGAGGAGGGGGGAGGACGATCACGACGACGACGACGGCACCGACGACGACGACGACGACGACAGCGACGACGACAGCGACGGCGCCGCCACTGCCGCCACCACCGCCGCCGCCGCCGCCGCCGACGACGACGACGACGACGACGGCGGCGGGCGCCCGACGCCGTCCCCTCCGTCAGATCGGGCAGCGGCGGAGCCCGCCCGCCCTCGCGGGGCACGCGGGCGACCCGGGCGCCGAAGGCGGCGCAGGCCTGGGCGCCGCTTCGGCCGCCGCGGCCGCTGCGGGCGTCGTCGTCGTCGTCGCCGCCGTCGTATCGCCATCATCGCCGTCGTCGTCGCCGTCGCCGTCGCCGTCGACGTCGCCGTCGCCATCGCCGTCGCCATCGCCGTCGCCGCCGTCGCCGTGGCCGTCGTCGTCGTACGTCGTCGTCGACGACGCCGTCGTCGTCGTCGGTGGTATCGTCTGCTGCCGCAGTCGCAGTCGTCGTCGTCGCCGTCGCCACCGCCGCCGTCGTCGTCGTCGCCATCGTCGTCGCCGCCACCATCGTCGTCGTCGCCGCGCCGCCGCCGTCGTCGTCGTCGTCGTCGTCGTAGTGATCGTAGTCGTCGTTGCCGCCGCGGTCGTCGTCGTCGTCCTCGCCGCCGTCGCCGTCGCCGTCGCCGTCGCCGCCGTCGTCGTACGTCGTCGTCGACGACGCCGTCGTCGCAATCGTCGGCGTTATCGTCTGCTGCCGCAGTCGCCGTCGTCGTCGTCGCCGTCGCCGCCGCCGTCGTCGTCGCCATCGTCGCCGCTGCCGCCATCGTCGTCGTCGTCGCGCCGCCGCCGCCGTCGTCGTCGTCGTCGTGATCGTAGTCGTCGTTGCCGCCGTCGTAGGGATCGTCGTCGTCGTCGCCGCCGCCGCCGCCGCCGTCGTCGATGCCGTTGTACGTCGTCGTCGAAGACGTCGACATCGTCGTCATCGTCGGCGCCGCCGACGCCGTCGCCGTCGTCGTCGCCGCCAGCACCATCATCGGCGTCGTCGCCAATGACGCCGTCGTCGACGACGCTCACGTCGTCATCGTCGTCGTGGTCGCCGCCGCCTCCAACGCAGTCGTCGTCATCGTCGTCGTCGCTGCCGCCGTCATCAACGTCGTAGTCGTCGTGTTCGTCGTCGTCGTCGCCGCCACCGCCGTCGCCATCGTCATGGTTGTCGTCGTCGTCGTCGTTGCCGCCGTCGTCTCGTCGTTGCCGCCGTCGTCGTCGTCGCCGTCACCGTCGCCGTCGCCATCGCCGTCGCCATCGCCGTCGCCGCCGTCGCCGTGGCCGTCGTCGTCGTACGTCGTCGTCGACGACGCCGTCGTCGTCGTCGGTGTCATCGTCTGCTGCCGCAGTCGCAGTCGTCGTCGTCGCAGTCGCCGCCGCCGTCGTCGTCGTCGCCATCGTCGTCGCCACCGCCATCGTCACCGTCGTCGCGCCGCCACCGCCGTCGTCGTCGTCGTCGCGTTCGTAGTTGTCGTTGCCGCTGTCGTTTCGTCGTCGTCATCGTCGTCGACACCGTCGCCGTCGCCGTCGCCGTCGTCGTCGCCGTCGCCGTCGCCGTCGCCGTCGCCGCCGTCGCCGTGGCCGTCGTCGTCGACGTCGTCGTCGACGACGCCGTCGTCGTCGTCGTGTCATCGTCTGGTGCAGCAGTCCAGCCCGTCGTCGTCGTCGTCGTCGTCGTCGTCGCCGCTGTCGTCTCGTCGTCGTCGTCGCCGCCGTCGCCGTCGCCATCGCCGTCGCCATCGCCGTCGCCGCCGTCGCCGTGGCCGTCGTCGTCGTACGTCGTCGTCGACGACGCCGTCGTCGTCGTCGGTGTCATCGTCTGCTGCCGCAGTCGCCGTTGCCGTCGTCGTCGTCGAATCTGCCGCCGTCGTCGTCGCCATCGTCGCCGCCGCCGCCGTCGTCGTCGTCGTCGTCGTGCTCGTAGTCGTCGTTGCCGCCGTCGTCTCGTCGTCGTCGTCATCGTCGCCGCCGCCGCCACCGTCGTCGAGAACGTTATACGTCGTCGTCGAAGACGTCGTCGTCGTCGTCGACGTCATCGACGGCATCGCCAGCATCGCCGACGCCGTCGCTGTCGTCGTCGCCGCCGCCACCATCATCGCCGTCGTCGCCAATGACGCCATCGTCGACGACGATCACGTCGTCGTCGTCGTCGTGGTCGCCGCCGCCGCTTCCAACGCAGTCGTCGTCATCGTCGTCGTCGCTGCCACCGTCATCAACGTCGTCGTCGTCGTGTTCGTCGTCGTCGTCGTCGCCGCCACCGCCGTCGCCATTGTGATGGTTGTCGTCGTCGTCGACGTCGTCGTCGTCGACGCCATTACCGTCGTCGTCAACGCTGTCGTCGCCGTCTTCGTCGTCGTCGTCGCCGCCGCCGTCGCCGTCGTGAACAACGACGTCATCATCGCTGTCGTCGCCGCCGCTACCGTCGCCATCGTTGTCGTCGCCGTCGTCGTCGTTGCCGCCCTCGTTGTCAGCTTCGTCGACACCGCCGTTGTCGTCGTCGGACAAGTCGTCGTCATCGCCGCCGCCGCCGCTTCAGGTGGCTTCGCCGTCGTCGTCGTCGTCGCCGCCGCCGCCGTCAGCGTCTTCGTCTTCGCAGCCGTCGTCGTCGACGTCGTCGTCGTCGTCGTCGACGCCGCCACCGTCATCGTCGTCGTCGTGTTCGTCGTCGTCTTCGCCGCCGTCGTCGTCATTTCGCCGCCGTCGCCGCCGCCGTCGTCACCGCCGTCGCCTCATCCTCCTCCTCCTCCTCCTCCTCCTCCTCCTCCTCCTCCTCCTCATCCTCATCCTCCGCCTCCTCCTGGTCCTCCTCCACCTCATCCTCCTCCTCCTCCTCATCCTCCTCCTCCCCCTCCTCATCCTCCTCCTCCTCCTCATCCACCACCTCCTTTTCCTCCTCATCCTCCTGCTCTTCCCATCTTCCTCATCCTTTTCCACCTCCACCTCCTCCTCCTCCTCCTCCTCCTCCTCCGCCTCCTCCTCGTCCTCCTCCTTCTCCTCCTCCTCCACCTCATCCTCCTCCTCCACCAACTCCTCTTCCTCATCCTCCTCTTCCTCCACCTCCTCTTCCTATTCTCCTCCTCCTTTTCCTCCTGCACCTCCTCCTCCTCCTCATCCACCTCGTCCTCCTCCGCCTCCGCCTCCTCCTCCAACTCCTCGTCCTCATCCTCCTCCTCCTTCTTCTCATCCTCCTCCTCCACCACCTCCTCTTCCTCATCCTCTTCCTCGTCCTCCACCTCCACCTCCTCTTCCCTATTCTCCTCCTCCTCCTCCTGTTCCTCCTCCACCCTCCTCCTCCTCCTCCTCATCATCATCATCATCCCCGCCTCCTCTTCCTCCGCCTCCTCATCCTTCTCCTCCTTGTCCTCCTCCTCCTCATCATCCTTCTACTCATCCTCCTCCACCACCTCCTCCTCATACTCCTCTCATCCACCTCCTCTTCCTATCCTCCTCCTCCTCCTCCTCCTTTTCCCCTCCTCCTCCTCCTCATCTCCTCCTCCTCCCTCGCCTCCTCCTCCTCTCCCTCCTCCGCCTCCGCCTCCTCCTCCTCGTCCTCCTTCTCCTCCTCCACCACCTCCTCTTCCTCATCCTCCTCCTCCTCCTCCTCCTCCTCCTCCACCTCCTCTCCTATCCTCCTCCTCCTCCTCCTCCTCATGTTCCTCCTCCATCTCCTCCTCCTCCGCCTCCTTCTCCTCCTCCGCCTCCTCCTCCTCGTCCTCCTCCTCCTCCTTCTCCTCCTCCTCATCCACCACCTCCTCTTCCTCATCCTCCTCCTCCTCCTCCTCCACCTCTTCCTCCACCTCCTCCTCCCTCCTCCTCCTCCTCCTCCTCCTCCTCCTGCTCCTCCATCTCCTCCTCCTCCTCCTCCTCCTCCTCCTCCTCCTCCTCCTCCTCCTCCTCCTCCTCCTCCTCCTCCTCCCCCTCTTCCTCCTCCTCCTCATCCTCCTCCTGGTCCGCCTCCTCCTCGTCCCTCCTCCTCCTCCTCTCCTCCTCCTCCTCCGCCTCCTCCTTCTCCTCGTCCACCTCCTCCTCCTCCTCCTCCTCCTCCTCCTCCTCCTCCTCCTCCTCCTCCTCATCCTCCTCCAGGAGCCGCCCAGGCACAAACGCCCGCGAGCTCCACCCGACGCCAGCCCCGCACACCACATCTCTGCGCGCAGGCAGTTAGGGCAGAGCAGCGGAAACGGCACCACTCGGGCGACAGCAGCAGACAGCACACACACACACACACACACACACCTTGCACTCACATGTTCGAAACAGTAGTTGCATCTTCTTTTGGATGCGGGCCAGCAACATGCGTCCGCGCGGTGCGCGTGCCCACCCCGCCGGGGCTGTGGCACCCCTCACCGGGCCGCTCAGAGGCACGCCGCCGCGCGAATCGGCTACGACGTCACCTGGCTAGTGCAGTGGGGATCGACCGCATGTGCAGCCTGGTGAACTGCTGCTCCAGCATGCGAAACACCCTGCAGGAGGAGATGTCAGAGGACGTAGACGACACGATGTTAGGAAATGCGGACCAGGACACTTTCGACGGGCCCTTCATGAACCAGCTGCCCCTCAAGGCTGGGTTCGAGGGTACGCGGAAGGAGCTGGAGGGCACCGACACCAATGGAGGGGATACGCTCGAGGGAACGCCCGAGGACGGGGGAAGGTGAAGATCGAGAAGGCGACTCAGGCTCCTAGTGACGGGCTCGACCAGCTGTCTGAGGAGAATGCGTTCGAGGACAAGCAGGCGGAGCAGGAGGGTATCGTCAACCCCACCATAATGGAGAAGTACCAGTACATCGATATGATACATGTTCATGGCGCGGGCGGGGACGGCGACGCCGTACGCCGATCTGGTAGAATGGGGCCTGGACATCATTGACAACGCGATCCAACAGTGGGAGGACGCAGGCGTGGTGGGCAGGCAGGACTGACGATCTCGACTGGATCATTGACGTCGACGGCCAAGAGTGTAGGATGAGGGGTACTGCCGGTTCTCATTTGCTCTCATCCTCCGTCGCTCCTCCTCCTCGACCTCGCAACGAAGCAAGCAACTGCAATCCACCGCAGGAATGTTGACTGCTAAACTCAGTAGACGGTGTTTGGCAAACAGTTGTGTGACCGTTTTCCAGAGTTGGCGGTGATGGACCATAGTGCCATGATCCTCCATATGTTCCATAATGATGTTGTTTGTTTGGGGCTCGGCGCCGAGCTGCAGCGGGCCCGTAAGGCTAAAATAAGCCAGGGACCCGTAGTCTGACCCCTGCTATGCCGATAATGCCGCCAGCAGCGATCGAGTTCGTTCGCCAGGCATGCGAGACGAGCCCCCGTCGTAGAGCGGAGGACTCACCAGTTGCCAAATGCTTCCTCCTCCTCCTCCTCCTCCTTCTCCTCCTCCTCCTATTCCTCCTCCTCCTCCTCCTCCTGCACCTCCTCCTCCTCCCCCTCCTCCTCCTCCTCCTCCTCCTCCGCCTCCTCCTTCGCCTCCGCCTCCGCCTCCGCCTCCTCCTCCTCCTCCAGATCCTCCTCCTCCTCTTCCTCCTCCTCCTCCTCATCCTCCTCCTCCTCCTCCTTTTCCTCCTCCTCATCCACTCCTTCTCCTTATGGATAACTCCTGCCTGTTGCACCCCGATGCAAGTGTTTTGGGCGGGCCGGGCGTTTCGCCTGAGACTTCCATAGCGCTTATGACTCTGAAGTTCAAAAAGTGGCAACAGTTTCACAAATGGAGGGCGGGTCGGATTGAGGGCGGGTCGTTTTCAAAATGTGGCTCTCGCCTTAGCGCCGCGAACATTGGTTTCAAAAATGTGCAAGAGCTTCACGGATTGAGCGCGGTTCCTTTTCAAAGTGTGGCTCTCGCCTTAGCGCCGAGCACATTGGTTTCAAAAATGTGCACGGGCTTCACGGATTGAGGGCGGTTCCTTTTCACAATGTGACTCTCACTTTAGCGCCGCGCACATTCGCTTTTAAATGTACAAGAGTTTCACGGATTAAGGGCGGGCCGGTTTCAAAATGTGGCTCTCGCCTTCGCGCCGCGCACATTGGATACACAAATTTGCAAGAGTTTCACGGATTCCCATGATCAAAGTACCAGAAATGGCGTTTTGGAAGGATTCATATTTATGCGGGCGCAACAATTGTTAATTCGCTGTGTTGAAGTCCACAAATGGCGCTCTGGCACGATTCTGAATCGTCAAGGCGCAGCAGTCAGGTTGATACGTGGCGTTGAAATCCCGAGAACAATGTTTTGGCACGCTTCAGGATCTTCAACTTATTGTCTTCCAACAAGGTGGTTCCCACAATGGCGATAACCCGTTGTAGGGACCTACGAAGGGGGGGGGGAGGGAGGGTTAATTCCAACATCGTTGATGACTCTTGGGATTCCACTGGTCCACCTCCTCCTCCTCCTCCTCCTCCCCCTCCTCCTTCTCCTCCTCCTCCTCGTCATCTCCGTCATCACCCTTCCTTCCTGGCCTGCCGCTCCTCGACGAGGACGGCCACGACGACGACGACGACGACGACGACGACGACGACGACGACGACGACGACGACGACGACGACGACGACGACGACGACGACGGCGGCGGCGGCGGCGGCGGCGGCGGCGGCGGCAGCGGCGAGCTACGAGCGCAGACATCACAGAAAGAGCGACGACGCCAGCGCTTGCGCCGCCGGCGGCGCGAGGCCGACATGCCAACGGCGTCGGCGACAAGCCGCCAAGGCAGGCCAGCCCGGGGGCCTCCTCGGTCGAGCCGGCGGCGCCAGCGCCGCGCAGCACCCGCTCGCAGATCTGGCGGAGCTCGGCCTCGCGGTGGCGGCGGGTGTCGTCGACGTCGGCGGCGTCGGCGGCGGCGGCGCCGTCGTCGACGTCGTCAGCGTCGGCGTCGCCGTCTCTTGCTTCGCCGCCGTCAAGGAAAGAGCAAGAAAAAAAGCGGAGGACGACGACGACGGCGAGGACGGGAAGAGAGAGCAAAACCCTCGTGTTCATCGTCCTCGACGTCGTTGTTGCTGTCCTCCTTTCGGCGCTCCATCACTCCTCCTGCACACGGTGTCCCTCAACCGCACAGTCTTCGTCGTCATCCTTCCTCCTCCTCCACGTCCGCCTGCCCCCTCCTTCCACTACAAGAACTACTACTGCGACAAGTGCTACCACTGTTACGAGAGCCTCATGATCATCGCGATAGCGCACGCATAGCAGCTGGATACAGCAAAGAGCTGCAAAGGGGTGCAAAGGGGTATTTAATTTCTTCGTTCGCGGCCAGATTGGATATCTCGAGCGAAAAACGCTGGTCTGGGCACCCCGACTCTTCTACTTCCAGGGTCCCATGATCACCGCAATGTAGCAATCAAAACCCTTGGGCACCCCGAGGGGGGGCCGCCAAGGGGTGCCACACTTGCCCGTTCGCGCCCAGATCGTGGGGACGTCTCAAGCGAAACGCTGTCTTGTGCACCCCCCAATTTCTCTCCTTCCACGGTCACAATACCATCCCGATATTGGAAGGAGCGTGATCCACCGCCGCTTTCGTATGGAAAATTGCCGCCCTCTTCCTCCCGAACCCGGGGGTCCCCCCCCCCCTCCGAAAATCCCCCCCCCCACCCTGCTGGAACCCCTCCCTCCCCCCCCCCTTCCCCCGGCAAAACCCTCCCCTCCCCCCCCTCGAAAAACCGAGGGGGGTCACTACCGGTTCGAACCCCCCCCCCCCCCTCGAAAACCGGGGGGGGTCACTACCGCTCGAATTCCTCCCCACCCCCCCCACTCACCGCCAGCAAACGACTCCCGGTCCCTACCACCGTCCGCACCACATCCCCCACTGTTGTTCCCAGCACCACTGTCCTCACCACCACTGTCCCCACTGGCTCCACCACCGTCCCTACTGTCCCCACCAGTGCCCCCCACCACTGTCGCACTGTCCCCACTGTCCCCCCCACTGTTCCCACCACGGTTCCACTCTCTCCACTTTCTCCACGGCCCCAACCACTGCACCACCGTCCCCACCACTGTCCGCACCCCCCCTCGGTTTTCGAGGGGGGGGGGGGGGGGTGGGGGCGGGTTCGAACCGGTAGTGACCCCCCCGGTTTTTGGAGGGGGGGGGGGGGGGGGGGGGTTCGAACCGGTAGTACCCCCCCCCCCCTTTTCATGACGAACTGAGGGGGGGGGGGAGGGGTTCGAACCCCCCCGGTTTTCCGAAGGGGGGGGGGAGGGGTTTGAACCGGTAGTGACCCCCCCCGCTTTTCCGCCAGCAGCGGTAGAACACGCTCTTTCCGATATAGCCGGCCGCCTGCTACCAATACATATCGACACCCAACTAAAATGGATCTTGAGCCATTTATCAGTATTGAAGCCAGCGCAAGATTACATCGGCATGTTCTGACAACCAACAATGAATATCGTCATCAGTAACTGATAACTTGCACGCAAGATCACGCACCATCAGTCATCATGTGGATATTTACCAAAAGGCACAACACCTGAGCGCCTTCAAAGGAAGCCACTGGGGAAGCCCCGTCGCCGCCTCGCCCTGCCGGCCGACGGCCCACGCGCGCGCGCGGTGAGGCCTCGCTCGGCGCCCAGCCCTGCAGTGCCCCGTACGCCTGCGGCGGATGTTAGAGGCAGCCGACCGCCCGCCAGAGAAAGATCGAGAGAGAGAGAGAGCTAGTGCTGCTGCTGCTGAAAATATTCATAATGATGATGATGATATGATTATGATTATGATTATGATTATGATTATGATTATGATTATGATTATGATTATGATTATGATTATGATTATGATTATGATTATGATTATGATGATGATGATGATGATGATGATGATGATGATGATGATGATGATGATGATGATGATGATGATGATGATGATGATGATGATGATGATGATGATGATGATGATGATGATGATGATGATGATGATGATGATGATGATGACCACGACGGCGACGGCGACGGCGACGGCGACGGCGACGGCGACGCCGACGACGACGACGACGACGACGACGACGACGACCGAGACCGACGACGACGACGACGACGGGGAGGAGGAGGAGGAGGAGGTGGAGGAGGAGGAGGAGGAGGAGGATGCGAAGTAAGAGAGAGAGCAAGAGAGAGAGAGAGAGAAAGGGCAGCGATGAACAGGAGGGGCGGAAAGGGCGGGCCGAAGCGGGGGAGCAGAGGCAGCCGCGGGCGCCTGCGCCGAGACCGGGGCCACGGTCGGTGCAGGAACGGCGGCGATGGGGCGGGAAGCAGACGGGAAGGATGCGGAGAAGAAGGACCAGTGTAAACCCAAGACGCATCAAACAGGTCCGTGCAAAGATGTATTTCGATAGCAGGATATGCCCCATTAAAGACAACCGTCTGATAATCTTCACCGTGATGATATCTATATATATGTATCATCCTGGTACTTCAGCAGCGAAAATCCACTTGACTGCTGCGTCCTGGCAATCCTAACCCGTGCCAGCACCATGCCTGGGACTTCAACCATACGAGTCCTGGAAACGGCTACAACTTCTAGGACGAATGCGCGCGGCGCAAAGCCGAGAGCAACATGTTGAAAAGGAGCCGCCTTCCATCATTCTTATGACGAATGCGCGCGGCGCTAGGGCGAAAGCCATCTTGTGAAAACCATCCACCCTCCATCCATCAAATTGTTGCAAACTACTATAGCAAATATGCGCGGAGCTCAAGCGAGAGACACTTTTCGAAAACCACCCACCCTCCGTCCATCAAGTTGTTGCAAACGAATATCGCGAATATGCGCGGCGCCTATAAAAGAGCCATACGGTAAAAAGAGCCCGCCCACCATCGTTGAAGCTGTTGCAAAAGTTGAATAAACGAACGCGCGCGGCGCGAACGCGAGAGCAACATTCTGAAAACCACCCGCCCTTCATGCTTGAAGCGTTTGCTAATTTTTTGGTCGAATGCGCGCGGCGCTAAGGCGAGAGCAACATGTTGAAAAGGGCCCGCCATCCATCCTTGAAAATGCTGTAATTTGTTAAGACGAATGTGTTGCGCGCTGAGGCGACGCCCACATTTTCAAAGCAACCCACCCTCCGTCCATGAAGTTGTAAAACTCTAGCGAATGCGCGCAGCGCCAAAGCGAAAGCCACATGTTGAGAAGGAACCCGCCTTCCATCCTTGAAACGGCTGCAGATTTCAAACTTCACGATCATAAACTGCCAGCAAAGATGAAACTAAACGCCCGGCCCCCCTACTGACACGTCTGGGGGTGCGACAGGTAGGAATTATAATCTAAACAGCGATTAAACTCACAGTTTCTCCTTTTCTAAAGAGCTCGGCCTGAATCTCGGCTTGGCATCAATATTGTCGCCGTCGCCGCCCCGTCGCCGCCTTGTTGCCGCCCGTCGCCTGCGCCTGGTTGTCGGTTTGGCGCCTATGTTGTCGCCGTCGTCGCCCCGTCGCCGCCTTGTTGCCGCCCGCCGTCTGGGCGTAATTGTCGGTTTGGCGCTCCGTTCGCCGTCGCCGCCGGACATAGATTAGTCCTGAAAGAAAAAATCGACCATCCCCCCCAGGATTATCCGCTTGCCTTTTTTCGATTTCAATTTGCACATGCTTCTGCCCCATCGTCCAACCCAAATATAACCGTGTACCACCCCTGCCCAACCAGTATCGACCCCCCGCAATCCGATGCAACAAAATATGCGCGCGCATTCGCTTCGCAAAAATCACAAGTTTCCAAAAGTCCCTGGCCAAAAAACGGGACGAAATGCACACGCGCGCGCGCGTCGTCGCACGGATCCCGAGATCCGTCAAAAAACCTTGCGCTTCGTGAAGACTCACCAGGGGAATCCTGAAAAAGCACAAATTGATATGCAGCATGACTTTGCAACATCAGTTTTCGATAAAAAAAAGGGAAA
Source organism: Prorocentrum cordatum (assembly GCA_963575745.1). NCBI lineage: Eukaryota > Dinophyceae > Prorocentrales > Prorocentraceae > Prorocentrum > Prorocentrum cordatum. The sequence continues at coordinate 187,230 of CAUYUJ010015729.1, forward strand.
TGCGGGCGCGCGTTTGCCAATTCTGAAGAAAACCATCGGTGTTCTAACATTGTCATGAAATTCCGAACACACGGGCCTCGCCCGCGCGCGTCGAAATCATTCGAACGCCCATGCGCCCGTGCTGGGGGGCACGATCCCTGTCAAATCACATCACGCGGGCCACTCGCGCGCGTCAGCCGCGCGCGCATGTCGAAATCCCTCCAAAACCTTACTCACCGAGTCGAAAACACCATCGTCGTCACCGGCGTGGTCAGCATCGGCACCGTCATTGGCCTTGCCGTTATCGTCACAATCGTCACCATCATCGCTACTATCCTCATCTTGTCTACAAGTGTCGACGTCGCCACGATACCGCGCCCACCTGAGTCACCAATTCGCAGGGCAGTGCCCGCGCGTCAGCGCGGCCTGCGAGACGCGCTGGGAAGTGCCCAACGGTCAACGCCACCGCGGTCGCGTCGGTCGCGCCAAGCTAACTGGCCGCCGTGCGCGCGAGCAAGCGCGGGGCAGCTCGGCCGCAGAGATGCACCAGCCAGCAATATGCACTCATCGCAATCGCCGCCGCATGGGTTTCGCAAACCAAGTTGCGGATGGGTATGGGACGATTGCACTAGGAGTGGAGCTGTCAACTGTGCGTGTTCCTTCGTACTTAATGGCACCACGCAGATTGCACCGCCGAGATGCTCCATTCTAACAGAATACTAATAGATACCTCCCCCTGGATTTAAACGCCCCCTTCTCGTATTACAATGTACGTATGAGTTTGCCCCATCGCCAATCCTAAATATGAATCCATACCATCCCAACAAGGACGGCATCGACACCCCCCTCACCCTCCGGCAAAGAACTATACGCCCACATTCGATTATTACAAATCGGGAGTTTTCATAGATCCCCTGCAAGAAATGGGACGAATTGCACACGCGCGCGTCGTCGCGCGCGTGTGCCGAAATCCTTCAAAAACCTTAGTTGTCGTAAGGACTTCAAAATCGCGCCACGAAATCATTACAAAAAATGATGTTCTCGCAACACGGATGTTCTAAAACAAAAGAAAACTTGCGCCGGCGCTCCTGCAGATTCTTAACAAAACCATAGGTTGTTCAACTTGTCCACGAAATGATACCAAACGGGCCGCGTCGGTCGCGCCGCGCTAGCTGGCTGCTGCGCGCGCGAGCTTGCGCGGGCTAGCACAGCCGCAGCATGGGTTCAGCAAAACAAGTTGCAGGAGTGGGTGGGATGATTGCGCGAGCAGTGGAGTTGACAACTGCGAGTTCCACAAGTGAGTTGCAGCACATAGATTGCACCACATAGATTGCACAGCATGAAAATCACCACGTCCACGTTGGCTAATATTAACGACGAAAAAGATGAAGAAGGAGCAGAAGGAGGACCAGCAGCAGCAGCAGCAGGAGCAGCAGGAGGAGCAGCAGGAGCAGGAGGCCTCGGACCTGGCTCAGCTCTACGCGCGTGGCTCGCAGTACCAGGCATGCACTTGCGCCCTGGCCTCAGCAAGCACTTGCGCCGTCCTGGCTCGGGTTGGTTGCAGATGCTGCTGGATACCGAAGGCCCGCTGGACGAGGCTGAGGCAGGGGACCTGCGTGAGCAGGACCTTGCTCGTGGCCATGAGCGTGCCGCTGAGGGGTATGATGCCGACGCTGCTCTGGATGCCGCGGTGCCTGGAAGAGAGTTGCGCTTCCCCAGGGGATTGGACCTGCGACTGCCGCCGCCTGACACTACTACGTCTGTGCCGAATCGCGGGAGATCAATTGCAGATATTGCCCCAAGGGCCATCATCTCTGATGGCATATGTTTTGCTCGTGCCCATGGATCCGAGAACGTCGGACAACATCGCTTCCGCCTTTGGCCAGTTCATGAATCGTGTTACTCTGACCTTGCTGCAGTTGGATTTTTCGAGTAATGGTTTTCTAAAGCTCTGGTGGATCCTTTGAAGGTGCAGCGGTGGACGGACCTGATTTTCGACAGGCATATGATTGCGGTGGCTATAGCGCCCGACAAGCGGTCGTGGATGCTGCCAGCAGCAGATTCGTCCCTACCAGCGCTGAGGTCAACTGAGCACCCGTGGGGCGTCCCACGTCTGGCGCCCAGGGCTGCAGAGAGGTTGGCAAAGGAGAACCTCTTGGTCAGATGAGCTGCTGCTGTTATGGCTGCTGCCCATCGCTCGGGATCGAGTGCTGTGCTTATCCATGCTGCAGATACGCCGTGGAAGCAAGAGGCTGCGAGTTTCTGGAATCTTGAATTGGTCCAGAATTTGGCGTCCCCTCCGAGAGCCACCCAAGCCGACTTGCACGGGTGTGTTGTTGGCTGCGAGGCGAAGGCGCCGTCCACATCTTTGCCCATCGGGGTGCCCTGTCGTCCCGGATCGGCTTCGGTGCCGCAGCAATGGGGGGTGGTGCCCTCACCCCAGTGGCCACCAGCTTTCTGCACCCTCCCCTGCTGCTGGCGGCTGGACGCCCACCGTGGGGGGCCTGGTGGCCACAGGCGCTGCGCGAGGCACAGCCCAGGCGAGGCGCCGTGCTGCCTCGCGGCCTCGAGGTCCGGGAGGTCGGCGGCTTGCCGGCCCCGTCCGCCAGCGTGGTGGACGCCCGCGGCTGCCGCGGCCCGCGGGGCCGTCGGCCTGGCCGATGGCCTGAGAGCCCGTGCCGGGCCCGCTGCCGGAGGGCGGGTGGCCCGCTCGGTCCTTGCTCCGCCCCTCTCGTGCATCGTGCTGCGCACTCCGCGGGATCCGGAACGCATGGTTGGGGAGGTTCGGCGGCGAGCGAGGGGGGGAAGCGAAAAGGAGGAGGCCTTCTCAGAAGGCTCAGAAGTCCCCCGGCCTTCTGAGAAGTTTTCTAGGCCTTCCCCGAGGTGGGCTTCTGAGAAGGCCGTCCCCCTCTCACTGCCCCCCTCGCTCGCCGCCGATGAGCAAGGAGCAAGAGGAGGAGGGGCAGGGCAGGGAGGGGACGAGCGGGCGAGGACGAGGCCGGCCAGCCACAGCTGGGGGGAGCCCTGGCCACGACAGGGGCCCGCCCCTGGGCTTGGCTTGGCGCCCCCGCCCCCCGACGGCTCTGACCGACCCCAGGCCCCCAGGCCCTCGGAGGGCTGCTCTCCTCGCTCCCGCCCCTGGCAGAATCCGCCCTGAACCGCTCCCCGGACACCTCCTCCTCCGCTGCGTCCAGCCGTGGCGACGGAAGGGCTCCCCGCGTGCCAAAAACTTGTCCTGACATGAACGGGAAGCGCGTGAAAGGACAGAGCTGCGCAAGAACGTGCAGCATCATCACGATAAAATGTCATGTAGGCGAGCTCTCCTAACGTCCACAGGGGATACCTACGGACACGCGCTCCCCGAACGTCCACAAGGAGAGTCCTGATTATCCTCCTCACTTCTCTGTACGCTTCCACTGTCGTCCGTCTATCCCTCACTTATCTGATGTGTTCGAAGGCCCGTCCGAAGGCACACACACACACGCACACACACACACACACACAGGAGGAAGAGGCTCTGGTACGTTTTAGAAGACCTCCTCAAAAGCATTTGCAAGGGGGATGTCTCGAGCGAAGCGTTTACTTATCTGATGTGTTCGAGTAGGAGGGGGCGAAGGAGATGGAGGAACGTGAGGAGCAGACGGCCCTCACGACGGCCCAACAGAGCCTCACAATACGATCATATACAAGAACTTAATCTAGAGAAAGTATCATATACAAGGACCATCGTACACGAGGAAGATCATATACAACGAGGGCCATATTCAAACAAGATCATATACAACTAAGGAGCCGCCCACCCGCCGTCTCGCATATAGGCAACTGCACCGCCCCTACTCCCGGGGGTCCCTGGGCGGCCATAGCGTATCTCTGGGATTGTCCAGGGCTTCAATGACGGCCCAGGAAGCCCACCCAGGCCACCAAGATAGCCCAGAATCGCTCCAAGGCGGCCCAAGATGGCCTTCAGACAGCCCAAAAGGCCTCCAACACGCCCCAAGAGGCCTCGTACAGCCCTGCCAAGAGACATCATATACAAGGAATGGCATAGACAAGGGCGATCATATACAAGAATTTAATACCTTTACGACCACCCTTCGGGTGATATGGAGGTTCGGGGGGGGGGGAACCAACGTCTCACTCGATCGGTCTCACTATCGATCTCAGTATCGATCTCACTATCGGTCTCGCTCGATCGATCTCACTCGATCGATCTCACAATCGATCTCACTCGATCTATCTCATTCGATCGATCTAACAATTGATCTCACAATCGATCTCACAATCGATCACACAATCGATCTCACATTCGGTCTCAATATCGATCTCACTATCGATATCACAATCGCTCTCACAATCAACGTCATCATCATCATCATCATCATCATCATCATCATCATCATCATCATCATCATCAACATCAACATCACATCATCAACATCATCAACATCAACATCATCACCAACATCGTCATCATCATGAGGGCACCGTCATCATCATCATCATCATCAGCATCATCATCATCAACATCATCATCAACGTCAGCATCATAATCATCAACAACAACAACATCATCAACATCATCAACATCAACATCATCACCAACATCGTCATCATCATGAGGGCACCGTCATCATCATCATCATCATCATCAACATCATCATCATCATCATCATCATCATCATCAACGTCAGCATCATATCGGGACAACATCATCATCATCATCATCATCATCATCATCATCATCATCATCATCATCATCTCATCATCATCATCATCATCATCATCATCATCATCATCATCATCATCATCATCATCATCATCATCATCATCGGGACACAGTCATCGTCATCATCATCAGCAGCATCATCGGAATCATCATCATAATCGGGACACCATCATGATCACCATCGTTCTCATCATCAACATTACATCAACATCGTCATCATCCTCGGGACACCATCATCATCATCATGATCATCGCATCATCATCATCGACATCATCACCACCATCATCAACAGCATCATCATCATCGGGACACCATCATCATCATGAACAACATCATCATCAACATCGTCATTCTCATTATTATCATCATCGGGACACCATCAGCATCACCATCATCATCATCACCATCATCAGCATCATCATCGGGACACCACAATCATCATCAACATCATCATCATCAACATCATTATCGCCGGGACACCATTTCCATCAACATCATCATCATCATCGGAATCAGCATCATCATCATCATCATCATCATCATCATCATCGGGACACCATCATCGTCATCATCATCAACATAATCATCATGAGCATCATCATCCTCATCATCGGGACACTATCATCATCATCGACACCATCATCAACATCATCATCTTCATCGGGACACCATCATCATCATCTCATCATCATCATCATCATCATCATCATCATCATCATCATCATCATCATCATCATCATCATCATCATCATCATCATCATCTCATCATCATCATCCTCGCGGGACACCGCGGGACACCGGCGGGCACCGCGGGACACCGCGGGACACCGCGGGACACCGCGGGACACCGGCGGGACACCGCGGGCGCCCCGGCCGCCCGGAAGGGAATCATTTGGTCCGGCCGCGCCTCAGCCACACGGGACACCAGCGGGACACCGGCGGGACACCGCGCGCCACCGGCCGCCCGGCGGAGAATCATTTGGTCCGGCCGCGCCTCAGCCACAGGAGACTTTCCTCTCGCCCGCCCACGCAGCTTCGCCTCGCCCGCACGGCACGCACGTACACGAAACCGAAATCGATTTCCCGGTAGGGGGGCTCGCCGTTCCACTTCGATCTCACCCCCATCACCTCCGATAGAGGAAATATCATATACAAGGACCACCAGTATCATGTACAAGGGCCAAGTATCATATACAAGGCTATCCAAAAACACCCCGAAAATATGTCTCATAGCAGCTCTTTCGACATCCCATTGTTCCGAGGATGTCTCAGGCGAGACGGCCGTTTTTTGAAGTTCCGAAAAGTAGGCCAGCGATTTCAATATCCCGATGGTTTGAGGATGTCTCAGGCGAAACGCTCATTTTTAGCATAAGACGTCTTAAGACACGACCCCCAACTTCACGATTTGGCGAGGACGTCTCAGGCGAAACGCTCGTTTTGGCCCGTTCGAGGGCATTTTGTAAGCGATGTCTCGAGTGAAACGCTGATTTTTCAACGTAAATGTTAAAAGCAAATGGGTTTTTCAATATGTTCGTTTCTTGGGCCATCTTGGAAGTCATCCGAGATCGTTCCGAAAAAATGCCTTACAAGAGCTGTGTCGGCATCCCATTTTATCGAAGATGTCTCGGGCGAGACGTCCATTCTCGAGGAACCGAGAATTAGGGCGTCGATTTCGACATCCCGAGATTTTGAGGATGTCCCGAGCGAAGCGCCCATTTTTAGCAAACGACGTCTTAAGATACGACCCCCCACTTCACGATGTTGTGAAGATGTCTCGAGCGAAACGCTCGTTTGGGGAATCCGACAGGCTCTGGACAACGAGGCGGCGCCGCACGTTCCCCCTCCAGACCTCCCACTGATGAATAAATCCCTCTGGGCAAACAGACTTCCATCGCGCGACTCTTCGAGTCTTGGCGCGCTTCCCGTCATCCACCGACCCCTTGCCCCAAAACACCCCCAGACGCTTCCGTAGTGTGAGCCGTCAAGCCAACTGCAATGCACTCCGCGCATAACAGCCTTACTCTTCCTCGCGACGCGCTCACTATCTTGCTCGGCGCTAGTGTGCTGTTTTTGGCAAACTGTTTCGCGCGCGCTGCGAACGTCAACAAACTATTCACCCGTTTCGACTCATCTGCCACATCTTTCGCGGTGATGCCTCGCTGATCACAGCTTCCGCACACTATTCTTGTTCCTTTCGTTTTCCAGTGGTCCTCCACTTGGTTGCGGGTCGAAAGGCCGACCTCCCAGAAGGACACCCCGCACCCGGGTGCACAGCACGCAAGGCGCTCGCAAAACACGCCCCAGACCACCGGCATCACGCAAACATTTGGGCCCCCCTTACGTATCTGCCACCACCCGCGCGCGACACCGCACCCTCACACAAGACGCCGCAGGCCAGAAACTCCTGGCCTCGCAACACTCACAGAAGGGGTCGGCGGATGTGGCGTAAGCCTGTAGAATCAACGAAAACGACGCCGACGCCGACGCCGACGCCGAGGAGGAGGAGGAGGAGGAGGACGACGACGACGAGGAGGGCCGTTACATGGAGCGGAGAGGCAGAACACAACGACCGACACGATGCGCTTGTGCTCCCTGGCCAATCACAGGTCCGAGCGCCCGGGAGCCCCGCCCGCGGCTCGGGGTCCCTCCGCGCCCGCGCCCAGCGCGCCCAGGATGGCCCCGTAGGCCTCGAGGCCCCTCCTATACTGTCAGCCAGCAGAGCAAGGACGCACGATAAGGATGCAAGGGCCTTGGAGGGCCATGTCGACCCTCTGCGGGCGGGGCGCGGCCAGCGGAAGCGGCCAAGGATGGGCCGAAGGGGCCAGGATGCAAGGGTAGCCTTGAAGAGTTGCTCATCCTTGCTATGCGGGTTGACTGAAACCATCCTCGAACTCGTCCCTATCCCTAAGAGTGGCAACGGCGTCCTCGGAAACTGAAGCAAAATTTAGGATCGGCATCGAGATAAGAGGATGCCCACCATGGGGATAGGTACCCCGACATGCGACGTCCTGATGTTTTCAGTGCGGGGTCCCTGGAAGTCGAGTGGTGTTTCACCCTGAATTGTTTTCTTATGGTCCTGGGGCCCGGCGAGGGCCCCCAGAGGCCGAAAACAATAAATCTCCCGTCCTGATGTTGTTCACGGCGCGAGCATGTCTGGGACATGCTGCAGGCTGGCAGTCCTGGCGCGCTCCTCCGCGCTCTCCTCCTCCCCGTCGCCCAACGCCCGCCCCAGCCTTCGGCGGCGCGCATAAAGGGGTTAGGGGGAGGGGGGAAGACGTCTTAGAAGGAGAACGGTTCTTAGAATGCGCTGGCCCTACATCTACAGATGAGGCCCGCGCCCTCTAAGAAGCAGAGGTGCTTCTAAACAGCCTTCACCCCTCCTCCTACCCCCCTCTGTGCGTGGCCGAAGCCTGCCCGAGGCCCCGCTCGCCACCAGCACCCGCACCGCCGCTGGCGCCTCCGCGTCCACCGCCAGCGGGCGGCGCGCGCGAGGGAGGGGCAACGGATAGGGGCGCGCGCGACGACGACGACCACGACGTCGACGACGACGACGACGACCACGACCACGACGACGACCACGACGACGACGACGACGACGACGACGACCACGACCACGACGACGACGACGACGACGACGACCACGACGACGACCACGACCACGACGACGACGACGACGACGACGACGACGACGACGACGACGACGACGACGACGACGACGACGACGACGACGAGGGGGGGGAGCCCAGACCAAGACTGGGCGTAACGACGTCGTGCCGCTCTTGGCCACCGTCGATCTTGGTCGGCATCAGTTCGTGGACCGCCCTCATGGATCGGCGACGTCCGACATGGACCATGACCAAGATCGGCATGGATCGAAACCCGCGACGTCTTGCAGGAGGACGCCAACTATGCACCTGCACCGATCCTGGCCAGGCTCATCCCAGGCCAAGGACCGGTGTGCCTGGCTTCCTGCCCAAGCCAGGACGGCGTTTACACCGATCCAGGGCCCAGGATCGGCCTGGCCAGGATCGGTGCAGGTGTGTCGTATCCTGGTCATGGTCCCCCCTCCCTCCGATCGGTGTGGGCGCACAGCTGGTGCCCTCCGATCGGTGCGGGCGCATAGTCGGAACCCTCCGATGTAGGCGTAATTAGAGTGGTGCCCTTCTTCCCTCGAGGCGGGGCCTCCGGGAGGGGTCGGGAGGGCAGCCGCCCGCCGTCCAGGAGGCGCCCCCCACGCCCCTCGCGAACCCCCCCCTGGGGAAGCCAGGACGGTGCCCTTACCGCTGCAGTCAAGGCGCTGACTGAAGGACAGCCTTGGGCTCACGAGGGGCTCCGGTTTTCGAGCCGTTCCTCAGACGCAGGTCGGGGAACCTGTTCGTGGCCGAGGCTCGCCGTTGCCAGAGAAGGTCCTTCGTTCCTCACGTGGCGCTGCTTATGGACCTCCCCTGGGGTGCGCTCCGACCAGAATTCCGAGGCGAGTCCAGCGGTGGCGACGAGGGTCGCCCAGGATGCCCCGAAAGGGGAAAATAGGCGAGGGTAGCGGTAGCGGCACCTTTTCATCCTCGGACCCCCCTCGTGCGCGCCGCCAGGCCAGGTACAGGGCGGTGCTGGGCTGGTCGCCGCCTGTGCGCGCGTCGACGGCGCCGTGGAGCTCCAGGTGGGGCCGTAGCACGGCGAGCATCGCTGCGTCTCCCCGGCGCGCGGCAAGGTGGGCACAGTTCATGCCGTCGCCGGCGTCCAGCTCCAGGGCATCGCTGAGCATCGTTTCACCGATTGCCATGGGATGCAGAAGCACATACTGATACGTTGCGCCCTCCTCGGAGGCGTGCTCTCAACCCGACCATCTAATACAACCATCCTGTAGTGTATCGTTTCCCGTACGGCCAAAAAGCGTGCGCCACGAAGCTTGTGTGATAAGATTTCTCGGCGCGCGCGTCGCCCACTGGGTGGCGACAAACACATGGTATTGATAGGTTGGGGCGACGCCGATTACGAGGAAAATCCTGCACGAGGCAACTCGAGACGAGATTCACGCCGGCGTCAGATCGGATTCGCGTCGGATCATCGCCGCACGAGCGTCGTCCCATCTCTTGCGGCGACGACGTGTGAACTGGATAACAGAAACTACTGCGTGCCGCGCGAGGCCTGCAGGATTTTCCGCGTAGCCCACTGGCATGGCCTCGGCCCCACTGGCCGAACGATCCCCCTAGGTGGAGACACATGTTGTTCCCTTCGGGTTGCGCGGGGGCCTGTCCCCACCTAGGGCGCGGGCTGATGGGGCTGAGATGCCATGGGCCAATGAGGATGGTAATCGGCCAAACGATGCTGAATCGCAGCTGATGGCCGGGTCGGCCTCGAGGAAGACCCCCACCATTTCGGCGTGACCCTTCACGCAGGCAGTGCGGCAGGCTGTGTGGTTGCTCTTGTCTGGGAGAGTCGCATCCGCACCCGGGATTTTCAGGAAGCTCCTCGCTAGGGCCACGTGCTTTGCAGTGCCATAGAATGCGCACCAGTGAAAGACGGTGGCGCCGACCCGATCCTGCCAGTTCACGATTTTTGGCAAGGTCTGCGGCGAACTCTGGAAAGCTTCCAACACCTTTGCCGCAACGCGCACGTCTCCTTCCCGAACAGATTTCTGAAACATTCGGGCTGTCTCGGATACTAGCTTATCAACGTCCTCCTGCTCCAGCGCAGTTGGATCATCCCCCTCAGGGTCCATGTGTACATTCAATAGTTCAGGCATGCTGCCGTTGATATCAGTATCATTGTCCATTTCCATTTCTTGAAGTGATGCTTCCACATGTCTTTCGCCTGCCATACACATGACTGCGATCAATGAAACAGGATAAAAAGAGCAAGGGTGGCAACGTTTGTACGCCATGCCACAGGAACGCACACGCTGGAAAAGCTATGATTACGCACGACAACTGGTCCGGCCCGTCCTGAATCGATCCCAAAGTGGCTACCGACAGCCAGTGCGGCGGAATGGGCATTGAAAAGAATGAGACATCCACGGCTGCTCTCATCGAGGCCAGCCCCTAAAATGTACGCAGGATCGGCCAGCATCGAATCGGCAAATCGGATGGAATCGAAATGTGCATCGGATTGGGGAGCATCGGCACGGAATCGAAATCGAATCGGATCGGCCACGCCAGGATGCACACCAGCGCCACGCGAGCATCAGGCCGCATCGGATCGTCGGAACATCGGAATCGGATCGGATCGGGCCCGCCCGAATCGACATCGAATCGGATCGATCGGATCGACATGGACCCTGGTATTCCGATGCTGCCCGACGCTCGATGTACTGCTTGTCGGCGACGAACGAGGGGGGGAAGTGAGAACGGGCGGGCCTTCTCAAAAGGCTCGACAGTCCCCCAGCCTTCTGAGAAGTTGTAGCCTTCCCAGAAGACGCTGAAAACTTCTCAAAGGCGCGAGGGCTTCTGAGAAGTCCCGCCGCCTTCTGAGAAGGCCTTCGAGAAGGCCTTCGCCCGCCGCCGAGCTTGGCTTGGTGCCCCTGCCCCCAGACAGCCCCGACCGACCCCAGCCCCCCTGCATCTGAGGGCTGTCCTCCTCGCTCCGGCCTCTGGTGGAATCCGCCCTCAACCGCTCCACAGACACCTCCTCCTCCTCCTCCTCCTCATCCT
>CAUYUJ010015729.1:198682-238682 GCA_963575745.1 Prorocentrum cordatum
GTGTGTGTGTGTGTGTGTGTGTGTGTGTGTGTGTGTGTGTGTGTGTGTGTGTGTGTGTGTGTGTGTGTGTGTGTGTGTGTGTGTGTGTGTTTTTGCGGGGGCGGCCCCCCGAAAAAACAACGAAAGTCTGCTGTTTTTGTCGAAGGGTTTCGGGGGGGGGGGGGCTCCGCAGTTGAAAGCAAGAGTATGTCAGAAAACTTCGCGGGAAACTCCCGAACAACCTCCCAATTCAATGGTTATTCTAGGGTTTCTCTGTGTTTTTTTTTCCCCCCCGGGGAAAACCAACAGAAAAAAATCCCCACTCGGGTTTGTGTTTGTTTTTGTTGTGCTTCTGGGGCCCCATAATTAGAAACAGTACTGTCTCAGAAAACCCTGGGACCCCCCGAGTGACATTCCAACTCTGTTCTTTCTGATTGTTTTTTTGTTCAGGGATTCGGGAGCCCCACATTTAAAAACAAGACTATTTCTAGAACCCCCGGACCCCCGAAAAAACTATGTTTTTGGTTGTTTGTCTATAGTTGTTCTGCGTTTTGTTCTACGGTTTGGGGTTTTCCTTTCTAGGAACAGTGTTGCTTGAACACCTCGGGTTCCGCAAATCCCCCCAAACACCCCAAGCTCCCCCCAGAAAAGAACCCGAACTCGGGGGCCAGAACTCCTGAATAATCCTCCAATTCCGGATTTTTTTCGGGGGGTCCGGGGCCCCACATTTCAAACAAGATTATTTCAGCCCCCCCCGGAGAACCCAACTTGAAAACAAGATTATTCATAACAACCTCCCGGAAAACATATTTGTGATAAGAGGAGGAGGAGGAGGAGGAGGAGGAGGAGGAGGAGGAGGAGAGAGAGGAGAGGAGGAGGAGGGAGGAGGAGGAGAGGAGGAGGAGGAGGGAGGGGAGGAGGAGGAGGAGGAGGAGAAGAGCGAGGAGGAGAGGAGAGGAGGAGGAAGTAAGAGGGAGGGAGGAGGGGAGGATGAAGGCGAGGGGAGGCGAGGCGAGGCGAGGCCAGGCGAGGCGAGGCGAGGGGAGGGGAGGGGAGGGGAGTAGGAGGAGCAGGAGGAGGAGCAGGAGGAGGAGCAGGAGGAGGAAGAGGATCCTTTCCTGCCGCCTCTCAGGTCATCCATCTTCGGTGCCCTCGATAAGCGGCAGCGGTCCGGCTCCTTCGAGCCGGCGGCAGCAGCGGGCGCAGACCTCGACTTCGACGGCCGCGCCGACTTGCTGAACGACCTGCTGGAGGATTCCCGCCCGACCCCAACGGCGAGGCGGAACGCCCTCAGAGGCTTTGGCCGACGCGCCGCGCGGCGACTCCAGGCGCGTGCATGCCCCACACCCCACACCTCCTCTCTCCCTCCCCCCTCCCCCTCCTGCTCCCTCTCGCCCATTGCCCCACCCTCCTCCTTCACACACACACACACACAAGCGTACAGCACCACCCACGCACACGAGACTTCGACTAGTTACAAGGACTCCTCCTTCTTCCTCCTCCTCCATATCTCACGCGTTTCCCCACAGTCTCGCGACACACCCACATGTGTGTTCCCGCGCGCGACGGCACGTACAGAGGCCACGGCCTCGCCTCGCCTCGCCTCGGTCAGGCCCGGAGGAGGCTCCGCAGCGGTAGCTCGCTCGCTCGCCCCCTCCCCGAGCTGGCTTTGGCTCACGCCTCCCCCCAGGGTGTCGCGGGCCCTCCGCCCCCCGCCGACGCAGAGCGCCTGCGCGGCCCGCACGGGGCCCGAGGCAGCCAGCGGGGGCGGCCCTCGCGGGGCCCGCCGGCCGTCGCGCGGCGGCGTGCCAGGTCACCGTCGAGGTCGCGGGGCCGTTCGAGAACTCGTCGAGTCCGGAGGAAGGGCCTCGCCCAGGTCTGCCCCAGGGCCGTTCCCCTGCGCCCACCCCGAGGCCCTTCCGCTAGACCTGGCTTGCGCCTACCCCAAGGCCTCCCCCTCTGATTGGGCCCACCGCAGACCTCCCCCAAGGTCGTTCCGCTAGGCGTATCCTATTCTTTCCTGGTGTAGACCCTTGGTCTCCCACCGCAGCCGGCCGATAGCCGCCGGACCCGGGCCATCCCATCCCAATTGCAAAATAGAATACAAAGTCTACGTGCTTCGTCACAACAGTGGCATCATGTCGCCCATGTCGCAAGATGCGTGGCATGAACGGGACGGGGCGCGCATCCCGCGCGAAAGGCCGAAATGTCATTCTCGCCTCGGCGTCGCGCTGATTTTTCTAACTGAGCTCCCGCTCGAGCGCGACGCACATTTTTCGGACGCATTTTCGTCAACTCGCGAGCAGACGAAAATGTCCCGCTCGCCTCGGCGCTGCGCATACAGTTTGCTACGACAATTGCAAGTGGAATTGTGCAGTTTTCGACAGACGAGCGTCGCGCCACGATGGCAGCTTTTTTTTTGGTGCGATGCAGAAGTCACAGAATGCTCTCCGACATGCCATTGTCTGGCGTGCCCTATCTAACTCTTCGCTGACGCTCATTGTCGGACGTGCCTTGTGCGAGACAGAGTGTCGCAAATTAGCAATTGTCTGGCTTGCGTTCTCTCATTTCTCTGAGACGCTCACTGTTCTAGGTGCCTCGCCTACCTCCCGCACCTCCCATAGCGGCGAGCTTTGCACCGCGCCAGGCGAGCGGGCATCCCCCTCACGAGCTTCCGCAGGCGACTCCGCTTCTGGCCGGGCGTCGTCACCTCGTGGCTCCTCGGGACCTGCGCTGCCCGCTGCCGGAACTGCGCCTTGGTGATCACCCTCTTGGCGTGGAAGTCATCCTGCTCCCGCAGAGGCGCGCCCCTACACGGCCACGCCCACGCCGTCTCCATCGGGCCCAGATCGCCCGAATTCGGAGGGAAGCGCACCGACGTGAGCCCGCTCGCCGGGTGGAGGTCGAGCTGCCGCAAGAACGGTTCGCCGTCGTGCCAGACCACTGAGCGCTTCTTGCGCGCGTTGCCTCCGCCTGCATCTGCGGCGCCTTTGGCGTGCTCGGCGCGTGTGGCCACGCGCGCGGCGCGGCGCGCGGGCGTGGCACGGCACGGCACGGCAGCGTGCGCCGCACGCGGAGAACCGAACGCGGCACTGTGCGGCGCACGGGCACGGGCACGGCACGGCGGCCGCGTGCCGATGACCGAGCACGGTGCGGCACGGCACGAGTTTCACGTATTGCAGACCGAGCGCGGCACGAAACGGCACGGCACGGCGGCCGACGGCGACCGCACGCGACGACAGCTACAGGGAAAGGACGAAGGTCCGCTTCGGCGAGATCAAGGTTTCGTCTGAAATGCGAAGAACCGAAGTCACCCGAAGCCGAAGTCGGGAATACCCCAGGATAGTTATTTCGAATGCGAAAAGCCAACGGGACCATTGAGGCTAGGATCTGGGATGCGCTGGGATATGTTTTTCATCTAAAAAGCCGATGCGATAAGTTCGATCCGGGATCTGAGCTAAAATTCGCCACTGGTAAGGACCAAGACCCCAGGGTCTAATTATCCCGCCGCCGGCAGGGGCCCGAAACAGTTATTTGTCTATGGGATTCTAAGGGGGGGGGGGGGCTGATGCACTTTTGGCAACTCCGCGGCCCGTTCGAATTTCAGACGAACCTTTGCCCCGCAGATGTCGGCCAGCCGGGCAAGAAGGGGGAAGCCGCAGCTATGATGGCCTCATGAGGCCCCGTCCACGGATGGCCACCCAGGGGGCCCGGGAAAAACGAGAGAACCGCGAGAACGCGAGATCTCAACAAGCACGCATGCAAGCCTGCAGGATTCGGGGACGCCGGGAGCAGACAGTACCACTGGAACCCTGATGAAGACGCAGCAAAGAGAGCGGGCCCGACGCGGGCGCGGACTCCACTTCCAAACATTTGTCTCTCGGATTGCTATGCCGCCCGAAAGTGGCGTTCCCGCCTCGACGCGGCGCATATGTGCCACTCGCAAATCATGGGGGGGCGCGCGCGAGGGCGACGTGCTGCCCTCGCCCCAGTTCCGTGCGCACGCGTGCCAAGAGCGGCGTCCCAGCGCGGGCGCGGGGCCGCGCGACGGCGGGCGAAATGCCGCCCTCGCCCAAAAACGCCGCGCAGCCTGTGAGTGAAAGTGGCAATGTCGTGCCAGCGCGGCGCATAGATCGTGCTCGGCTCGCCCATCGGAAGTTTGGCTGCTCTCGCCCCTGCGCGGCCCGCGTAGTTGTCGCTACGCCACTCCGTCCGAAGCAGGACCGCGCGCGAACGCCTTCCGTTTGCGAGGTGGGAACATTCCAATCACAATGCCAGGTCGTGTCACAGTTGATCTTCATGTTGTGGGAGGGAGGGTGAGAGTAGGCGGGGCCTTCTGAGTCACTCGACGTGTCCAACTTGACCCTCGGCCCAGCCCAAGGCCGTTCATGCCACTAGGCCTACCCTCAGCCCGTTCCGCCAGGCCTGGGCCTACCCCAAGGCTTGCCCCAGGGGCCTTGGGTGGGCCATGCACTAGGGTAGCCGCCTCCCCCAGGCTTTATACCCCGATAGACACGGGTGTCGGCTGGGGCGGCGGCTGCAGCGACTCCACAGGCCGCGGGCGGCGTTGTCAAGCCCGCCCCCGAGTTTTTCCGAGTGCAGGTTCGCGGGGGCTCCCTCCGCGGCGCCTGGCGGGACCCGTCATTGCGGCGGTTTCGTTTGTGTTTGGTTGTTGTTTATTGACGTAGACATATCCGCTGCATTGCCGTTAGTAATCGTAGCCGTATCAGTACGAGTATGTTGTGTACTACTGTTGTTAATACACGTAGCCTCAATAGTATCAACCGTTTTAGTAGTGTTAGTAGTGCGATTGCTACTATTATTATGATGGGTTGTTGTTGTCGCGGTTGCTTGTGTTATTCGTATTATGTTTACGTCTCACTCGTCGTATAAGTGTTATTCGTATTACCCGTGTGAGTGATCGTAGTCGGAATGTTCGTATGTTGCTTGGTAGTCATGTTGTTCGTATTAGTTGTTGTAGTAGTTGTTGTCTACGTATGTTTAATATCATGTGTTGTAACCGTTTGGTGTTGTTCTTGTTGGTATGAACAGTCGCATTGATGTCAGTAGTATTCGTGATCGTCCTACTATTAGTTTTGTTCTATGATTAGTAGTATGATGTTTGAGTATTAGCTCTATCATTACACATCGCATTATACGTACTATGAGTCGCCTTCTTAGTTTCCATATTACCATGTGTCTTCTTGTTTCTATCCCTATTGTGACTACTACTGTTATGCGTTTGTTCATCATCTTTCTTCGTGGCAGATTCCTCTTCTCCTATTAGTGTCACGCTTATTGGTATGATTCCATCTCCTCCCTGTGGCGTGCTATTTCGATGCTGGCCCCCTCACTGCGACGTGCCCGATGCTCTCCGCCTGGGCCTGGCCAAGGGTGGAGGAAGCAGCGGGCATCGCTGCCCAAGCCCCGGCGGGCCGTTCTCGCGGCGCACGGCTGGGCGGCGGATCTGCGGGCCAGCCGCGACCGGCTCGGGCTCCGGCAGCGTACACATTGCTCATTATTTCTCAGTGTTCGAGCGTTCTTTGGTTTTTGGGGGGCCAAGATCCTTTCATGTCTAAGTGTTCTACCCTGGGCCTCTTCCTAGCCACTAGGGGGCCAGGAACAACTAGAAACGAGCACAATTAGAAATGAGCACGAGCAGACATGAACGACGTGCACAGTTGCCAGTCCCTTCTCCCGCCCCCTCCCCGACAGCCTCTGCGGCAGCTGGCTCTGGCAGCCGAGTCGCCCATGCCCTCGCGTGTGCCCTCGGCGAGGCGCACCCTTGGGCCCGCTCCGCCGCCCCACCGGGTTCGCCCATCCCCTCTTCCGGTGCTGTTCTTCTCCGTCCTCCCCCTCCCCCTTTCTCCTCCCTTCTCCTCCCTGGTTCCCGAGCGGACAGTGCCTGTGGAGTGCCAGGTCGGCCATGACACGCGTCCGCGGAGACGGAGAAAAAACAGCGCAAGGGGGTGGGATGGGAGGGAGGAATCAGATTTCAGAGATGGCACGAGCGCACGTTGGCGTGTCCCCTCCCCTTCCCCCTCCCCATCCCTCCCCTGCTTCCCCAGCGGCCCGTGCAGAAGCGTGCGCCAGTAGCTGGGCCAGCGGCCCGCGCGGCCGCTGGGGCGTTGGCGCCGGGAGGCAGAATGGGGCGCGACGCGGGGCAGCCGTTTTCGGCTCCGGCCGTTGTGGCCCAAGCTCGGGGAAAAGAGGCACGGGACCACCCAGACCCCCTCGAGTAATGGAAAAAATCATGACGGGAGGTTTTTCGCCATGTTCGGCCTCTGGGGGCCCTCACCGGGCTTCGGGAGCGTCAAAAAACGACTCAGGATGACAAACCGGTCCTGGGGAAGGGGTCGAGAACTCTGGGGTCGACGTACTGAAAAAATTATTACGTCGGAGGTCTGGGCATGACCAAGATGTCGCGGGTTCTTTTCGAAGCCAGTCTTGGCCCTGGTCCACATCGGCCGTCGCCGGTTCGTGGGGATGATCACCGACATCGGCGGTGACCAGGGTCGGCACCGACGTCTCCGCGTTCAGTCTTGGGCATGGTCCCCGTTTTCTCCCCCTCCAGCCAGAGCGCGGCCGCCGCTTTTCCCAGCGCCACCGAGGCGGGCACCCAGTATTCGTCCAGGCCTCCCAGACAAGGCCCGTGCAGATGGGGTCGGAGGAGCGCGCCGCATCGCCGATGCATCGGCGATGCACCTCGGTGTGGAGCCCGATTTTCTCCACGCCGACGCCCCCGTTCTCTTCCCAGACATGCGGCGTCCTGATTTTTTTCCAGGCGGCGCCCCCGGAAGTGCCGACCCTCTCCCCTGGACTGGCTCTTCATCCTGAGCCGTTTTTTGACGGCCCCGAGGCCTGGCGAGGGCCCCTCTAGGGGTGTCTCGGGATGCCCTTGGCGTTAGCTTGCTGGCCTTTGGGGCGAGGGGGCTCCCAGGGCCGCGCTCCCGAGGGCCTCTCCTCCTCCTCCTCCTCCTTCTCCTCCTCCTCCTCCTCCTCCTCCTCCTCCGGGTGTCTCCGGTCCACCTTGGAGGGGAGGAGAGGCGGCATCAGCGAACTGATCTCCATCCCCAAGGGGCCAGGGCATCTCAGCCCCGCCAACCCGCCCGCCGAACACGGCCGAAAAGCGCCCGCCCGAGCGTGTCTGGGTTCCGCTCCGCAGGCCGCGGCCGAACTCCGGCGGCGCTGCCCCGCGCCATGAGCGGGCGCGCGGCGGGGGGCCGCCGCAGCGGCGGGCACGCCGCCCCCCCTTTCGGGCCGGCCGCAGGCGCCGGCACTGGGCGAGCCGTCGCGGCCGTGCTGCTGCTGCTGCCTGGCGCGGCGGGGTACATTCGAAGAACAAAAAAGCGCCACAAGCATAAACTGTTGGCGCTCCGCGCGGATCTCTTGGATCCGCGCTGGGCCCCCCTGGCGGCGCCTCTGGCGCCGCCCCTGGCGCGCTCCGCGCGCCAGGAAGGGGGGTCCAGCGCGGATCCGAGAAATCCGCGCGGAGCGCCAAAAGTTTACGTTAATGGCGTTGTTTCTTCTTCTTTACATAGAGATGCCCCTCATGCGATGGTCCTCAGGGCGGGTGCGAGCCCAATTATGAACGTGAAAACTTGGAAGTCCGCGCGGATTTCTCGGATCGGAGCTGGAGCCCCCCTGGCGGCGCCTCCGGCGCCGCCCCTGGCGCGCTCCGCGTGCCAAGGAGGGGGGTCCAACGCCGATCCGAGAAATCCGCGCGGACTTCCGAGCTTTTATGTTTATGCCAGTGCTTGCTTCCTTGAATGTGTACTCACCTACGCCTGGGCGTTCCGCTCGTCAGCGGCAATCTCTTCTTTGGCCTGCCACATGCTCTACAGCCAAAGCGCCGAAGTAAAGACAGCTTCGGGTTCGGAAGGGGCCTGCTGTTCCTTAGGTCATGCCCCCGTGTACCAACACGCAAGTTGATCCTCCATTGCTGCCCGACGTCTGATGCCATTTGGGTTCAGGCGCTCAGCAGTTTTTGAACAATGGTTGGGCGTTGAAGCTGGCCTTTTGGCAGTTCGCCCTCGACGCCGCGCGGCGGCGGGTCAGCGAAAATAACTTCACTCGCGCCCGTAATGTCGGAATCTGGGTCGCCACCGCAGGCACGCAGTAGAGGGGCGAGGGGTACCGACGCGGGCGGCGGCAGGGGGGAAGCGAGCGCAAGCGGTAGCGGCGTTCCACACGACCCTTCGGGACGGGCGCATGATCGACGCGCAGACGAGTCGCCCTCCTTGTCGCCCGCAGGGCAGGGCGATGGTGGGTGGCACGAAATTCGCGACCGGTGCGTGGGCCCGAAGATCACCCGTGAGGAGAAAGTGTCTCCGCTGATCAAGGAGCCTGGTGCCACCGTCTGGTTCTCGGGCGGCCACATCATCGCCCACGACTTGTTCGAGTGCCACCACTGCAATGATAAATACGGTTTGATATCCAACTTCGTCCAGACCTACGACAATTGCGACACTTCCGCTTTCCAGCAGCAGCTCGATCTTAGCGCACGAGTACGTAGCCAAGGCCATGGGCGGCGAGCACGGGCAAACGCTCGTCAACAGGATCCCAGATCCCACGAACCTTTGCCGCCCCATTCGCTCCAATTTCCACGGCAGCCAGAAGCACGCGGACTAGCGGCACAGGCCCAGTACCATGAGCTTAAAGGCCGAGTGGCGCAAAAAGGGGAACAAGCACAATAACAATTCCCTTTTTCGCAGCAAATCGCGACCATGCACCGCGCCATGTCCGCGGAGCTCGAGAAGCATGGGGGCAAGACGGTCGTGCAGAACGCCAGCCATGAGGAGAGCTTCGAGGCTGTTTTGAAGGATGAGCGGCCGGGAGCCGCAGCCGACTTCACGATCGCCCCTGGCCGTGACAATCACATCATGTGCATATGCCTGCGTTGCAAGGCAGCACTCCACATGCCGAAACAGCGGGTGCGTTGCGTGTCGCGGGGGCATCAGGACACATCAGGGCGCGCCACCGCGGGAGGCGGTCACTGGAAGTGCATCAGCAAGACATGCGGCCTCAGGGCCCCAGGTGGGGAGCGAAAGGCACCGACGCGTGGAAGTTCCGGATTATCGCCTTCCCGCCCCAGGCAATTTTGCATAAGGGAGGCATGTCGGAGGCCAGCAGCGAGGAGGTCGGCCCACCGAGCGGAGATGGCTTATTGCGGCCATCGCGACCTCGAGCAGGAGGCCGCCCCGACGGCGCGCAGGACGGCCAAGATCGCACCCATCGCCCGCGCCCGCAACGGTGGCATCTGCCCCTTAGACGGCCCCATGAAGAAGGAGATCGGCGCGGCCATGGAAGTCATCGGCGCTGGCCACGAGGAGGAGGCTTGCAAGAAGCTCATCAGCCATGCGCCCACGTACTCGGAGAACATCGCCATGGATGAGCCCAGGCAGTTGAGCGCACGCCCCAACCGTGAGGATCTGCGCCCTTCCCAGAGCGAGTTCGCAGGTAACTACCGCGCTTGCCGCCCGCCTGCAGAGCCCCATCATGGGCCGCGATGAGCGTGATAAGCCCCGCGACTGCCTGCCCTCGTTCTGCGACATCAAGGGCGCGCGCGGCAACCCAGACGCCCGCCCCGTCGTCTGGCGCGCGGAAGAGTAACGCGCGGACTCTCGCCACGGGATGGGCTCCGCGGGCGGAGGGCGGGGCTTCGAGGCCGCGCTATTCGTTCGCATTTGGGGGTCGTCGCGCGGTCAGGACTGCGGGGTCGTCGCTCGATCTGCGATCGTTTTGCTCGCGCTGCGTAGACGCCGACCTCGCTGGGCCAGGGCCGGGGCCGCGCTGGCCCGCGGCGGTCAGCGTCGCGACGGGCCCCCAACGAGGCGCGCGGGCCTCGCGCATGGCCGCGCGAGCCTTCGCCCGCGGCGCCGCCCGCGCGTCTGCGATCGAGCGGCGGCGCGCTGGCGCGCCGCCGCGGCCCCCGCGAATGGCGAGAGGGCAGGCGCGCTCGCGGGCGAGGCCCGGCAGGGGGGCGCCGGGGAGAACAGCGGTTTCGAGCCATTCAGAGACCGCGCAGAGTCGCGGGCGACATCGGCGAGGAAGGCGCCGAAGATAACCTTCGCGCGAATGCGCCGGGTAGCGGTGGGGCACCACCGGCGGGCAATCACGGACAGAGGCGAGCGCGCCTGCCGGAGGAAATGGCAGGCTCGACGTCGACGCGTCCGCCGAGATGGAGGGGGCAGCGCACGCCGGGGCGCCAGTCTGGCGGTCGATGCACTGAGCGTCACCGACCACGACGCAGGGAGGTCGGCCTACCTGGAGGCGCACGGGAAGCATGAGGACAGATAGCCAGCAAACCCCCACCGTGCGACCAGGCAGACGGAGATCAGACGCAGCTGGCGCCGGCCGACTGAGCCGAGGAACACTGGGGCCTGCAGCAGTGGTTGGGGGGCATGGGCATCAGCGGCGGCGGGGCCCCACGCGACCCCTCCAGGCGGCGGCCTGGGGAGCGACCGGGGCACGCGGCCGCCCTCTCGCCCCCGCTTTCCGCCGACCAGCGCGTGGCTCGGGGCCGAGGAAGAGGGGACAACGGCGCGCATAGAAAGGCCGGCGAGGAGACGCAAAATATAGCGAGATCGAAGACAGGCCGACCTCGCCACTTAGCTGCGAGGAGGAAGCTGCCGAGGCAGCCCCGCGAGCGACGCCAGGGGGCACCCTCCGCAGGCCAGCCGAAGGCGCGCAGGAGATGGCGAATGCAGGGACAGCATGAGGCGACATGGACGCGCAGGAGGAGGTGCCCCCGTTCCCGCCCCAGAGAAGCCGCCCAGCCCGCCGCGGCCAGAAATCGCGGTGCCGTTCGGCGCGGGGCCACCGACGGCGCCGCTATCAGGGGAGGAACAGCAGGCGCGGCGACGCGAGCAGCGTGGGCGAGCGCCGTTGCCCACGAGGAGGACGCGCTGGTCCCGCGAGACGCGGGGCGCCCGCAGGCAGGCGCCAGTCACGCCAGACCGATAACTGACGGAGGAGGCGCGGCTTGCGAGCACGAGCTGCGGAGGATCGGAGAGCACCGAGTTGGCGAGCACATGGCTCAGGAGGCGCCAGCCGGTAATCGGGCAAAGACCGAGCGCGGCCAATGGCAGAGGTCGCCGGCGCAGCGAAGCGCTGCGAGGGGCTACTGGGGCACCCGCTCACACCAGAGGAGCGCGGGCTGCTGCGGGCGAGGGCGCGACAGCTCAGCACGCGGCGCGAGCGGCTGCCGAGGCAGCAGCCCCGCGGAGCAGCGCCCAGCGGGGCGGGGCCGCCGAGGCCGGAGGCGAGCCACGCCGACGAGGGCGGGCCGAGCTCCAGCGAGGAGGAAGCGCCGACGGCGCCCGCGGCGCCGCGAGTCACAGCACTGCTCCGCGGGGCGCCAAGGCCCCACCCCCCGGGCAGCCCGCCCCGTCCGCGGGGCAATGCGAGCCGCCGTGCAGCGGCAGAGGGCCCGCGGAGCCACCCTGACAGCTGCTCGCGACGCCGAGGCGAGATTTCCCCGGGTGCCCCCGCGGGGGAAGCTTCCAGCTGAGATTGGGCGAGGGAGCAGCGGGGCCGTCGGCCAAGTGCCAGCGCAGACGGACTGCCCCTCCCGTCGCCGACGCGTCCAAGGACGGAGGAGGCGGCCCAGGGGCCGGCGCCCCCCCCCCCCCCCCAAGCATGGCCAGCTGTCATTTCAGTCGGGCAACAGGGCGCGGTCGGGAACGCAGCGGCGGCCCCCCCGACGGCCCCGCCCGCGACTGCCAGCAGCCGCTCGCCCGCGCTGCGGCCCCAGGGAGTCGGGCCAGAGGACGCATTCGCAGCTGCGGGTGATCGGCAGCTTCCGGGGGCAGGAACTTCGGGCAGACGTCGCGGCCTTCCACGCCGAAAGTCGGGCGGCGCCGACCTCCCCAGCACGGCAGGGCATTAGCATTACCGCAGGCGGTTGGCAGCAGGCGAGAAGGACACGCCTCGGGCATCGCCGCGCTACAACCCACGGCAGGGCGGAGGGGCTGCGGGACAGATGGCCAGTCTTCCAACCAGCCCGCCAACATCGCCACGGCGGACGGGCCCCTCGGCCTCGGCAGCAGGCGCGATGCAACTTTGCGGCGCAGGGCATCGACGAGCTGGCCAAGCGACTCGCCGCCCACACAGGGGGAACTTCACCCGGAGCCGCTCGGCAGACGCGCGCGCGGCCTAATTCGGGCGCGCGCCCAGGGTCGCGAAGGAAGGGCCCCTCATAGTGAGCGGCCCACTCGGAGGAGGCGAAACCCACATCGACGCCGACGACGCCGAAGTCCCGCCGCGCGAATGGGCGAACCCTTCCCCTTCTAGCGCCGCGGCTGGGAGGGCGTCGCCGCGGCCTCGACTGGCGGACTTCGAGCGCGCGCAGATTTGAGAGAGGCGCCCTCGGACCCAGCGGCAGCGCCCGCTTGGGCCGCAGCAGCTGGCGCGCCGACGGCCGCGTGGACGCCGCCGCGGCGTGGCGAGCGGACGTGGAGCGCGCGCCCTCGAGTCCCCCCCCGCCAATTTCGGCGGCGCGGGGCCACCGAGCAGCGGCGAGGGCTCGAGGGGCTTCGGCGACGGCGCGGACATCTTCCCACCCGGCTGCTGGAAGGGCCGAACTTTGCGGGAAGGTCGTTAACAAGCCATGGGCGGCTGGGCAGCCGCGGGGACCGCCCCGCACGACGGCGAGGCAGTGCTCGACCGAGACCGACCTGCCAGAGCGAGCCGCTCGGCCTCGCGAATAAGGAAGCGTGCGAGGCCGCCACAGGGGCCACCGAGGATGGGCGCGATCGCGGGCAGCGGCGGGGCTTCACGCGACCCTTCGGGACGGAGGCCCAACCTGCGCGCTGGCGCGTCGACCGCCCCCTGCTGCGCGCCTCGACCGGGGCGAGCAGCGGCGAGGCTCGACGCGACCTCTCGAGGCGGGAGCCCAGCCCGCACGCCGACATTGTCGCCCCCCCGCGTCGCGCGCCCCGATCAGGGAGCGGCCGCGGGGCCGCCCCGGGAGCGGCCAAGTGCAACAGCATCAAGGGCCGCAGCGACGGGCTCCAGGAATACTTGGCGGACGAGGTGAAGTCGAACGGGATGGCCACGCGGCGCAAGGTGCAATCGCCGCAGTTCCCACGGCAACTCCCCGTCTGGGCGCGGCGGCCCCGGCGGGCGCGAACGGCAAGGAGCGACTCGCGCACGTCAGCGCGCGCGCGAGGCCACCACGAACAATCGGATCCGATGGGCGGGGGGGCCACCGCAGAGGACATTGAAGATTGCGGGGGTGAGTTGCATCCTGGGCCGCTACGGGGGCCGTCACCAAGTCCTCTTCGCGCTCGCCGCCGACGCTGAAAGCACGCATGGGCTCGGCAAGACTCGCGAGGGCAAGGGGGGCGCGCTGGCCGGCGCATTCGAGGCGACATCTACGGCAGCGCCGTCGACGCCTTCGGCGCGGTGACCCCAGCTGGCTGGGGCAGCGGCCGGCCCCGGGCCAGAAAAGATCGGCTCAGAGCGGGCTGCCCCCTTTCGGGGTCACCCGCGTCGGCGGCTTCCGTTTGCTGAGGCCTTGGAGATAGACGTGCGCGGCACCGCCCGCGCGAACGAGATGGCGGCTGGCCAGGGGCGCCCAGACGCGGCGCCGACGGCCCTCGCCAAGGAGAGAGACCGTCGTCGGGGCCGCGCGCGCCTGGACCTCCAGCGCCGAGAGGCCCAGCAAGAAGAGGGCCTCTTGGCCGCGAGCGGCCAAGCCCACGCCGACGGCAGGCGGGCAGGTGAGTGACAGAGGACAAAAGGCCGTCGGAGCCCACCAAGATCGAGGACGAAAACGCCGCGCAGCTCCGAACGGGCGCGCCCGCGCGCTGGCGGGGGAGCCAGCAGGCAGCCCGCGGAGGAGGACGCCAGCAGCGCAGGGCTCCGCGCGACCCCTCGGGACGGGAGCCACGCCCGCGCGCTCGCGGGAAGACCATGGGGCACCCCGCTGGGGAGGGCGCCGGCGGCGGCGGGGCTCCACGCGACCCTGCGGGACGGGAGCCATGGCCGCGAATTGGCGCGCCGTGCGGCGCAGCGGCGGGAAAGCTCCCCCAGCGGGCGCGATGCAGGAGGCGGAGGAGGAGGAGGAGGAGGAGGAGGAGGAGGAGGAGGAGGAGGAGGGCGACGACGACTTCAGCAACGCGAAGGTGCAGGACGGGACGGATCTCAGGACTCACGCGGCGCCCGAGGAGCCGAGGCGGCGCGCGATGGGCGGCGCGACGAAGGTTCGCCAGGAG
The DNA here is from genome assembly GCA_963575745.1 of Prorocentrum cordatum. Lineage (NCBI taxonomy): Eukaryota > Dinophyceae > Prorocentrales > Prorocentraceae > Prorocentrum > Prorocentrum cordatum. Next base: position 212,881 of record CAUYUJ010015729.1, read on the forward strand.
TTCTGCGGGACATCATCGAGGGGAGGGGTGCGCGGCCGCGGGGGGGCGCCCGCCCCACGAGGCGGCCCGGGAGGGCCGCGACTTCTGCGGCGCCTCAGGCCGCGGCAGCGGCCCCGCCACACGCCTGCTCTGAATGCTTCCCCGTTCGGAGGCCGTCGGCCGGTCGCCCTGGAAAGTGTGTCGGGCGAGGTCGGCGGCGGCCCTCCGAGCAAAGAGGGCTTCCGAGCGGGTGCTGGCGCGTTCCCGGGACAGTCTTGAACCCCCACCCTTCGGTGGACTCCTCCACGGTGAGGGCGCCGGAAAGGAGGGGCCTCAACAACGGAGGGCCTTATGAAAGATGGGCGGGGCTTCGACACCGCGCCTTGTCGGCCTCTGCGCACGTGCGGCGGCGAGTGCGGCGACGGTGCTGCGACAAGGGGAGGAAGGAGTGAGGCGAGAAGGTGGACGGGCCCCGAAGTTCCCAGCGACCAATGGGGCCCCAGCGTCCTCCTGTCACCCCCGTGTCTCCTCCCTTTCCTGGTGTCCCGCTCCCATCGCAGGCAGGGGGGGGCATCAAGCTTTTGGAGATGGCGGGGAGCCCCATAAGACAAGAATCACCGTCACCTTCTTCATTTTCCTTACCGCCATCGCACGGCCATCGGGGCTCATCGAGGATACGCCCCCGTGCACCGACATGTGAGCGCATCCTCCTCTGTTGCCCGGCGCCCGAGCGGCCCCCCGGGGCCGCCAACCATAACAAAAAGTACCCCCGTCGTTCCGCATGTGTTTTGCTGCCATCGCACCACTATCTGGGTTGGTCGAGGATTTTCCGCGGTTGCTCTTCTGGCCTTCCTCGTGCACCGAGGCAGTTCTGGCATTCACACAGACATGCCGTTCCTTACTTAGCGCTCCTTGCTTCCACGGCCCGACCGCACACCTCGCTCGGCACTTGGGGCCGCCCGCGCTGCCCCCCTTCGCCGATCTTCGGCGCTCTGGCCCTGCTCTTCCTCCTCTTCTGCGGCCGCCCTCGTCTCTCCCCCTGCCTCCCGCGCGCCCCGCGCCTGAGCGCGCCCCGCCGGCCCGGATACATTCGCGCTTGCACCGCCAGCACACCGCCGCCAGCGCCCCGCCAGCACCGCTTGCACCGCCAGCACCGCCGATGGAAACATAAAATCCAGCGCGTGCTTCCGCGGAGCCCAAACGGCACAAGCGTACGTTTTCGGAGGCCCGCGCGGATCTCCTGGATCGGCGCTGGGCCCCTCCCGGCGGCGCCTCCGGCGCCGGCCCCTCCTGGCGGCACCTCCAGCGCCGGCCCGGCGCCCATCCAAGAAGCCCGCGCGGACCTCCGAGAAGCCACGTGTGTGTGTGCCGTTTCTCCGCTCTCGTGTGCGACGCCCCGACCAGCGATCCACCGACGGCGCGCCGCCTGTGCCGCCCCCCCCCTCCACGCCGCCCGCGTCGTGCTGGAGGGCCCCGGCGGTCGGACGCGCGCGGGCGGTGGCAGGCGCGCGCTGAGGATCGTCGGCTCCTCGGGGCCGCGGAGGGGCTCTGGGCGCTGGAGGCCGCGGGGCGCTCCGAGAGCCAGGGAGGCCCTGCCGGCCTGGCCGCCGACGCCCCGCTGGCCGATGCGGCGGCACGCAAGAGAGGCCCTGCGCCGGAGTGGCCTCTGGGTGTGGGCCCAGAGGAGGAGGAGGAGGAGGAGGAGGAGGAGGAGGAGGAGGCGGAGGAGGAGGCGGAGGAGGACAGGAGGAGGCGGAGGAGGAGGAGGGGAGGAGGGAGGAGGAGAGAGACGAGGAGGAGGAGGAGGAGGAGGCGGAGGAGGAGGAGGAGGCGGGCCCAGAGGAGCCCACGAAGCATTGGCATGGGCGCCGTGGTTTGGCCACCCCGCGGCCACCCGAAGCCACGCACCAAAGGTCACTGAGTTGTTGGATGGATCTCTACCCGTGTGATAGTCCAACCTTTACCTTGGTCACCAGGAATTTCGAACACCAAGGAGATTCCGAAACTGGAGGGTTTTCCCGTGTCGGGCCCTGGGAGGCGATACTCGTTCGACATCTCGCCAGCGTGTCGGACAGACCTTGTCTCGATATTTTCCTTCACTTTCCTGGGTGCTCGCAATTATTTATTCGCTTCGCCCATTCCGCTGGCCCGTATTGCCTCGCACCTGTCGTTTGTCGGGGTGAGATTGTCAATGCGGTGCGGTTGGGCGGCTGCCATTTCTCGGAGGCAGTGGGTGGCGGGTCAGAGGCCTCACGGATGCTGATTGGGCTCTCGTGGTTGACCTCTCAGGGGCCTTTGGGAGGCAGTTTTGAGGCCTCTTGGGGGCCGTGTTGGGGCCTCTTGGGGCCTCTTGGGGGCCTCTTTGGGCTTATTGGGGTGCCTCTTGTGGGCCCCTTGGGGCCTCTTGGGGCCCTCCTGGGGTCTCCTGGGGGCCTCTTGGGGCTGAAGGCTCGACTTTTCGGTTCCTGGTCCCCTTCTTGGGCCCCTCTTGGGGCCGTTTGGGGGCTCTCTTGGGCCGTCTTGAGCGCCTCTTGGGCTGCCTTGGGGCCATCTTGGGCCGTCTTGGGGCCCTCTTGGAGGCTTCGTGGGCCGTCTTGAGGCGGTCTTGGAAGCCTCTTGGGCCGTCTTGGAGCGCCGGTATGCCGAAAAGGCGAGAACGCCAAAAACCGTCAGAAACTGAAGGAAAATCTCAACTTTCTGCCTTTGTGGGTCCTCTTGGGAGGTCTCTTGGAGGCCTCTTGGGGCGTCTTGAAGGCGCTTTGGGCTGTCTGGAGGCAATATTTGGCGTCTTGGATCGCTCTTGGACCGTCTCGGACCATGTTGAGCTCTCTTGGAGGCAACCGGGACCTGCCCAGGACTTGCGGGGGTGTTTTTCGTCCGGGGATCCCCAGGGGCGGCCCCGTTCGCGCGAACTGGAAATATTGTTCAGCAGCTACCGGAGATCTCAGCACGCCCTTGGCCCGTTGGGCCGGCGACTTAGTGGGATGTGGTCCTTACGTTGGATGGGAACAGCATAACTCTAAGCCTCTCCGCCGCCTGAAGTGGCGTTCAGAGCAGGACCGCAGCAAAGCCACAGGAAAGCGTGTGGCATGGACGGTGTCTCTCCGCACGCGTGTCAAGTGCTCGAGCGAGCAAGAACTCAAGAGGGGAAAGAACAGACAGACATAATTCATCGTCGACTCCCAGGAAGGTAAGCGAAGATATGGGAAGGGTGTTGGGGAAGACGAAGATCCAGACAATATGGAAAAGTATGGGGAATCTGGGGATCTGTGCGTATTTACTTGTGTGTGTCCTTTTGGACCCCATTGAAGAGGAGCGACGGCCCCAGGACAGCGAGGCACGTGGCAGTGCAGCCCAGGGGGCACCTCCTGCGCGCCGCCGACCCGTGCCATGCGCCTGATCGCCGAGGTCTTACGTCGGGCCTGTCCCTCTACAGGAGGGAATATTCAAAAACAGCAAAGGAAAAAGTATGGGGACGCTTAGTTTAGTACGTCTGACCATTCTGTTTTTGTTGCTCGACCTCTACAGGAGGTATTTTTTGTGACTACTGTACTTTTTGTTTTTCGCCCAAAATCCCCCTGTAGGAGGACAGGCCCGACCTAACCGAGGTCCCCTGGGACTGCGAGGGCCACCAGCTCCTCGCCGCGCGGCTGCTGCGCCTCGCGGAGGGCGCCGCCGCGGGGCCGCGGGTGGACCTGCTGCAGTTGGCCGCCCGAGCTGCCGAGGCCCCGCGGCTCCTCCTTTTCCTCCTCCTCCTCCTTGCTCCTCCTCCTCCTCCGCCTCCTCCTCCGTCCCCTCCGTCTCCTCCTCCTCCTCCGCCTCCTCCTCCTCCTGCTCCGTCTCCTCCGTCTCCTCCGCCTCCTCCTCCGCCTCGTCCTCCTCCCACTCCTCCTCCTCTTCCTCCTCCTCCTCCTCCCCCTCCTCCTGCGCCTTCTCCTCCTCCTCATCATCCCTCCTCCTCCTCTCCTCCTCCTCCTCCTCCTCCTCCTCCTCCTCCTCTCCTCCTCCTCTCCACCACCTCCTCCTCCTCCTCCTCCTCCTCCGTCTCCTCCGCCCCTCCTCCGCCCTCGTCCTCCTCCCACTCCTCCTCCTCCTCTTCCTCCTCCTCCTCCTCCTCCTCCTCCTCCCCCTCTCCTGCGCCTTCTCCTCCTCCTCCTCATCCTCCTCCTCCCCTCCTCCTCCTCCGCCTCCTCCTCCTCCTCCTCCTCCTCCGCCTCCTCCTCCTCCTCCTCCGCCTCCTCCTCCTCCTCCGCCTCCTCCTCCTCCGCCTCCTCCTCCTCTTCAGGCAACTCGATGGGCGGCGGGGGACGGGTTCGGGCTTCGTCGGGCGTGTGGCGAAGTCCGAGCCCTCCACCCGCCCCCCATCGGTTTCAGAGAACCGATGGCTGGCGGGGGCAGGGCTCGGATGTCGCCACCTAGAGAGGCGTGCATGCCCTTCCACCGCATGGGGCCCGAGCACGAGGACGGCAGCCCCATCGAAGCGGTCGCCAGACAGGAGTACCGAGTCGCTCTCGGAGAGCAGAAACAGGCGTGTTTGCACCATGCCTCGGAGCTCCTCGCGGACCGCTTGGATCGGCGCTGCGCCCCCCCCCCCCCCCCACGGCGGCGCCGCCCCCCGGGCGGTGCTCTGCGGGGCCCAGCGCGGAGCCAAGGAATCGTCGAGGACCTCCGCGACGCGAGGCTCGCGCCGCTTTGTTTTTGCTCCTCGGCGCTCGCAGCACCTTCCGGGCGGCGGTGGCCCAGCTCTACGAGGCGCTGCTGCCCGCCCGCAGGCCGTGGCACGACGCGCGCAGTCCCGCCCTGGCGCCCGGGGCCCCCGAGGTGCACGTCATGCTGAGCGTGTTCGGCTCCTACGGCGCCTTCGCCGGGCCCACGCTGCGGAGCCTGCTGGTGCTCGGGGGCCCCCAGACGGGGTGGTGACCACACCGTGCGGTGAGTCGGTGGGGATTCGGGGTCACCGCGCGGTCTTGGGACTCGGAGTCCCTCTCCGAGGACGTCTCGGGCGACAGGGGCCTCCAGGGTCCCAGGACCGTGCGGTGACGGACCGTGCGGTGAGGTCTCTTGGGATCGAGGTCACCGCACGGTCTGTCACCGCACCGTTTCGGGACTCCAAAGGTGCACCGGACCTGCGGGGTGGCCTTCCATTCGGGCGGGTGGTGATGTCGAGGGCAACGGTGGGGGGGATAGGCACAGCGTGAAGTCAGGCCTGTCCCTCTACGGGAGGAGCATTCGAAAAATTATCCCAGTGCGACCCTACCTAGGAGTTGGAACCCCTAGGAAAGCAGCATTGGTAGTAACAGTAACGCTAAGCTAAAGCTAAGCTAAAGCTAAGCTAAAGCTAAGCTAAAGCTAAGCCACAGTTAAGCTAAAATTAAGCTAAAGCTAAGCTAAAGCTAAGCTAAAGCTAAGCTAAAGCTGAGCAACAGCTAAGCTAAAGCTAAGCTACAGCTAAGCTACAGCTAAGCTACAGCTAAGCTAAAGCTAAGCTCAAGCTAAGCTCAAGCTAAGCTACAGCTAAGCTCAAGCTAAGCTAAAGCTAAGCTAAAGCTAAGCTAAACGCTAAGCGAAAAGCTAAGCGAAACGCTAAGCTAAAGCTAAGCTACAGCTAAGCTAAAGCTAAGCTAAAGCTCCCAGGGGACTGGGGGGAACCGCTCCCAGGGGACTGGGGGAACCGCCCAGGGCGCTTAGCACTGCCCGGCCCCTTTAAGCTAAGAGAGTAAGAACCCTTCTAGGCAGAGCCTAGGTAGGGAATAAGGAAAAAATGGTTTGGGGACGATGTTGTGACAATTTTCGACAATGTTTGAGCATATTTGGATTAGTATTTTCTTCCGCGCAAAATCCGCCTGTAGGAGGACACGCCCGACCTCAGCATAGGGGGGGATGCATCGACCCCCAATCACCCATTGATCGCCGATAGGGGCCCGATAGCCCCAGCCTGCCCAGGAACGTCCGTACGTATTCAGTATCGGGGGCCTATCGGCGATGTATCGTCGATTCCAGATCGATGTTTCCCCCCTGCCGTTGCCCCTCATCATGGAGGGTGACCTACATGGGGCGAAGAAACAGACCCTAAAGGGGCCCGTCAGGGCCCCTTTGGGAGCCAGCAGGGGCCCGAAAGGGTAGGGCCTCACCATTCATCCCCCATGTGGTTCACCCCTCGTCAGCACCCGCCCGATCCATGTGGTGGGCGACCTGCGCGGTTGGAGCAGCCTCACGGCAGCCGTGCAGGAGCTGCCGGAGCATCTGCTGCGCGGTGTCTCGTGGGACTTCACGTACCTGTGGCAGGAGAAGCACGGGTTGCTCGAGCAGTTGGCAAGGCTGCCGCGCCTCTGCCTGAACACCTTCATGGGCCACAGCGCCTTCGTCCGCGGGGTCTTCACCCACCTGGTGCTGCCACACCTGCAGCGGGTGCTCTACGTCGACATCGGGGACGTGCTGGTGTTCGGGGACGTCGCCGAGCTGTGGGGCCTCTTCGACCGCTTCGATGAGCACCAGCTCGTCGGGATTGCGGACGAGAATGGCGTCGGCTTTCTACACGGGGAGCGCTATGGAAGCCAGAAGAAAAGGCGCTGGACCAATACGGTTAAGTCGGGCCTGTCCCTCGACAGGAGGAATATGTCAAAAAATGGCCTGGGGACGATTTTTTGAGCTGGTTGGACTATTTTTGAGTATGTTTGGGGTCGCTTTTTCTTTGTCGTCCAAAATCCCCCTGCAGAGGGGGACGTGCCCGACCTAACAATACGGGGATCCTGCTTCTGGATCTGGAGAGGCAGCGCCAGGCGAGGTTCGAGGAGGAGGCCGTAAGGGTCTCCTGGTCGCAGGAGAACGCCTGCCATCAGGCCGACATGTCGCTGCTCGGCTGGATTCTGATCCAACTGGGGGAACAAACAATGGCATAAGCATGAACACTCGGAGGTCCGCGCAGATTTCTCGGCTCCGCCCTGGGCGCGCTCCGCGCGCCAGGGAGCGGGCTCCGGCGCGCATCCGAGAGCTCCGCGCGGACCTCTGAGCTTTTATGCTTTATGCCCTCCTTCGCTCCTCCATCAGCAGCCGCAGTGGAGGTTCGAGCTGTCGAGCCTGTGGCACTACATGCCCTCCACGGAGTGGCAGACCGCCGACTTCGACAGCAGCTACGTCAACAGGTCCTGGCCCGCGGAGCTCGTCCGCTTCCGGCTCTTCCCTGGGCTTCGCGGCCCCGCGGACGTGGAGCACCCCTGCGCCCAGTGGTACGAGCTGGCCGGGGACATGCTCCGGGGCATGATGCACGCGCAGATCAGCCTTAAGTCGGGCGCGTCCCTCGACAGGAGGCACCATCAAAATTGTCAAAAAATAGTTTAAAAATTGTTAAAAAGTATCCGGGGACGATTTTTCAACATGTTTTGCCTATTTTTGATTACTCCAGATTTCGCCATAAAAGGGAGGGGGTCACAACCCTCACAGACGGGCAATTTCAGACCCCCCCAAACAAGCCATGAAAGGGCGGCTGTTTGCCCAGACCCACTGGGACCCTCCAAGACAGCTCAACTCTGAACCCCTCCCAAATCAGACCGCCCCCCTTTTGTTGTGAAATCTGGAGTACTTTCGGTCCAACATCCCCCTGTAGGGGACCCAGACCCCCGACGTCATGATTTTTTCATGACGCGACCCCCAGAGAGGTCCCGACCCATTCCCCGGGACCGGTTTTTCGTTCTGAGTTGTTTTTTGACGGCCCCGCGGCCCGGTAAGGGCCCCCGGAGGCCGAGAATAGCGAAAAACCTCCCGTCGTGATTTTTTCATGACTCGAGGAGGTCTGGGTATTGTGAAATCTGGAGTACTTTCGGTCCAAAATCCCCCTGTAGGGGGACATGCCCGACCTAAGATCAGCGGCAAGTCCCACCTGAACAGGGAGCGGCTGCGCTGGGCCATCAGCTCCCACGCGCGGCCGGACCCCTTCTCGACCGGCGCGAAGACCAAGGATACTCCCACACCTCTGCCCTTCGCCCGCTTTCCCCCCTTTCGGGCCTCTCCTCGGAGGCCCTCCCAGACCTCCTCGAGTCATGAAAAAATCACGACGGGAGGTTTTTCGCTATTTTCGGCCTCTGGGGGCCCTTACCGGGCCTCGGGGCCGTCAAAAAACGACTCAGAACGAAAAACCGGTCCTGGGGAATGGGTCCGAACCTCTGGGGGTCGCGTCGTGAAAAAATCATGACGTCGGGGGTCTGGGTCGGAGGCCCTCGCTGCCACCGCTGGATTCATCTCGAAATCCTGGTCAGGACGCACCCCGCGAGAGGTCCGGGGAGCAGCGGTATCGGTACCTCTGTTTGTCTCCCCAAGGACTGCACGTGCGGGGCGCGGGTGCAGCTCCTGCACCTCGTGTCGCACTACAAGTGGCTGCCCTGGGCGAAGCGGCTGCTGTCCTACTGGTCGGACGGCGCCCCGCCGGCGATCGGCGCCGGGCAGCACTTCTACACCAGGCCTCGGCTGCACGTGAGCCCAGGCATGCGACATCCTGATTTTGTTTAGTATACGGGGCCCCTGGAAGTCCGGACCCTTTCCCTTGGACTTCGTTTTCGTCCGGAGTCGTTTGTTGACAGTCCCGAGGCCCCGCGAGGGCCCCCCGAGGCCGAAAATTTGCAAAAACCTCCTGCCCTGATTTCTGTTACGACGCGAGCACGTCTGGGGCTGCACGCGAGGGTGACTCTGCGCTGGAGCGACCTTCGGGGCGCGGCTGCCGGGGGTTGCGCGGGGGCCAGCCCCAGGCACTGCCAGGCACGCAGGCCGCCACCTTCCGCACACTGCATGCAACGACCAGCAGTCCGCGGGCCAAAGGACGCGATCCTGCCCACCCTGAGATCCGACGTTGCCCCCCAAAAAATTGCACCATCGCCAGAAATCACGACCGGAGCCCCCAGACCCCCTCGCGCTGGGAAAAAAACACGACGGGCAGTTTCTCTATGTTTTCGGCCTCCGGGGGCCCTCACCGGGCCTCGGGACCGTCAAAAAACGACTCGGGATGAAGAACCGGTCCCGGCGAAGGGGTCCAGACAGACCTTTGAGGTCGACGTCACCGTCGCGGAAAAAACTTGGCGTCGGGGGTCTGGGCCCTGGACCCCATCCTTCCGCACCCTTCCTCGATCCGCGGCGATCCGTGAGGGCCCCTTGGAGGCCCGAGCGTGGAGCGGCAGCACGCCAGGCGCGAGGGTGCACGGCCGCGCCAGGGCCTCCGGGCCACGGGGGGGGGCCCCCTCCCCGCGGGGAGCCGCAGAGGTCGCTGCTCGCGGCGGAGCTCCTGGAGATGGGCGCCGGGCTGCCGCGCGCGCTCTGCGCGCAGGGGCTGCGGGAGGCGGAGGCCGCGGGCCTCCTGGGCCCGCCGCCGCAGGCTGCGGGCGCCGAGCCCCTGGCCGAGGGGCAGCTCTCGGCGCAGGCGCGCAGGTGCGAGGCGCTGGGGCGGCTGCCGAGGCGCCCGGGCGGGTGGCCGGAGGAGGCCAGAGGCCCCGTCTGCCGGGTGGGCGACCGCGTGGCGGTCACGGTGCGCAGGTGATGGGGCAGCTCTCCACCGCCACTGTGCCATAGGCAGGACGGGGGGCGGAGGGATGAGGAGGAGGAGGAGGTCCTCCTCCTGCGCCTCCTCCTCTCCTCCTCCCTCCTCTTCCTCCTCTCCGCCTCCTCCTCCTCCTCCTCCTCCTCCTCCTCCTCCTCCTCCTCTCCTCCTCCTCCTCCTCCTCCCTCCTCCTCCTCCTCCTCCTCCTCCTCCTCCTTCCCTCCCTCCTCCCTCCTCCCTCCTCCCTCTCCTACCTATGGTAGCGGTGGTGGAAAATGGGCCCATCAGCATACCTGGAGTCGAGGAGCACGTGGAGCCCGGCTTCATCGCAGACGTCCGGGCCGAGAAACAGCAGGTGGGCGACGAAAAAATACAGGTTCGTCTACACAGACGTTCGCGCGTAAGTTGCCCGCGCGAGCTCGCGCGTAAGCGCCCTCGTCTCCAATGTGGCGTGCCGCGCCGGCGGCCCGCGTAAGCCGCCGCGTAAGGTCGCTACGTCATCTCGCGTAAGACACGTTGTTGATCGTCGCCCAGGTGTGGGTGGACTGGGACGACCTCGGCGTGCGAGGCCGCGAGGTGGCGCTGGTCGATGTGCGCCCTCTCGGCAGCGACGGTGACGTTGCCGAGGCCGCGCGAGGCGCCCCGTGCAGCGCCGTGCTCCGGCACGAGCTGCTGCTGGCCAGCGCCGCAGCGCAGACAGACGGGAGAGTCGCCCTGTGCGTCCCGTCGCAGTGCATCTCGAGGAACAAGTCCAGAGCCCCTCGCGCTGTGAAAAAGTCACGACGGGAGGTTTGTCGCTATTTTTGGCCTCCAGGGGCCCTTGCCGGGCCTCGGGACTGTCAAAAAACGACTCCGGATGAGAAACTGGTCCCGGGGAAGAGGTCCAGACCTCGGGGGGTCGACGCTGTGAAAAATCACGACGTCAAGGGTCTGGGAGAGCGGCACAACAAGCGCAAGCTTTCGGAGCTCCGGGAGGATTTCTCGGACCTGCGCCGGACCGCCGTGCGTCGCCTCCGGCGCCGCCCTGGGAGCGCTCCGGAGGCGGCGCGGAGGGGGTGCCCAGCGCATGTCCAGGCAATCCGAGCGGAGCCCCGAAAGCTGGTGCTCGTGCCGTTCTTGGTTCCTCCAGCGTTGGCCCCGCGCCGGGGAGCGAGGCCGAGCGCTTGCTCCAGAGGCTCGGGCGCGTGGCAAATGGGGGGTGGCCCCGCGGCCTGCGCCTTCCGCACCTCCCGCGCGGCGGGTGCCGCGCTGTCGCGGGCACCGCAGCGGCCGCGGCGGCCGCATCGCGGCGGCACCTTCAGCGCGGCAGGCGCGGAAGGTGCAGGTCGAGGGGGAGCCCATCCCTTCCACTAGCACTTCGCTGCATGCGCCGCCACCTCTTCCCGAGGCTTCTTAGGCGGCCAGAGGCCCACCCGTCGCTCTCCGAGGTCCCTCCTCTCCTCCCCCCCTCTTCATTCTCCTCGCGGAATGGGGGGGGGGAAGCAAAGGGCCCTCAAGCTCCTCCTCCTCCTTCCTCCTCCTCCTCCTCCTCTTCCTCTCCTCCTTCCTCCTCCTCCTCCTCCTCCTCCTCCCCTCCTCCCCGCTCTCCTCCGCCTCCTCCTCCTCCCCCTCCTCCCCCCTCCTCCTCCCCTGCCTCCTCCTCCTCCTCCTCCTCCTCCTCCTCCTCCTCCTCCTCCTCCTCCTCCTCCTCCTCCTCCTTCCCTCCGTCCTCCCTCCTCCCTCCTCCCTCCTCCCTCCTCCCTCCTCCTCTCCCTCCTCTCCTCCTCCCTCCTCCCTCCTCCCATCCTCCCTTCCTCCCTCCTCCCCCTCCCTCCTCCCTCCTCCTCCTCCCTCCTCCCTCCTCCCTCCTCCCTCCTCCCTCCTCCCTCCTCCCTCCTCCCTCCTCCTCTCCCTCCTCCCTCCTCCCTCCTCCCTCCTCCCTCCTCCCTCTCTCCCTCCTCCCTCCTCCCTCCTCCTCCCTCCCTCCCCCTCCTCCTCTCCTCCTCCCTCCTCCCTCCCCCTCCTCCCTCCTCCTCCTCCCTCCTCCCTCGCTCCCTCTCCCTCCTCCCTCCTCCCTCCTCCCTCCTCCCTCCTCCCTCCTCGCCTCCTCCTCCTCCTCCTCCCTCCTCCCTCACTCCCCCTCCTCCTCCTCCTCCTCCTCCTCCTCCTCCTCCTCCTCCTCGTCCTCCTCCCTCCTCCTCCTCCTCCTCCTCCTCCTCCTCCTCCTCCTCCTCCTCTCCCCCTCTCTCCTCCTCCTCCTCCTCCTCCTCTCCTCCTCCTCCTCCTCCTCCTCCTCCTCCTACCTCTCCTCCTCCTCCTCCCCCTCGCGGAAGGAGGGTGGGGGAAGCAGAGGGCCCCTTGAGGGCCCTCTCTTCGGGCCACCCCCGAGTGCCCCCCGCCCGAGAGGCGCCACGGCGGCTCTGGCGCCGGGCTGCTGCGGCGCTTCGCGTGGGGCCGCCTGCTGCACGGGCGGCTGCCGCCGGGGGGCCCCCTGCCGGAGGCAGCGCCGGCCTCGCTGGAGCTGTGGAGGTGGCGCGCGCAGGCCAAAAGAATGCATCCTTCGGGCAGGGCTGGGACGAGGAGCGTGGTTCTGTATTGCCTGGGGCACAATGGGCATAGAAGCCCCGGGCCCCCCCTCCCCCCCCCCCCCCAATAACGTACAAACGCCCCTCCCCCCCACCAGTGCGCTCCAGGGCACTGCCGCCGTGCCGCCACCCCGGCCGCGGCGGGGGAGGGAGGCGTTACATTCTTCCCCCCCCTTGTCCCCTCCCCCCCCCCTATGAGCCCCTTCTCGCCGAAAATACAGGAACGCGCTCGCGGACGAATCCGTTCCAGAGCGTTCCGGAGCGCTCTGTCGGAGCATGCCAGAACGCCTTGAGGAAGCCGCGGCGCCGGAGGCCTCATCCAGGAATGCTCCCGAGCCGCGGGATCTCATTCAGGATGGGGGAAAAAACACACAGACACAATTCATCGTCGATTCCCAAATATGGGACAATATGGGAAGTGGGGGGGAAGACAAAAACCCAGAAAATATGTAAAAATATGGGGAATCCAGTTATTTGTGTGTATTTATTTGTGTGTCCCAGGGCCCCTTCACTCATAGAATCTCGATTTACCCTCAACCGATTGTTTGTCCTCGTCCTGGCTTGGTCTTACCCTTGGGCTTCCCGCTCGGAATCCCCAGCGCCCGTCGCCGAGCCTTCGTACTCTCCGCCCTCCCTCGAGGTCAGTCGGCTCGATTCGGCCTCGAGGCTTTTGTCTGGGTGTTTTGTTTGTCTGGGCGTCGTGGTCAGGGTCACGCCGCGCTCTGTCCAGAGAATTATCTGGATGCCCTTTGGTTGCGCACATAATTAAGTTGTCGCGCTTTAATACGGCGTGCCCTCGTTGTGCCCACGTTGTGGCCGTGCCGATGTGAGTAAGGTCGCTATCACATTCGATGCTGCACATGCTGGGGACTGCATACGACCTCTAATGTGACTCGAACGTCTCTTGCATCTTGTCCTGGGTAGCTGGTCGGTGGCGCTTCTTGGAATCACGAGCGTTTTGGGGACGGGATGCAGTCTGGACAAGTTGGTGTTCAACGTCAGCAGTTGTAGACTCGCTTGGCCGGCTGGTGGCAGCGGCGTTGAGTCTTTGACCAGTCGTTGCGTTGACATAGAAACGCCAGCGTAGGCATCACATGTTATCCCAGTGGCACCCCGGTTCCCGAAGGTTTGCTCACGATCCCTTCCGAGATCAGCATGGCGCTGTTTCTGTTTTCCCTACCTCCTTTTTTCGCACGCCGCTGCCAATGTCCAGGCCGCGTTGGTTTCCAGAAGACCACCAGGAGGCATCAGCAGAGGCTCCCTGCACTCGGCTTTTAAGTCAGCGACGCAGAGGAGCCTCAGGCGCGAACAGCAGATGGAAGTGCGAACTGCCATCGAACGTTGTCGACAGCGCAGTGCACAAAGGGTGCACACTGTCAATGCAGCACTAGGTTTAAGTCGGGCCTGTCCCTCTACAGGAGGAATCTTCAAAAGTAGTCAAAAAATAGTCTGGGGACGATTTGTTTAAGTATTGTTTAAGTCATTCCTTCTCCCGCCTCCCTCTTTCCGCTTCGCGCCTGGCTCCTCTTCCCTCATCCCTCCTCCTGCCTCCCGCCTCCCGCTGCTGCGCCTCTGGACGCACTGGACGGGCACGCAATCGACCTTGGAAACCGCAGAGGGTTTAACAACCCTGGTTGGGGATACTGCACTCCGGCTATAATTCAAAGTATTGTTTGGCTACGTGGGGCTATGTTTTTATTTTTCGCCCCCAGATCCGCCTGTAGGGGGGCGTGCCCGACCTGACACGAGTCGGGCCGAACAAAAGGGGGCCGGCCCCCGAGCACGCAGGCCGCTGCGGTCGCGCCGCGCGGGGCGATTGGAAGGCCGCGCACGCGAGGCCACTCTTGCCCAGGGGCGCTCCCGCGTGTAGCCGATGCACTAAGGAGGAGGGGGAGGGGGAGGAGGGGGAGGAGGGGGAGGAGGAGGAGGAGGAGGAGGGGGAGGAGGAGGAGGAGGGAGGAGAGGAGGAGGAGGGAGGAGGAGGAGGAGGAGGATGAGGAGGAGGAGGGAGGAGGGAGGAGGGGGAGGGGGGGGAGGAGGAGGAGGAGGAGGAGGAGGAGGAAGAGGAGGAGGAGGAGGGGGAGGAGGAGGAGGCCAAGGGCAGAGGAGGAGGAAGAGGAGGAGGAGGAGGAGGAGGAAGAAGAAGAAAGAAGACTTGGCACTGCGCGTGGTCTGTGCCGATCTCTGCCCACGGAGGAGGAGGATCAGGAGGAGGACCAATGTAGACCCAAGACCCATCGACGATGTTGCAGCAAGCCCTCCCTCCAAGTTCCCTCTTCGTAGGGCCCCATACGTACAAGGGATCATTTTCTCCGAGGGAAGTGCCGTTTGAAAACCCTGAACTGTGCCAGAGCACCATTCTTGGGACTTCCACATCGCGAATCACCGTTACTGTTGCGTATGTTAGTCATGCGAATCCGTGACGCTGTTATCGAGTTGCCTTCGCCCCATCCCGCGCCACCGTGGCTGGGTTGTGGGTTAGAGGCCTCTTGGATGTTCGTTTGGATATCGTTGGAGGCCTCTGGGGCGGAAGGCTCGAATTGTCGGTTCGTGTTCCCCCTCTTGGGCCCCTCTTGGGGCCGTCTTGGGGCCTTCTTGGGTGCTTCGTGGGCCGTTTGGGGGCCCTCTTGGACAGTCTTGGGGCTTTTGTGGGGGGCCTCTTGCCATATTGTGGCGGTCTTGGGGGCCTCTGGGGCCATCTTGGAGCGTGGGAAGCCCGAAAACGCGAGGACGTGAAAAACATCGAAACACATTGGGCATCAATGATATGTGACATGTGCCTCTTTGGGCCCTCTTGGGGGTCCTCTTGGAGCGCTCTTGGGGCTTCTTTGGGGCCTCCTTGGGCCGTCTTGGGGCCATCGTGGGCGTCTTGGAGCGCTCTTGGGCTGTGTTGGAGGCATTTTGGACCCTCTTGGGCGCTTTCTGGGGCCCTCTCGGCCCGTCTTGGGGCCCACTGGCCTCTGGAAAAGTCATGCGGGGCAGCCCAAGACTGCGCGGGAACGTCTAGGAAACTTGAGAATTTGGGCCCCAGCCCTTAGAATACTAGATTCCCAGAGTCCTGGGTACAAAGAAGCGAGGACACATGAGGACCTGGAGAAAACTCCACTTCGCGCCTCGCGGCACGGTGGCGGACAACTCTTGAGACGAATGCAGACGGCGCTAAGGCGAGAGCCAAATGTTGAAAACGACCCGCTCTCCATCCGTGGAGTTGTTGCAAATTTTGGTACGAATGTGCGCAGCGCTAGGGCGAGAGCCACATTTCGAAAAGGAACCGCCCTCCATCTGCGAAGGTGCTGCAAACTTGTAAGACGAGCGTGTGCGGCGCTAAGGCGAGAGCAACATTTTGAGAACGACCCGCCCTCCATCCGTGAAGTTGATGCAAACTTTAATACGAATGTGCGCGGCGCTAGGGCGAGGTCCACATCTTGAAAGCGGCCCGCCCTTCATCCGTGAAAGTGCTGCGAACTTCTAAGACGAACGTGCGCGGCGCCGAGGCGAGCGCCACATTTTGAAAACGACCCGCCGTCCATCCGTGAAATTGTTGCACCTGTTACGCCTCAGGATCATAAATTGTGAGGGGGTCTTATTCGCAACGCCTGGCCCGCCGTTTCGATCGGCTCAGTGGCGCAAGACGGAGGAGTCCTGTATGAGGACAAGGGATGGAGGAGGAGGAGGAGGAGGAGGAGGAGGAGGAGGAGGAGAGGAGGAGGAGGAGGGGGAGGCGAGGAGGGAGGAGGAGGTAAGAGGAGGAGGAGGAGGAGGAGGGGGAGGAGGAGGGAGGAGGCCAGGGCAGAGGAGGAGTGATGAAGGAGGAGGAGGAGAAGAAGGAGGAGGCCAAGTGCCAGAGGGATTGGAGAGGTGAGAGGAGGAGGAGGCCAAGGGCAGAAGGAGGAGGAGGAGGAGGAGAGGAGTGAGGAGGAGGAGGAGGAGGGAGGAGGAGGGGGAGGAGGGGAGGAGGAGGAGGAGGAGGAGGAGGAGGAGGAGGAGGAGGAGGAGGAGGAGGAGGAGGAGGAGGAGGAGGAGGAGG
Organism: Prorocentrum cordatum; assembly: GCA_963575745.1. Classification (NCBI taxonomy): domain Eukaryota; class Dinophyceae; order Prorocentrales; family Prorocentraceae; genus Prorocentrum; species Prorocentrum cordatum. Next base: position 228,971 of record CAUYUJ010015729.1, read on the forward strand.
CAGGAGGAGGCAGGAGGAGGCCACGGGCAGAGGGCCAGAGGTGATGGCCTCGGGCTTTGGGGGGCGCCCCGACCCTTATGTCGGGCCTGTTCCCCCACAGGGGGATTTCCGACGAAAAATAAAAAATACCCCCAAAATAGTCAAAAAATATTCAAAAAAATAGTCTGGGGAGCATTTTTTGAGTATTTGTTTACCTCTTTGGAGCATTTTGGGGGTATCTTTATTTTTTCGTCGACAATCCCCCTGTAGGGGGACACGCCCGACATAACCCGACCCCGTCAAAGGGGCCCAGCCCCGTGGGTGCCACCACCCTTCGAGGGCACGGGGGTGAGAACCAATCACAGCACGCTGGGATAAGGAACAGCATGGCTTCGGAAGGGGCTCGCTCTTCTCCTGCCCGCCTCAATGGCCCTTTCTCCTGCCCGCCTCGTGCACCCAGGCGGCATTGGTGCCCACAAGGGACAAGGGGCTTCGTCCATCAATTCGCGTTCCTTGTTGTGGTGGCCTCTGGCCAGTGCCGCCGATCCAGGGCGCTCCGGATGATGATGAGGATGAGGATGAGGATGAGGATGAGGATGAGGATGAGGATGAGGATGAGGATGAGGATGAGGATGATGGTGATGATGATGATGATGATGATGATGATGATGATGATGATGATGATGATGATGACGATGGTGATGGTGATGGAGATGATCCTGGCCCCCCCAAAAAAAACCGCCTCCTCCTGTCCCCCCCCTTTCTCCTGTCCCCTCCCCCCCCCTCTCTCCTTTCCCTCCCCCTCCCCCCTCTCTCCTGTCCCAACCCCCCCTCTCTCCTGTCCACAATTACTCAATATGAAAGTACTCTCCCTCTTCCCCTGATGGCGTCCGGGTGATGGCCGCGCACCCTCCGCGTACTGTTTTTTACAGGATGCCCGGGAAATCCTGGGAAACGACTCTCGCTGAGGCGCCGGCGTCATTTTTTCCAAAAATGCTGCTCTCGTTGAGGCGCCGGCCTCATTTCTGCTCCCGAATCGTTCCGAATCGTGCTCCCGCTGCAGCGTGGGCCTCATTTTCGGATCGGTGTTTTGGCCTCCGTCGTTCAGGATGGCGTTCTCGCCCCAGCGCGGGCCTCTTTCTCGCGCGCCCATCCGCCCGCCACCACGCGCCGCACCGCACCACACAACCACCACCACCACCACCACCAACCCCACACCAGAACCACCAACACCACCACCACAGCACCACCCCACCACCACCCACCACCACCACATCACCACCACCACCACCACACCACCACCACCACCACCACACCACCACGACAAACCACCACACACGCACGCACGCACGCACGTGCACCACCACCCACTACGCACGCGCGCGCGGAGCCACAGGTCCGCTACGACACGCGTCCGCGGATAGAGAAAATCAGCGCCATGGTAAGGGATGGGAGGGAGGGGTAGGACGTCAGATATGACGCGAGCGCACCTAGCTTGCCCTCCCCCCCTCTCTCCTGTCCCCCCCCCCTCTCTCCTGTCCTCCCCCCCCCTTCTCCTTTCCCCTCCCCCTCCCCCCTCTCTCCGTCCCACCCCCCCTCCCTCATGTCCGACCCCCCCTTCTCCCTGTCCCCTCTCCCCTCTTCCTGTCCCCCCCTTCCCTCTCTCCTGTCCACCCCCCTCTTCTTTTCCCCCCCCTCTCTCCTGTCCCCCCCCCCTCTCTCCTGTCCCCCCCCCCCCTCTCTCCTTTCCCCTCCCCTCCCTCCCCCCCTCTCTCCTTTCCAGGGGCGCAGTGCAGGGTGGGGGGGAGCTGGGGGAAAGAGAAAGTGCAGAGGCGGGGGGGGGCAGGAGAGAGGGGGGGGGGGGCGGAGAGGACATTGCAGGGGAAGGGGGGGGGTGCAGGAAGAGAGGGGGGGGGGGGCCTGGAGAGGAAGGTGCGGGGGGGGGGGCGGGGGTCCGGCGTTGGGGAGGCCTTGCGTGTCAATTCTTTCGTCGTTTGCGTCCCCCCCCCTTGCAGAGCTAAGCTTGAGCGAGCTCAAGCCCACACTCTCAGAAACTCACACGCCGGATCGGCGGATTTCAGCAGACGGCTGTATAGTCAAACTGCATCATCAGGACGAGTAGCTTGCCCAGGGTGCGCGTGCGTCCTTGCATCATCGACCGTTCCTTCGCCTCTTCGGTCCGTCTGGCTGGCGCCGCTCAGAAAGTTTGATTTGGGCGTCCAAGGCCTTTGCGTCCTTACCGCACGTCCTCATGATCTGGTTTGGCTGTGTGTGTGTGTTTGTGTGTTTGTGTGTGTGTGTGTGGGTGTGTGGGTGTGTGGGTGTGTGGGGGTGGGGGTGTGTGGGTGTGTGGAGGTGGGGGTGGGGGTTGGAGTGTGGGGGGGTGGGGGGTGGGGGGAGGGGGGATGGGGGTGTGGAGGTGTGGGGTGTGGGGGTGTGGGGGTGTGGGGTGTGGGGGTGCGGGTGTGCGGGGGTGCGGGGGTGGGGGGGGTGGGGGGTTGGGGGGGGCGGGGGTGTGGGTGTGTGGATGGGTGCGGGTGGGGGTGGGTGTGGGCGTGGGCGTGGGCGTGGGTGTGGGTGTGCGTATGTGTGTATGTTGTATGTATGTATGTATGTATGTATGTATGTATGTATGTATGTATGTATGTATGTATGTATGTATGTATGTATGTATGTACGTGTGTCTGTGTGTGCGTGTGTTCGTGTGTGCGTGTGTGCGTGTGTGTGCGTGTGTCTGTGTGTCCGTATGTGTGCGTGTGTGTCTGCGTGTGTGTAAGTGTGTGTGTGGGTGCGTGTGTGTGTGTGCGTGTGTGTGTGCGTGTGTGTGTGTGTGTGCGTGTGTGTGTGTGTGCTTGTGGTGTGTGCGTGCGTGCGTGTGCGCGTGTGGTGTGAGTGTGGTGTGAGTGTGTGTGTGGTGTGTGTGCGTGCGCGCGTGATTGCGTTGGTGTGTGTGTGTGGGTTGTGTGTTGTGTGTGTTGTGTGTGTGTGTTGTGTGTGATGTGTGTGTTGGGTGTTCTGTGTGTGTTGCGTGTGTGTTGTGTGTTGTGTGTTGTGTGTTAAATGTGCGTGTGTTGTGTGTGCGTTGTGTTTTATGTGATGTGTGTGCTGTATGTGTGTTGTGTGGGTTGTGTGTTGTGTATTTTGTGTGTGGTTGTGTGTTTGTGTGTGTGGTGTCTGTGGTGTGTGGTGTGTGTGGTGTGTATTGTGTGTTGTGTGGTGTGTGTGTTGTGTGTTGTGTGTTGTGTGTTGTGTGTTGTGTATGTTGTGTATGTTGTGTGTTGTGTGCTGTGTGTGTTGGGTGTGTTGGGTGTGGTGTGTTGTGTGTGTTGTGTGTGTTATGTGTGTTGTGTGTGTTGTGTGTTGTGTGTTGTGTGTGTGGTGTTTGTGGGGTGGTGTGTGTGCCTGTTGTGTATGTTGTGTCTGTTGTGTCTGTTGTGTCTGTTGTGTGTTGTGTGTGGTGTGTGTGGTGTGGTGTGTGTGCTGTGTATGGTGTGTGGTGTGTGTTGTGTGTTGTGTGTTGTGTGTGGTGTGTGTTGTGTGGGTTGTGTGTGTTGTGTGGTGTGTGTTTGGTGTGTGTGTGTTGTGTGTGTTGTGTGTTGTGTGTTGTGTGTGTTGTGTGTTGGGTGTTGTGTCTCATGTGTCTGTTGTGTGGTGTGTGTTGTGTGTGTTGCGTGTGCTGCGTGTGTTGTGTGTGTGTGTTGTGTCTGTTGTGTCTGTTGTGTCTGTTGTGTCTGTTGTGTGTGGTGCGTCTGTGGTTTGTGTGGTGCGTGTTGTGTAAATGGTGTGTGTGGTGTGTGTGTTGTGTGTGTGGTGTGTGTGGGATGTGTGTGTGCGTGCGAGCGTGTGTATGTGTAAGTGTGTGGTGTGTGTGGTGTGTGTGCGTGTGTGTGTGTGTGCGTGCGTGTGTGTAAGTGGGTGTGTAAATGTGTATGAGCAAGTGTGTAAGTGTGTGTAAGTGTGGGTGTAAGAGTGTGCGCGCAAGTGTGTGCAAGTGTGTAAGTGTGTGCGTAAGTGTGTGTGTTAGTGTGTGCGCAAGTGTGTGCAATTCTGCGTAATTGTGCGTAAGCGTGTGTAAGTGTGTGTGTGAGTGTGTTCAATTGTGTGTAAGTGTGTGTGTAAGTGTGTGTAAGTGTGTGCGCAAGTGTGTGTAAGGGCGTGTAAGTGTGCGTAAGTGTGTGTGTGTGTGCAAGTGGGTAGGTGTGTGAGTGTGTGTGTAAGTGTGCGTAAGTGTGTGTATAAGTGTGTGTAAGTGTGTGTGCGTCAGTGTGTCTAAGGGTGTGTGTGTAAGCGTGTGTGTAAAAGTGTGTGCGTGTGTAAGTTTGTGTGTAAGTGCGTGTGTGTGTGCAAGTGTGTGTGTGTGTGTGTAAGTGTGTGTAGGCGTGTGCGTAAGTGCGTGTGTAAGTGTAAGAATGTGTAAGTGTGCCTAAGTGTGTGTAAGTGTATGCTAGGGTGTGTGTGGGTGGGGGGGGTGCGTGCGTGCGTGCGTGCGTGCGTGCGTGCGTGCGTGTGTGCGTGTGTGTGTGTGTGTGTGTCTGTGTGTGTGTCTGTGTGTCTGTGTGTCTGTGTGTTTGTGTGTCCGTGCGTCTGTGTGTCAGTGTGTCGGTGTGTCGGTGTGCCTGTGTGTCTGTGTGTCTGTGTGTCTGTGTGTCTGTGTGTCTGATCTGGTCTGTGTGTGTCTATCTGTGTCTGTGAGTGTCTGTGTGTGTCTGCCTGTGTGTGCCTGTGTGTTTCTGTGTGTGTCTGTGTGTGTCTGTGTGTGTGTGTCTGTGTGTGTGTCTGTGTGTCTGTCTGTGTGTGTCTGTGTGTGTGTGTGTCTGTGTGTGTGTCTGTGTGTGTGTCTGTGTGTGTCTGTGTGTGTGCGTGTCCGTGTGCGCGTGTGTGCGTGTGTGCGTGTGTGCGTGTGCGCGTGTGTGCGTGTGTGCGTATGCGCGTGGGCGCGTGGGCGCGTGGGCGCGTGGGCGCGTGTGCGCGTGTGCGCGTGTGCGCGTGCGCGCGTGCGCGCGTGCGCGTGCGCGCGTGTGCGCGTGTGCGCGTGTGCGCATGTGCGCGTGCGCGCGCGTACGCGCGTGCGCGCGTGCGCGCGTGCGCGCGTCCGCGAGTGCGTGCGCGCGCGTGCGCGCATGCGCGTGTGCGCGTGTGCGCGTGTGCGCGTGTGCGCGTGTGCGCGTGTGCCCGTGTGCGCGTGTGCGCGTGCGCGCGAGTGTGCGTGTGCGCGTGTGTGCGTGTGCGCGTGTGTGCGTGTGTGCGCGTGTGCGTGTGTACGTGTGTGCGTGTGTGTGCGTGTGTGTGCGTGCGTGTGCGTGCGTGTGCGTGCGTTTGCGCGCGTGTGCGAGCGCGTGCGCGCGTGTGCGCGCGTGTGCGGGCGTGTGCGCGCGTGTGCGCGTGTGTGCGCGCGTGTGCGCGCGTGTGCGCGCGTGTGTGCGTGTGTGCGCGTGTGCGCGCGTGCGCGCGTGTGCGCGCGTGTGCGCGCGTGTGCGCGCGTGTGCGCGCGTGTGCGCGCGTGTGCGCGCGCGTGCGCGCGGGCGCGAGAGCGCGCGTCTGCGCGTTTGCGCGTGTGCGCGTGTGCGCGTGTGCGCGCGGGCGCGTGTTAGCGTGCGCGCGTGTTCGCGTGTGTGCGTGTGTGCGTGTGTGCGTGTGTGCGTGTGCGGGTGTGCGTGTGCGTATGCGGGTGTGTGTGTGTGCGTGTGCGTCTGCGTGTGCGTGTGCGTGTGCGCGTGTGCGTGTGCGTGTCCCTGTGTGTGTGCGTGTGCGCGTGTGTGTGTGTGTGTGCGTGTGCGTGTGCGTGTGCGTGTGCGTGTGCGTGTGCGTGTGCGTGTGTGCGTGCGTGCGTGTGCGTGTGTGTGGTGTGTGTGGTGTGTGGTGCGTGTGTGTGTGTGTGCGTGTGTGTGTGTGTGCGTGTGCGTGTGCGTGTGTGCGTGTGTGTGTGTGTGTGCGTGTGTGCCTGTGTGTGTGCGTGTGCGTGTGCGTGTGTGTGTTTGTGTGTGTGAGTGTGTCTGTGTGTTTGTGTGTGTTTGTGCGTGTGTTTGTGTGTGGTTGTGTGTGTCTGTGTGTTTGTGTTTGTTTGTGTGTGTGTGTTCGTTGTGTGTGATTGTGTTTGTGTGTGGTTGTGTGTTTGTGGTTGTGTTTGTGTCTGTGTTTGTGGTTGTGTTTGCGTTTGCGGTTGTGTGGTTGTGTCTGTGTTTGTGTTTATGTTTGTGGCTGGTTTTTGTTATGTTTGTGTGTGGTTGTCGTTGTCGTTGCATTTGTCGTTGTCTTTATTGTTGACGTTGTCTTTGTCGATGTCTGTGTCTTTGTGTTTGTGTTTGTGTGTGTGTTTGCGTTTGTGCTTATGCTTGGGCTTGTGGTGTGTTTGCGTTTGTGTTTGGTTGTGTCGTTGTGTGTGCGTGTGTGCGTGTGTGCGTGAATGCGTGTGTGTGTGTGTGTGTGTGCGTGTGGTGTGTGCGTGCGTGCGTGTGCGCGTGTGGTGTGCGTGCGTGTGCGCGTGTGGTGTGCGTGCGCGTGCGCGCATGTGGTGCGCGTGCGCGTGCTCGCGCGCGTGCGCGTGCGCGTGCGCGTGCGCGTGTGCGTGTGCGTGTGCGTGTGCGTGTGCGTGTGCGTGTGCGTGTGCGTGTGCGTGTGCGCGTGCGTGTGCGCGTGCGCGTGCGCGTGCGCGTACGCGCGCGCGTGTGCGTGTGCGTGTGCGTGCGCGTGCGCGTGTGTCTGTGTGTGTGCGTATGCGTGTGCGTGTGCGTGTGCGTGTGTGTGTGTGTGCGTGTGTGTGTGTCTGCATGTGTGTGTGTGGTGTGTGTGTGAATGTGTGTGTGAGTGGTGTGTGAATGTGTGTGTGAATGTGTGTGTGAATGTGTGTGTGAATGTGTGTGAATGTGTGTGTGAATGTGTGTGTGAATGTGTGTGTGAATGTGTGTGTGAATGTGTGAATGTGTGTGTGATGTGTGTGTGATGTGGTGTGTGTGTGTGAATGTGTGTGTGTGTGTGTGTGTGTGAATGTGTGTGAATGTGTGTGTGCATGTGTGTTGTGTGCGTGTGTGTGTGTGTGTGGTGTGTGAATGTGTGTGTGAATGTGTGTTGTGAATGTGTGTGGTGATGTGTGTGTGTGTGATGTGTGATGTGTGTGTGAATGTGTGTGCGAATGTGTGTGTGGAATGTGTGTGTGAATGTGTGTGTGTGTGAATGTTGTGTGTGTGTGATGTGTGTGTGAATGTGTGTGTGAATGTGTGTGTGAATGTGTGTGTGTATGTGTGTGTGTGTGTGTGAATGTGTGTGTGATGTGTGTGGTGAATGTGTGTGTGTGTGAATGTGTGTGAATGTGTGTGTGAATATGTGTGTGTGTGCGTGGTGTGTGTGTGTGTTTGTGTGTGGTGTGTGTGTGTGTGTGTGTGTTGTGTGTGTGTGTGTGTGGGGGGGGGGGGGGTGTGTGTGGGGGTGTGGGGGGGGGGGGTTGTGTGTGTTCGCTAGTGCGTGGGTGCGTGAGTGCGTGGGTGCGTGGGTGCGTGGGTGCGTGGGTGCGTGCGTGCGTGCGTGGGTGCGTGGGTGTGTGGGTGTGTGGGTGTGAGGGTGTGTGTGTGTGGGTGGGGTGTGTGCGGGTGGAAATCATGGCCAGGGCCATTCGATCTCTCAGATTTCACGACGCCTTCTTCTTGTCCCAACACGACTCCTCCCCCCCATGGCCCGCGCGTGGGACTCGGGCCATGAAGTGCTAGCCGCTCTTTTCCCTGGCCACCCTCTTGGGCGCGCCCGAGCCCTGGGAAGAGCGGTGGTCGCAAGCATGCACCGTGAGGAGCGGGCGTAAGAGGCAGGAACGAGCGGTGATTGCAAGCGTCCATCGTGAGGAAACGGGTGGAGGGGACAGAGGTAACTGCTCTCGAGGAAGAAACTACGCCATAAACATAAACTGTTTGGCGCTCCGCGCGGATTTCTTGGATCCGCGCTGGGCCCCCCCCCCGGCGGCGCTCCCGGCGCCGCCCCTGGCGCGCTCCGCGCGCCAGGGAGGGGGGCCCAGTGCGGATCCAAGGAATCTGCGCGGAGCGCCAAAAGTTTATGTGTATATCGTTGTTGTCTTTGTCTACAGTGGGGCCCATGCAACGAAACACCCTGCTTGCATCCAGGGTGCCCTGGGTTTCTTGGGTTTCGATGGTTTCGCTATGGAAAGCGTGACGTTCCCACACCTAAAACTCGATGGACGTCCTGGGGTCTCAGGGTTGGATTTCTCGTGGAAGGTTTCGTGTGGACTGGCCTCCACTGTATGCTCGCCACCCGCTGCCGCAGGAGGATGCCACAACGTTCCCGCTGCTGTCGTGCCCCCCGGAGGTGCCACCGTGGCTGCGGCTGCATTGCGAGCGCCCTTCCTGGGATCTCTTAGTGGGTGCAGCGGTTGATGCCGGGAGGAGGAGGAGGAGGAGGTGGAGGAGAACGACGACGGGGAGGAGGAGGACGACGGGGAGGAGGAGGAGGAGGAGGAGGAGAATCAGCAGAACCATAATAACAATACGAATAATGGGAAGACGAATGATGACAATTCATCTTCCATGCGGGGCAGGGGTCTCATGAAAGACGCTTGCCCCGTGGGCCTGCAAGTCAGGCGAGGGCCCTGGTTTGAAAGGGAACCGTCCTCCATCCTCCAGGCTTTCAGAGATGCGGATTTTTTCAGTGCGTGGACCCCCAGAGGTCTGGACCACTTCCTCCCTAGGGGCCTGCTTTCCGTCCTGAATCTTTTCTGACGGTTCCTCGTGCCCGTCGAGGGCCCCCGGGGCCGAAAGTGGACAGAAGCCGGCCGCTCCAACGTTTTCGGAGCCTCGAATCTTTGGGTTTCTGCGCTGACGCGGCACCCCCCCCATGGATCTCGACCCTCGACGTCATGATGTTTCAATCACGCCGACCACCCGGGAGGTATGGACCCCCCTTCCGTCCCAGAGCCCGGCGAGGGCCCACAGAGGCCGCAAGTAGCGAGCAACCCACCGCCACGTTCTTTTATGACCCGAGGGGGTCGAAAATGGCGACCCTCCTCCTCCTCCTCCTCCTCCTCCTCCTCCTCCTCCTCCTCCTCCTCGGCGGCTCGGCCGCTCGTTTTCACGATCCGGACCCCCAGAAAAAATAGCAAAGAGCCTCCCGACGCTGTTTTGTCATGACCCCCGGGGCCCCCAGCTGCTGAAAATGGCAAAACACCTTCCGTCACGTCTTTTTCATGACCCGAGGGGAGAGAGAGAGAGAGAGAGAGAGAGAGAACAAAAAAAAAAAACATGCTGGTTCGTATGAATTTGACGCCAATGACTGGAGGATGAGTTGGATCCGTCAGTGGACCAGTCCTGTGTACTGACCTGAACGCTGTTTTGCTGGACTTCGGCTATGGCTTGTTCTTCGTTTTGGCAGGGAGGCACAGGAGGTACAGGATCATGCTTGAATAAGGAACAGCTATTTTTCAAAAGGAGCTCGGTCGTTCCTTTGGTTTGCATGCGTTCAGCTACCTTTTTGGCGGCGAGCCCCCCTGGTGTTCCTTCAGATTTTGGACGCGCGGGTCCGTTCCTTCGGACTTCGTAGACTTACTTGGAAAGAAAGGGGCTTCGTTCTTTATTCATCGTTCCTTAGGTCAGGCCGAATCCTGTATGCCAAAGTTCCCAACCGTACGCCCTGTGCACCCGGCGCGCCCGCGCGGGAGGTGCTGTCGGGCGTGCTGCTGCTGTCCGACGTGGCGTGCTCGGTGCGGCTCCGGCCGCTCTGCAGCGCCATGCGGGCGGCA
>CAUYUJ010015729.1:248682-291703 GCA_963575745.1 Prorocentrum cordatum
CACCACCACCACCACCACCACCACAACCATCACCCTCCGCGCACGAATTTCAATGTGTGGAGAATCCGACGCGCCCAAGTTGGGCCCCCCTTGGGCGCCGTGGGCACGTGAGAAAGCGTGCCACGCGCGCACGCACCAGGCGCATGTTGTCTCCCCCCCCCTCCCCCCCTCCTCCGCGCACGCATTATCGTGTGTAAAGAATCCGACGCGCCCAAAGTTTGTCCGCCCCCCTCTGGGAGCCGTGGACATGCGGGGCCGCGTGCTCCGCGCGCCAAGCATGTTGCCCCCCCCATCTGCGCACATATGATCACGTGGTGAGAATCCGACGCGCCCAACTTGCCTCCCCCCCCTCTGGGGGGACGTGAACACGCGAGAACACATTCCCCGCGCGCACGCGCCAGGCGCATGTTGGATTCCCCCCCCCCCCTCCGCGCACGTATTGTCACGCGCAAAATCCGACGCGCCCAAGCTGGGTCCCCCTAGGGGGGGGGGGCATGGACACATGAGCGACGATCGAAGACGGGTTTTGCGCGAGATGGCACAGCTACCATACGCGATGGCTTACGCGGGCCGCCAGCGCGGTAGGCCACGGTGGAGACGAGTGCGCTGACGCGTGACCTTCCGCGAGCAGCTTACGCGCCAATGTGGACGCAGTCGAACACGTGTTGCCGCGTCGCACTCGTCAACACACGTGCCCCGCGCGCACGCGCCAGCTGCATGTTGCCATCCCCCTCCGCGCACGAACTTCCACGTCCACGTGTGAAGAATCCGACGCGGACGTGAATTGACGTGCCCCGCGCGGACGCGCCAGGCACATTTTGCCCCCCAACTCCGCGCACGTATGTTTCACCGTAGGGAATCCGACACCAAGTTGGGTCCCCCCCTGGGGCCCGTGGACACGTGAGAACGGGTGCACGGCGCGCACGCGCCAGTCGCATGTTGGGTCCCCCCGAATGCCGCACACGTATTTTTACGTGTGAAAAATCCGACGCGTGCCCCCCGCGCACGCGCCAGGCGCTTGTTGGGTCCCCCCTCCGCGCACGTGTGAAGAATCCGCCACGCCCACGTTGGGTCCCTCGCCTGCGGCCCCGTCGCAGCCAGAAACGCATAAGAACACGTGCAGAACACACGCGTGCTGAAACTCATGGTGGAGACCCTCCCCCCTCCGCGCACACTTTTTTTGTCAAATTCCGACGCCTGCTGCCCGGCACCCTTCTGGTGGAGGGCCGTGGGCCCGCAAACTACGAGAGAACCCTGGGCTGGAGCCCTTACCGTGAAAAGCATAGATGTTGTACTGCCTGTTGTTTTAAATGTACAGTCGAGGTACGACCAGAAGGAACGCTAGACAAGGAACGAAGCCCCTTTTTGGCGCCAACAGCGCCTTTGTACTCGAGGACGCGAGCCCTTCCGAACCCAAAGCGGTCCTTTCTCTCAGCGTCTCGACTGTAGGATGAAGACCCCAAATGGACCTTCTATCGGCCGGCTAGGTGACGGAATTGAAATGTGTACGAGCAAGGAGGCGGCAAAGAGGGCACGGAGGGGGGGTTAGGGGGGGATCAGCTGGTAGTGTGACACGGGAGGCGAGGGGTAAGGTGGGACGAGAGGGATCCTCCCATTTCCCCCTTCGGTCCTCAGCTTACACGTCCCCTCCTCGTCCCCTCCTCCCCGTCGCCTCCTCCCCATTCCTCCTCATTTTCCGATCACCAGATCAAACCTTTGCATCGCCCCTCCTCCTGCCCCACACAGAATCTCTCCCTCTTTTCGTTGCGCCCCTTCTTCTTCCCTCTTCCGTCCTACACATTAACCTCTTGACACCCCTCTCCCTTACTCGAATCCCCCTCGCTTCACCTCCCATCATTTCATCCTCTCTTCCTCCGTCCTTCTCATCCTCATCCCCAATTTAATGCCATCCAACCTCCGGTTCCCCCCCACACGGTACTGCAACACGTTACGTGGCATTGTACAAAACGCGCGAGAACGCATGATCGCGTGCGCGTCACACCTGCAATGCACACAACCGGTATCACGCTTGCTGTATATCCGCCGTCGTGCCCCCTGGCACGTTGAGGCATGGGAGAATGCCATACGCTGACTGGCATAGATTCTGCAAAGTCGTCTACTCCTCCACCCTTCTCGCCACGCCCAGCTGTGTGCACCGCCCCTCCATCCCAGGGCTCCCCAAGCGGCCCGACACGTCCCCCGGGCTCGCCAAGGCTCTCAAACGTTTCCAAGACGAATCGGGAAGGCCACCAAGGCCGCCAAGATGGCACAACACTGCCTCAATAGGCGTACCCAACAGCCCCCGAGAAGACCCCCAGACGCGCCGAACGAGCGCTCCCCAAGAAGGCCAAAATCCTTCGAACGCCATGGGGAATCACCACGCTTTTCTAAATATGTGTAGCGGTTCCCAAGACTTCTCGGCTCAAGATGGTTCCACGAGGGCCTCGGTGGAGCCTAAGAGGAGATCCAATGGGAGCCTCCAGCTGCTCCTCCGACGGCCCAGGACAGCCCTGAGAGGCCCCAAGACGGCCAGAGAGAGGCCCAGGACAGCCCATGAGGACCCTCGGATGGCGCTCCCTGGACGACCGAGGGAAATAGACGGCACCAAGACGGCCCAAGAGAGCCCCAAGACGACCCACGTGGGTCCCAGAGAGTCCCAAGAGGGCCCCAGGATGATCCCAAGAGATCCCCACGGGAGCCCACAACAGCCCCAGGATGGCCCACGCAGCCCCTACGAGAGCCCCTCAAGGCATAGAGACGAGAGCTGCCACAGGTTACAGGATTCTGGGCGGTGACCGAAGCGTCGCCATACTGAGTGCTGCGCAGTCACTGTGGTGGGACTTGCCGCAGGCAGCCAGACATTTGCACCACGTCACCCTCCACAGTGCACTGCACACAACCAGTCATCACCGCACAGGCTATACAAATACCATACACGGCGTTCTGCACAATTCTGATACACACAACTTACCGTACAACACCCCGGCATGCCCCGATTTCCGATGTGACGTGTGCATTACATACTGCCTATGTGCGCGAGAGATTGCTTGGGGGGTTGGGTGGTCCGCATGAGGGACAGGACTTCACGCATGTGGTAGAGGAGTAGCCCGATTCGGGGCTCCGCCGGACCACAAGCCGGACCGCAAGACACCCGCACAACGCCGCATCACATGCCACCACAGGAGGAGCAAGAGGCGGGGGCAGGAGAGGCGCCGTGCCGCACCGTGCCATGTCACACAGTGCCAGCGAATCGCGGCGGCAACGGGACCAACGCAAAGCCCCCTCCCGTGGCACCATGGGCGGCTTCATTGGCACATGGCGCTTGAAAAGCGTAGCCTGCGGTGGGAAGTGGGAGGAGGAGGAGGAGGAGGAGGAGGAGGAGGAGGAGGAGGACAGGAGGAGCAGAAGGTAGAGGACGTGGAGGACGAAAGAGGGCAGTGGAAGCAAGAGCGGGTAAGCGATGTGCGCAGTATGAGACATACGAGCGGGGCCAGCTCAGCAAGCGTTTCGGCCACAAGACACCTCAAGAAACTCATACACTAGAGTCAAGTAGTTGCGATGGGTTCAACTGGGAGTCATAGGTCTCTCATTCCATGCATCTTGAGCCAAGAAGCCCAATGTACCCTGGCAAAATGGAAATTTCGTCTTGGCACGGGCTGACAATGTACGCCGATCGGGAGGGGTCATGCTCAAACGAAACTTGCATCATCGAGACAACCCGATCGAGAATTGACGAGTCGGAAAGGTAAAAGAGCGTCCTGTGCATTCCCAGAACGCTTACACACCCACACGCAAGTGGTCGAAAGCTCATGATAGCAAATCGAAACAAAACGGATGTTGGGAGTGAACGGAAGCAACTCTTGAGGGAACTGGAAGCATATGGAAGCAAGCAGAACCAAGTCGAGCCTGGCAGTTGCAAACGAAACGCGTGAACCAGCAAAAGGAAGCAAGTGAAAGCATCTGATATACCGTGGGCTCATGCGGTATTCAGAGGAAATACATCGCGGCGAATTGAGGTGAAAGGCAAACAGAAGGAGCCACCAACGAAACACAGCAAGGCGAAACAAGCGGAAGCACGTGATAGCAAGCGGAAGCAAGTCGAAGCAAAACGAGACACGGACAGGGGGGCACCTGGGGCTAGCCACGGCGAATCAAACCCCTCGGAGCGTGAGACATGGACGGGGCGATGCGAGGTAAGCCGCGACTGCTTGAGGCTGATCGGGGCGGACTGCGGCGAGCTCCGTGCGGAAGGCCTCCCAAAACAAGCAGCCGGTCGGGGACCGTCGCGGCGGGCCGCGCGAGCGACCTCTGCGAGAAGACGCCCACCATCGTGGACGGTCTCCGACTCGCAGCCAGCTCCAGGGTCGAGGCTGCGACAGGGGGGAGGCGCAGCGTCACCACCACGGGAGGCGCTCATGCGCAGAGGCCCCCACGCGGCCCCGAACTGGAGGCGGGGCCGCCACCCGCACGCCAAATGACCCCGCACGCCGTCCACCCTAGGGATGCCGCAGCAAGGAGGGCCCGCGAGCTCGTCCCTACACCAACGGAGGAGGAGGAGGAGGAGGAGGAGGAGGAGGAGGAGGAGGAGGAGGGGGAGGAGGAGGAGGAGGAGGGGGAGGGGGAGGAGGAGGTCGCCGACAGATCGGCGGCAGAGCCGTGATGGCGAAACCGCACGCTCCTGGGCGGGGTTGGGCACCTGGGCCCCGACTGGCGATGAATGGGCGAGGGGGGGCCGATGCTTCCCAACCTGGGCCAGTCATCCCCCGTCGTTGCGCCTGGTCTCCTGCAATCGATACTTTAGCTATAGCAAGTTCGCGTCGTGACGACTTCGGTGCCGGCATCCTACGCCGCGTGGATCGTTCAGCCTCGAACGATCGCTGTTTTCCACCAACGCAGATCGTTCAACGCTGGCCAAGCTCACTGCGCTGGCGGCCCTCAACTTGGCATAATTACACTACACGGGTCCTGAGGGAAACGGGTCCTGAATCCTGCGGCCTTCCCCCAAGACCAGTCTGACAGCCCAGGGGGCCAAGAAGGACTCCGGGAGGCCGAAAAAACTCAGGACCAATTTCCCTCAGGACCAATTTCCCTCAGGACCCGCCTGCATCACCCCTTCAACTTTGAACGCCCGCTCTCAAGGGCTCCATATTTCGCGCTTCGCGCTCCGCGAAGCGCGAAGCGCGAATGACTTCGCGCTCTCGCGCTGGCCCCCGGAGGAAAAAAGGAGGGCGAGGAGGAGGGGGAGAAGGAACGAGGACCGCGAAGCGCGAAGCGCGAGTAACTTCGCGCCCTCATGGGAGCCCTTGGCTCTGGCGTCGACGCCGCGTCGGCACAACGCGAACCTGCCGTGCACGCAGCAGAGACAATAACCAGGAGCGACCTTTGGTGCGCGGCTCTGGGGGGCCGCGGCGGAGGGGGGGCCAACTCCAAGCACTCCAGCCAGTGCTGACTGCCTTCAGCTTTGGACGCCCCTGAAAGATCCGAGCATCTTGGAGGCGGCCAGGGGGGTCTGAACTGGTTGGGGCCCCAGAAAATCTGCCAGGAGGGGGGGGGGGGTGAAGCCAAATCCGCTCAAAGTCGGCACCCAGACCCATCCCGAGGCAGAACGAAAAAGACAACGAAAAATCCCCGAACCCAGGACCTTGGACCTCTTCCCCCCGTCCTGCTCGCTGGATCCAGTGCTGGGCCCCCTCAGATCCCCAGCCGGCCCCAACCAGACGTCCCGCCTCTCGAGCTGACCCGCGCCGTCCTCGGACGCCGCGGACGCCTGCGGCGGGCGACGCGCCTCGGGGCAGGCCCGGGGCACCTTCTCCGTGCAGGGCGCGGGGGCCCTCTGCTCCCTCGCGGGGTTTGGGCCCGCAGCGGCCGACGATCGACCGCACGTAGCGAGCAGGCGTCCTCTGGCAAGGACGCGGGGGCCTCTAAATTGGAGGGCCTCGGAGAGGCGTGCTCGGGATCCCCCGTGGCGTCTACTTCCGCCCACGGGGCCTCCCGCCCCGCGCCCCGCTCATTGCGGAAGCGGTCCTTCCGCCCCGCGCCCCGCGGCAGTCTCCGTCGTTTCATGCTGAAGGCGGCTGCTGCGGAGCCAAGCAGGCAACGGCCAGAATCGTCTGCTCGGACGGGGCTAGGACGAGGATGGATCCGTTCAGAGCATTCGGGAGCGCTCTCAGACCGTTCTGGAACGCTCTGAGAAGGCCGCGGCGCCCGAGACATCCTCCAGAGCCGCTGGATCTCAAAGATTCCCGATTTATCCTCGCCCGATCTTGTCCTCGTCCTGGCTTCGTCTTATCTGCGCCAACATCGGCGCGGTGGCCTGGGCTGGCGGCGGCCGACGACCGGGCCGCGTCGTGGCCGCGCCACGACTCGGGTCCGGGAGGGTGGTTTCTCCAGGGGGAGGCAGGAGCAGGAAGGGGAGGCGGTGGACGGCCATCGAGGCTGGTCGGGGCTTGGGAGAGCTCTCTGCGTCCGAGGCCTCTGCGCGGTTTCGGAAGCAGAGGGGGGGGGAAGGAGAGGGGGAGAAGGATTCGATTCTGAAATCCTTACGACGCCTCAGGTTGTTGATGAACTTCGGCATGCGCGCGCGACGACCCGCGTGCGCATGGCGTCCCAACTGTTGCAAGGGATTCTGGAAAACTGCTGATTTTTATCAACGAGTGCGCGCGCAGTATTCTTTGCATAAGATGAGGGAGGAAGAAGAAGAGGATCGACAGCAGCAGACGGGAGCGGAAGAGGAGGACGATAGAAGAGAAACGGAGGAAGGGGAGTGCAAGGAAGAGGAGTAGACGAGGAATACGAAGACCCGACAGCGCAACGGGGGGGCGATGGTTGGCTCTGGTGATGCGTAGAAATTGTCGGTGCCTTGGGCTCCGCCTTCGCCTGTCTGCTTCCCCACCACTTGCGCCTCATTCGCTTTGTCTGGCTGCCGCTACGCTCTCGCACCAAACGCCACGCATCGTCCACGGCTCCCCCGAGACGCAGCGAGCACAGACGCCATGTTCACATGAAGCGGGAGGAGAAACCGATGAGGCCGTCGTCGTCCACCGCGTCCTCGTCGTCGAGGACGTCGTCCTCGTCGTCGCCCTCGCCGTCGTCGTCGTCGCCGCCGCCGACATGGCCACCGCCGAAGGCCGCCGAAGGCAACAGAGTCGGAGACCCCAAGGAGATCCTGGCCTCCCAAGCGAGCGGTGGCAAGTCCAGTAAGCAATGCGCGGGGCCCCGGCATCTCGGGCCTCAAAGGGTTGTCGTCGTCTTTCTCCTCCCAGAGAGGGTAAGGTGAGGGCGTGGAAGAGAAGAGAAGAGGGAGTAGGGAGAGGGTGCAGACGAAGACGGCGGCGAATATGTCAAGTTGAAAACTGAGCCAAACACAAATACGGGCACGAAAACGATGACTATAAAACGGATGAAACAACGGCAACGATGGCAGCGACGACGAAGGAGAAGGGAAGCCTCCCCCTCTTGCTGCCCATCCACCTCGTCTTCCTCCTCCTCCTCCTCCTCCTCCTCCTCCTCCTCTTCTCATGTATCCACCCTGTCTCCTCCTCCCTGCTCTTGATGGAACGGGAGCAAACACCTCTGACCAGCCAGGTAAACAGCCAATTGAAGGAACTGAGAGGAGAACAAGCCATGTACACGCATGGTTATATATATATATGCGGCTGACTGTGTACAAGTTCGAATGAAAAATGTGGGGTGAAGGGGAAGATGAGCTGAGGCAAGTCGTTCTCCCTTGATGTCCAAAAAGCTATGGAAATACTGCGCGTGCCAAGTGCCGCAAACGACGCGATGCATGCTACATGCTGCGATACATGTCCACGCCTACGGACGGCATTGTAGTTACAAGTTCCCGTTCATAGGGCCTCAGATCTCTACACGCCCCCGAACAAACAAAAAGAGTCATACCGCGACCTGCCCGAGAACACAGGGGCGGGAGCCAAACCAGCTTCAGCCTGCTAGGCCCAGGGGCTTCCGTAGCCGCTCAAGCCTTAGATGGTGTAGCCCAAGGTCGCCCGGCCGCTGGGATACTCGAATCCAAGAGCGAACATAGAAAGTCCAAGCGTGGCTCGCCCACAGGCTTCGCCAGGACATCGGCGTAATTCTCTGACGTGCAGTTCTTAACTAGGGTGATATTACTGCTGAAGATCAGATATTGGACCGACCGGAAGATAGAGCCGACGCGCTGGACTGTAATCAGGCCTCGCGGAGTCTATACACAAGTGGAGGTGCAGCTGTATACCGAAATCCTTACCATGCTCTGGACCCCAAGCCGCTTGGGACATCCAGTGACTAGACCATCAAACTCGGCCTCGCCAGGGCTCAACGCAGTGACAACCCGGCCGCGGCTCACGGAGCGCAGCTGGTTCCACCGAAGCACCGCGACGAATCCAGAAGTCGATTTTCGCGTGCAGATGCAGTTGGCATCATCGGCGTCGTTCTACACGTCATACCAGAAGATCTTGTTTTGGCAAACCAACCGCTGACGAACACGAGGGGCACATCGAAGATGCCGTACAACACGACTCAGCAAAATCTGGTGTCTCTCGGTTGCCTTGCTCGACAAGCCCCCCGAAGGCACGTTGAAGATCCGCGCGATCTTTGGCAAACTAGCCAGCTCTCATGGCATGGCTCTGGTATAGCTGTGCCCCCTCCTTTCATAGATCGGCATCCGCCGCACGCGCGCCCATATTATCCTCCACGACTGGCGTCGCAACGGCACTCCCAGCGCCGCCATCATCACGAGCAAATGAATCGGCGCGTCGAGGATTATGTTCGCAAGTGATGAATTGCATGGCCCCCCAGGTGAGCAAGCGACTCGGGCGCCCCATCTCCTGCACGGCGCCTGGGGTGCCAGGCGGCCCAAAGATGCCCCCAACTTCGACCACCAACCGCCTAACCAGCTCTCCGTGCAGCCCGTGGATGGCCAGGACTGCCTCCAGAGACGCAAGATCATCACCATGCACGCTCACACGGAGATGGCGCTGCGGACGCCACTAGTGGCAAGGCGGTGCACGGCCCTGGATACAATCAAGTCCCTCCACAAGAACACTTCTGATGGCACACTCCCTCGCGGTGCTTTCATCACGGGCGCCGCACAAGCTCCTCAAGAGCCTCGCAAGAACATCATAACCATGCAGCTTCTGAAGTTACGACGGGCGTGCCACGTGAACCTCGCGCCGCGCCAGTGCGACAAAACGCGCACGCTTTACGTCCAAGAAGCCAACAACATACACATCATCCTAAACAATGAGGTCACCATGGAGGTCGTGGAAGGAGAGGGCAACAGCGAGAATGAAAGGAACTTGCACTCCTGCAGCGGCGGCACGACAACAAAATACTCGGCCGCCAGACTGATATCGGGCCCCTCTTGCGGTTTCGTTGCTTGCCGACGTATCGTGAACGGCAATATGGTCGATCATCGTCGACCGTGTTCACGTCGACCCAATACTTTCGAGACGACTTTGCCGTCAGATCGAACTGGTCGCGGAACGATCTCCAATACTGTCATGCCCTTCACGAACTGAATATCGGAATCCCTCGCCTCCTGGACCTTGGCAGAATCGAATAGCTTACCAGAGACGTCGTCATAAAAGAGATCCCAACACGAATCGCGATCCCAAGCGTCGGAAGCGCCGTCGCGATCCTAGGTCGAAGGCTCCTCGCACACTGGGTAGGGGGCGCTTGTGTTGGAGGCGTCCTTCGTGGTTGCAGCGATGACCCATTGTCGCGCCCTCTCTAAGTGTCCTAACAACCCCACCTCGACATCGAGGCCGTCAAGGTCCATAGCGCTTCCGCTTGGGTCACCTGCGGCATCAGGAAGCTCCTTTCGCCAGCGCACATCTTGCGCACGTCTGGCATGGATGCGTCGGCGTGGGACGACGCAGGGGCGGCGCTCGAAACAGGGGCCATAACGGCGCCCAATGCCAAACGCCCGGTGGAAGCACCTTCCATTTCCATCGGTGCATGCACGGGCGTCGAATCACGAGCAGCCAGCGTCTTCCAACTCGCTGCTCCATTCTGTGCTGGCGGTGCCATCGCTGGGAGCGGCGCTGTCTGCAGGGGCATCCTTTGCAGCAGCCTTCGCTCTCTTGGAACCACGTTGCAAGTAGCTCTGAAAACGCGCCTGGTGAGCACGACCTGTAAATTTGAGCCAGATAGCCTCGACCAGCCGCCTGCAATTATGCGCATGCTGCACACCTGTGCTTCGAACGCCCGATCGAGTCGCGTCGCGCGCTGGCCATGCGGCCCTTGTCGGTCATGCTTGGAATCAGCCGCTGATGTGGTTTCCAAATTCTAAACTCAATTAGAGTGCGGTCGGTTGCACCTCGGCGGGTGGTTCATTGCTCGGACCTCTCGGCAAATGCGCTGGTTGAGATGGTTTCGCATTCTCGTCTCAATTGTCGGCGTGTCGCGCCGTTGCCGCAATAACTGTTGCAGCGCGTCTCTCGCCAGGCTTGTCCAGCCGTCGTGGGGCCATCGGTGGGATGAGGCTGGTGTCTGACAAGCGTGTCGATCAACAATTGTTCAATGTGTTCGCACTGTAGTTTGAGCCAGGCATCGAGCAGTACAAGTCCTTGATGGCATTGTCGAGGTGCTCTTTGAACTCAAGGACGTCTGGCGGTGGTCATTGTGGTCGCTGCCGCCGGTGCGGTCGGCCACGTGTACGGTCTAGGTTTTGTTCGTGCTGA
Organism: Prorocentrum cordatum; assembly: GCA_963575745.1. Taxonomy (NCBI): domain Eukaryota; class Dinophyceae; order Prorocentrales; family Prorocentraceae; genus Prorocentrum; species Prorocentrum cordatum. The sequence goes on from CAUYUJ010015729.1 coordinate 259,365, forward strand.
TCATAATCAGCATCTGCCCGTCGAGCGGGTACGTGGACAGCCATTCGTAACGCACGGTGGTCGGATCCCATATACGATGTCGGTGTCGATTCACAATCTGTTGTGTTACGCCACATCTGCTCGTCAAGCAAGAAGAGATCAATCTGGCGTTTGGTGGCCACACCGTCCAAAAGCCTGAATATCTATCCTCATCCCCGCGCGCTCCCGCGAGCGTGTGCTTGACAAGTAGGAGGATGAGAAGGAAGAGGAGGACGACACTGAAGACAACGAGGACGAGTACCACTACGACGATGGAGCTTCCTCGATGTCGAACCTCTGGAAGCCTCCAGAGGCCTCTGAACGACCCCAGAAGCCCAAAAGGAGCCAAAAACGTCGAACATCTCCCCGACCCTCCTCGTCTTCATCGATCCACCTCCTCCATCCCGCTTCCTGGTAACGCACCACTAGACGTGTCCGTAGTCCAGGCTGGGCATTTCGTTTGAGACGCCCTTTCAGTATCCTGAAGCGAACAAACTTCGACAGTTAGACGGGTGCGTGCGGTAAGAAAGTGCAGTGCGGCTATCGCCTTCAACCCGCGCACATCGGTTATGGTGACAAGAACGGAGGTCAATACGTTTTCAAAATGCGGTTATCGCCTTTGCGCTGCGCGAGTGCCGTCTCAAAGCTTTCACCAAGTGTAAGGATGGAGGCGGCGCGGTTTTCATAATGAGGCTTTCGTTGAGATATCCTCAAGTTCAATGATCCGAATTTCAAAATTGTGCACCAATTCCGCACATGAAGGCACAAATTTCTCAAAGAGGGAATCTCGCTTGAGACTTCCGCCAACTTGATGACCAGAACCTTGAAACTGTGCAGCAATAAAGGGATGGAGAACAGAGCGTATTCAACATGTCTCTTTGACAATGTAAGAATGGAGGCGCAGCCTTTACACAATGGGCTATCGCTGGAAAGCTCTCTGTACTTGATCGTCCCAACTCGTTGCGTCTCTTTTGCAGAAAAGATGGAGAACGGATCCTTCACAAAAAGGGGTCTGACCCGAGTGGCAGACCCACGTGGCGCTCGTCTCAAGGGGTGCGCTTGCGGCAGTGGAAAGGAATACCTGCAGGGACTTGAGAGAGGAATTTGAAACAAGAGGATGTGTTGCAGCCTTCTTATCGCACCCTGGGTTTACGAGTCTGGAGGTTTTGTTCCTCCTCGACCCTCCTCCTCGACCCTCCTCCTCGATCCTTCTCCTCATCGATCCTGATCCTCATCCTCCTCCTCCTCCTCCTCCTCCTCCTCCTCATCAGCCTCCTCCTCCGCCTCCTCCTCCTCCTCCTCCTCTTTCCCAGTCCTCCTCCTCCGCCTCCTCCTCCCCCTCCTCCTTTTTCCTGCTCATCCTCCTCATCCTCTTCCTTTTCCTCTTCCTCCTCCTCCTCCTCCTCCTCCTCCTCTCCTCCTCTCCTCCTCCTCTCCTCCTCCTCCTCCTCCTCTTCTTTCCCAGTCCTCCTCCTCCTCCTCCTCCCCTCCTCCTCCTTCGCCCTCCTCCGCACTCCTCCGCCCTCCTCCGCCGCTTTTCCTCCTCTTCCTCCTCCTCCACCGCTCCATTTCCGCCTCTCCTCTCCGCTTCCTCTTCTTTCTCCTCCTCCTCCTCCTCCTCCTCCTCCTCCTCTCCTCCTCCTCCTCCTCCTCTCCTCTCCTCCCTCCTCCTCCTCCTCCTCCTCCTCCTCCTCCTCCTCCTCCTCCTCCTCCTCCTCCTCCTCCTCCTCCTCCTCTTCGTCATATTACTAGTATGACAAAGATTATCGATAGTATGAGTATGCTGGGCATTATAAGTGGTACTATTATTAGTGTTCGTTGTATTGGGACCTGTTTCAATATTACTTTCATGTTATTATTATCATTTTTAATAGTAGTATTACTAGTATTACTATTAGAAGTCGTAGTAGTATCAACATACTCATCATTGACATTAGTAGTAGTACTCATACTACTGATATTAATGGTAGTATTGTAATTAGCAAGCTCACTATCATTACTAGTATGAATAGAATCGGTATCACCAGTATTAGCAGTATAACCTTCATATGATGAGTAGCATCATTCCTGCTACTCATAAATATAGATGATAAAAAATGCGAGTGTGAATATCAGTATGAGAAATATGATTCGTATGATTAGTGCCAGTATTAATATTAGTGTTAGGATAGGTACTATTAGTAGTTGGGGCAGTATCGCCGTTATAAATAGCCATAGAACCATTATGAGTCCTAGCCGTATTACTATACGTGTTAGCATTACGATTTGCAGCAATAGCGCTATTACTACGAATAGTATTATCAGTAGTAGTAGTAGTAGTAGTAGTAGTAGTAGTAGTAGTAGTAGGAGTAGTAGTCGTAGTAGTAGTAGTAGTAGTAGTAGCCATACGATTATAAATTTATTAATAGTGATGGTAGTGGTAGTAGTAGTAGAAGAAGAAGTAGTAGTAGTAGTAGCAGTAGTGGTAGTACGAATAGCCACGATAGAATCAGTGTGGTTATTCTTCGGCGTTGTATTATTGTTCTTAGTTGCGTCCGTGCATCCTGGTTAGTATTAATATGATTCTGCTTCGTAGTAACATTCTTGTTCTTATTAGTATTCGTATTCCTGGCGTGCTTACCATTAGCAGTATTAACATTCGTTTTCGCATTCTGCTGTGCAGTATGAAAATATGATGCGGGTCTGTGTTCGTCTACTCTTGTCTAGTATTCGTATCACTCGTATGCGTATTCGCGTTGGTATTATTCGTATTTCTAGTACGGCTATTACTATCAATGTTCTTGTTATCTGTGGTTTTGCTCATGTTCGTAATCGCCTTTGTCAAATGTGTACTCTTGCTAGTAAAAAGAGTATTCGAAGTTTGCTTGGTACTATGATTTTAGCATCACTATTAGCATGCCAATTATTGTTGATAGGCTACCTATTATCATCACTAATGAGACTACTCAAATGTATCTTCTTCCTCTTCCTCCTCCAGCTCCTCCTCCGCCTCCTCCTCCTCATCCCGCTCCTCCTCCTCCTCCTCCTCCTCCTCCTCCTCCGCCTCCGCCTCCGCCTCCGCCTCCGCCTCCTCCTCCTTTTCCTCTTCCTCCTCCTCCTCCTCCTCCTCCTCCTCCTCCTCCGCCTCCTCCTCCTCCTCCTCTCCTCCTCCTCCCTCCTCCTCCTCTCCTCCTCCTCCTCCTCTCCTCCTCCTCCTCCTCCTCTCTCTTATTCGTCGTCTTCTTCTTGCTATAATTATTAGTATTATCTTGCACTGGGTGTCTAGAGCTCAGACCACTTTATTCCGCGTCGCACCCCACACCACCCCCCGCGTCCCCAGCGCCAGTGGGACCCCAGCGCCGTGGCTCTCTGCCCCAAGCCCCCCGTGTCCCCAGCGCCCCAGCGGGAGCGCCGCCCACTGCCCCCTCCGCCCCGAACCACTTATTCCGCGTCGCACCCCCACCCCCCACCCCAGTGGGACCCCCGCGCCGTGGCTCTCTGCCCCGAGCCCCCCCGCGTCCCCAGCGCCCCAGCGGGAGCCCCGCCCACTGCCCCCTCCGCCACGAACGCTTTATTCCGCGTCGCACCCCCCCCCCCCGCGTCCCCAGCGCCAGAGTGGGACCCCCGCGCCGTGGCTCTCTGCCCCGAGCCCCCCCGCGTCCCCAGCGCCCCAGCGGGAGCCCCGCCCACTGCCCCCTCCGCCACGAACGCTTCATTCCGCGTCGCGACGCACACCACCTCCCCCACCTCCCTCCCCGCGTCCCCAGCGCCCCAGTGGGGGCTCCGCCCCGTGCCCCCTCCGCCCCGACAATTTTATTCCGCGTCGCGACGCACACCACCTCCCCCCTTCCCCCCCCCGTCCCCAGCGCCCCAGTTGGACCCCCGCCCCGTGGCCCTCTGCCCCGACTATCTGTTCCGCGTCGCGACGCACACCACCTCCCCCTTTCCCCCCGCGCCCCCTGCCCCAGCGCCACCCCCCCCGTGCCTCTCAGGCCCCCCTCCTCTCCGCGCCCCGGCGCCCCAGTGGGACATCGGCTCCGTGCCCCTCCGCCCCGAGCACCTTATTCGGCGTCGCGACGCACGCCACCTTCCCCCCCCTCCCCACCTGGGATTTGGGCCCCGGTGCTGGGCCCCGAGGGGCGATGTCTTGCCCCCTCTTCCCCCCTCCTCCTCCACCTCCTCCTCCTCCTCCCATTTTCCTCTTTGTGCAAGAGCCATGACACACGTGCCACTTGCTGTTCTTATAAATTGCCGAATCAGTATAATGAATAATATTGTGTGTGTACTACATTGTTGTTCTTTTTTTCTCATACGTACTAGTAGTAGCATTCGTTTTATCATTACGAATACGACTCCCAATATTGGTAATAGTAGTTTGTTCCTTAGTCTTCGTACTGATAGTATCTATTTCTAATAATATAAATATTAATACGGATAATAGCATGATTAATATGATTAGTTGCCCTACTATTATTATTGTGCTTAGTAGTATTATTTTTCTTCTGAGTATTATTAATGTTCTTAGTAGAAGTATTCCTTTTCGTCGTATTATTCACAGTATGTTTAATACTAGTCGAATTATCATTAATACTATCGCCCTTCGTTCAATCAACATGATTACTCATAGTATTCATATGACTGTTAATAGTAGCAGCAGTAGTAGTCGTAGTAGTAGTAGTAGTAGTAGTAGTAGTAGTAGTAGTAGTAGTAGTAGTAGTAGTAGTAGTAGTAGTAGTAGTAGTAGTAGTAGTAGTAGTCTAGTAGTAGTAGTAGTAGTAGTAGTAGTAGTAGTAGTAGTAGTAGTAGTAGTAGTAGTAGTAGTAGTAGTAGTAGTAGTAGTAGTAGTAGTAGTAGTAGTAGTAGTAGTAGTAGTAGTAGTAGTAGTAGTAGTAGTAGTAGTAGTAGTAGTAGTAGTAGTAGTAGTCGTCGTAGTAGCAGTAGTAGTAGTAGTCGTAGTAGTATAAATGATAGTATTAGTATGTTTCGTCGCATTACTCTTATTAGTAGTAGTAGTAGTAGTAGTATCAATTTTCTTATTCGTATTATTCCCCGTCTTATTGCTCGTATTAGTATTCAGATTAGTGACATGATTCCTCCTCATCATCCTTTTCTTCCTCGTCCTCCTTTTCCTCCTCTTCCTCCTCTTCCTCTTCCTCCTCTTTCTCCTTTTCCTCCTCTTCCTCATCTTCCTCCGCCTCCACCTCCGCCTCCGCCTCCGCCTCCGCCTCCGCCTCCGCCTCCGCCTCCGCCTCTGCCTCCGCCGCCGCCGCCGCCCCTGCCTCCGCCTCCGCCTCCGCATCCGCCTCCGCCTCCGCCTCCTCTTCCTCCTCCTCCTCCTCCTTCTCCTCCTCCTCCTCCGCCTCCTCCTCCTCCTCCGCCTCCTCCTCCTCTACCATCCCCCCCCTCATCAATCGAACCCCGTCCTCGAGAGGTCGGGCGCTCGGTTTTGCCGGCGCCCGCGGCGGCCACGCGCAGGGCGCGTCCGCGCGCCCGGGGCCAACGGACGCCCAGCTCGCCAGCCGACTCGGCACGCCGCGACCTCTTGGAGGTGGCGCGGCATGGCGCCGAAACCTCCTGAACCCCCCCCCTCCCAGGGCGGGACACAAATGCTGCCCTGGCTGGTTTTTGTGTTGTAAACTCCATCCACGCGGCCCCCCAAAGGGAGGTCCCCAGACGGCGCTGCGGGGCACGACGCTTCCTCCTGCCAAGTCGATCCGACTCGAGGAGAGCAACTGGGGAGGGCGACCAGCCCAGGGGGGGAAACGTCGAGCGAGCATTGACGATAAATCGCTGATGATTCGGTGAAAAGCCCCCGATGGCGAAACCGAACGTTCCTGGGCGGGCTGGGGCACCCGGGCCCCGACTGGCAATTAGTGGGCGATTGGGGGGTCGATGCTTCCCCCACATGCGTCGTTGTCCCTAACCACCTGCAGTCGAGGCATCCGCTGCGGCAGGCTCGTGTCGTGACGACTTCGGCGCTGGCACCCGACAGCGCGTGGATCGTTCAGCCTTGAACGGCCGTTGCTTTCCGCCAGCGCAGATCGTTCGGTGCTGGCCGAGCTTCCGGCGCTGGCGGCCTTCCGCTTCGAGTTCCCGCGGTGGCGCCGCAACCGCGTCGGCACGGCACGAGCATGCCAAGCGCGCACGCAGACACGGGGGTCGCGCAGGCCAGTCCCGAGGGGGCCCCTGTGGGCCCACACCAGATTTCGGTTTCAACTCACGGCGGCCTCCCACGCCATCTTGCTGCTGGCTCCTGCGGATCGACGCTAGCCGAAGCCAGTCGACGCTCATCGAAACTGAGTCGACGCCAATCGACGCTGAACCGGCGCTCTCTCATCGACCACCAGACGATAGCGCACAGCAATGCACTACAGACGCTCGATTTGGACGCGGCGGGCTTGCAGCGAGCTCACATTTCGACAGCGCTGCGCGGAGAGGGTCGCCGATTCTGCGGGCGCTCGGGCCTGCAGCGGCTTTGACAGCGTCTCCTCTGCCTGGGCCGCCCAGACAGGGGAAAGGGAGCGGGGCAGGCACAGTCGAAACAAAGCCACAGGAGCGCGCTTCGATGCAACGAGCCCCGTCGCTGGGGTCGGGAGCGGCCAAAAGGGGGGTGTCCAAGAGGGGGGGTGCAAATCATGACCGGCGGCATGTGCGCGGCCCAGCGGGGGGGGCCAGGGGCGTAATGGAATAAGAAGAGGCGCCATGAAACCTGGGGAAATATCATGGCCCCCGCCATGATATCCACCCCCCCCTAGTCATCACCCCCCTCTTTTCCGTCCCCGATGGGGGCACACGGCCCCCTGAGGAGGCCCGGAACGGGAGCACTCCACGGTCAGCCCCCTCCAGAGTCTTCACGTCGGCGGCGACTTGGCTCCGAGCCGCGGCGGGGGGCAGCGGAGGACGCGCCGCTGCCTCATGGGGCACGCGAAGGGAAAAGAAGGGCGCGGCGCAGAGGGGACAGGAAGCCGCGGGCGGCAGAGCACGCTCGGAGCACAAAGCTCGCACGCGCATGCGCGCCGGAGCACGCGCTCGCATGGGCGCGCCCCTCCAGCGCCCCTGGGTCGCTCTGAACCCAGGCGCCAGCTGCACGCCCAGACTGCCCGACGAGGATCAGCCTCGCCACGCCGGCGCGCCGCGCCCAGGGGATTTGAGCTCCTTCGGCGCGCGGTGTCTGCCCGCGACGGGCGTATGTTGGGGCCGACGGCGGGGGTTGGCCACCCCTCGGCGCAGTCAGAAACGCAGATTGGCGCTCCTCGACAACCCGCCAGTCAGCTCCTACCTCCCACGCCAACCCCTCCCTCCTCATCCAACGCGCGCGCGCGACAGCTCTTCCCACGCCAGCCCGCCCAACCGAACCGTCCAACCCGTCCTCGTCCAAGGTCCGTCCGACGACTCCCTCCTACTTCGCCAGACCTCTGGCGGCTCTGCTCTGGGCGGCGCTTCTTTGGGGCGCCTCGTGACCACGGATGGGCGGAGCTCGAAAACACTGGCCAGACTGGCCGGGATTGCGTCCAGGAGTCGTCCAGGGACCCCTGCAGGATCAAGATTCGATGCTCACGTGCTTTGTTGGGGCTTCCTGGGGCGCCCCCGTCGCCGCGGCCGTTGGAGGGTGAAAAAAGGGGTCTGCAATAGGGGGTCTTCAATGGGTGCGGGGGCTGAATGGCCCATGTATGCTCAATGCATCGCTCATGTACTTGATCGGGTACGATTGGCATCCAATGTTGGCGGTCATGGAGGGCCAGTCGTTCGTGCCCGCGCGTTGCCCGCGCGGGCAAACGCGCCGTCCATCCAATATCGGGCGTTCTTGCATATCGCGCGTGGGGCAGGCGAAGTGGAGTGCAAGTGTGTCTTGATTGTGCGATTTATGATCGCGTATGCCCCCAAACGATGACTTGTCGACCCCCAAGACAGATTTGGAATGGGTCCAGCGATTCTCCCAAAATGTAAATTCACATTCTCCTTTTCTCCAAATTGTGAATTAACGTTTTCCTTTTTCCCAGAATGTGAATTCACACTCTGGCCCCTTCAGAAAGATTCATATACCAAATTCCAAAATGTGAATTCGCATGTGCATTATGTCCAAAATGTGGATTCACATCTCCTTTTGCCCACAATTTGAATTCTCATCCTACTCTTCCCCACAATGTGAGTTCACATTTTGCCCTGGCCCTGAAGATCCCCAAAACTGAGGCGCAGCGTTCCACATATACGATTAGCTGGGCACATGTTGACACTCATCTCACCGCTTTCGTTTATTCCAACCTGTTTTCTTTTTGCGCCCTCAACGCACGTTGCCTTCGTCGCCTTTCCCGAGCCCCCCGCGGGCGCACGCGGGGAGCTTAAATTGGTTCCCCCGCCGAACGCAGCAATCGAGGATGCATCGCCCATGCGTGGCCCACGCAGACACCATTGCTGGGACCCTGCGCCAGACCCCCACTTTCACCGTCCAAAGCTGGAGCCCCTCGACCTTCCGGTCAGAACGCGCCCCAGCAGAAACTTGGGTGCCGATGTTCCAGCCCCTTGCTCACGCAGACAACGTACTGCCATGGGTGACTTTGAACTACGGCTGGAACCCCTTTCCGGGCCCCACTGGTGATGAGCTCTGCAAGGGGCGCCCCAGGAGAAATCCGGGGAAGGACCTGGGGACAGAGCCCATTCCCGAATCCTGAGCGGCCGCGATTCCAACGTATCGATTGCATTCCACCGCCACCGCCATTCCACGCGCGCAGTGAGGATGCAACGTAAGAACGCGAGACGCGTGGATGTCCACGTTGAAATGACTTCAACAGAGAATTGCGGACAACGCTGAATGAGAAAGATAAGATGACGCCCCCCCCGCCAGATCGGGCCCCAATGCTCGAGGTCGCGATGGAGGGCAGCCCAACGCTGGCACGCCCTCTTGTCCAGCGCCCCGCTGCGCGGGGCTTCGAAAATGTGGATCCTGGGGGGCATAACCCGAAGGGCCCGAGCTAGATAGCCTCCAAGGACGCCTAAAAGGGCCCAAAATGGGTGCCCTTACGACCACATCCCCCAGAACAGCACGCATGAAGCCCCCCCGACCGCTTCGCCGCCGCGAAGAGGTACCCCCTGCACAGGTCCGCCCCCCTCCCTGGATCACCACGCCGTGGGCGACGGCGACCTGAAATCGGCACTGTGACCGACCGATATCCCTCTATCTCTACCTACACGTATACACATATTGCTATATGCATTGATCGATATCCCCCTACTGCGTGAACCAAACTGTCGATCGATCCCCCTATCGAATTGCCGATCGTTCTGTTTCTCGATCGCTCTATCGCTCACTCCCTCTATATGTATATCTCCCCCTATATGTCGATCGTTATCCCTCTGTATGTGTATGTAGACTTATACGCATACTAGAACCACGCGCGCGCTTCGCGCGCGCTTAGGTTCTGTCGAGTCACAGACCCAGGAATCGTTGTGAGAAGAAATTGGGGGCGCGAAGTCGAAGCCAATCTGGCGCCAATCTGGCGGCCCCTATCGGGCAAAAATTGGCAATCTGGCGGGGGAGCTAGCGAGGTAACAGTCTGGCGAGCAAGTAAAAATCTCAAACCTGGCCACGCCAGAGTGGCCCTGGATCCCAAGGCAATTTGTTAGTCTGGCCTTCGGCAACCCAGGAGAAGGGCGAGACTCCCTCCTTTTCCTCCCTCCTCCCTCCTCCCTCCTTCTCCTCCTCCTGCTCCTCCTCCTCCTCCTCCGCCTCCTCCTCCTCCTCCTTCTCCTGATGCTCCTCCTCCGGGTGAATTGGATACATTGGGGGACCATATGAGCGAACCGTTATTTCCACGACCGAAGCTGAGTCCAGGCAAGGATCTGCTCTCTCAAGCCCGCACGTGGCATTGACAAAGCAGGCAAGTTCGAACCGCCCTGATCGGTTTGGCGGTTCAGACGCGAATGCGCCGAAATGGCTTATCCGAGCAACAGTGCGAAACTACGTGTGGCCTGGGGACGCAGTGCGCGGTTGGTCTGCGATCCTGCGATCCTTCCTCCCCCCCGCTATCCCCAAGCCGACTGAACATCCTGACACGTGGAACGACAAAGCCGCAACTAAATGCGCAAAGGTTCCATACGCACAGGGTGCCACTCAAGTCGCCCTTGCGACCAGTACGGCGCTCCCGGGCTGTGAGAAGCCCGGTCGGGACAGAGCTGTGGGCAAGCCAACGATTCAAAGCTTATCCTGGCCGTCTTCCGCCCCACATGATCACCCCCCTCCCCCACCTTTGAAAGACCCACGGGTCTTCTGAGGAGTTCCTCTGTCGCCAGGGAAACATACAGACGATGTTCAGAGGCGACGGGGGAAGCCTCCCACCTCCTCCTCCTCCTCTCTTACGCTTCTCCTCCTCTTCCCCCTCTCCCCCCTCCTCCACTTCCTGGGAGGCTTCTGAACAATTCCTTCGCCTTCTGCTCCGTCTCATCCTCGTCCTGTCCCGAGCGATGCAGTAACAACTTGCGTGGAACCCCTCTCGGGCCCATCTTGGGGCTCTCTTGGGCCGCCTTTGGAGCCTCTTGAGGCGTCCTGGGTCTCTCGTGGGGGCTTCTTGGAGCTCTCTTGGCGCCTCCTGGAGCCTCTTGGGGCCGAAAGCTCGGAATTCTACAATGGCTTTCTCCCTCTGGGACCCCTCTCGGGCACGCCTTGGGGCTCTCTTAGGCCATTTTGGAGTCCAATTTTGCCGTCCTGGGCGCCTCGTGAACCATCTTGGAACTCCCTTGGGGGCCACCTAGGCCGTCTTGGGAGCCTCTTCGGACGTGTTGGACGCGGTGAAAACCCAACAGGCGACCATGCGAAAAGTATACGTTTTCCCATAGGAACTGGGACCATTTTTGCTTCTTGGACCTCTCTTGGGATGCCTCTCGGAACGTCTTGGGCTGATTTTGGAAGCCTTTTGGCGCCTCTGGGCGGCGTTTTGGCGCCTCCTGGGATGTGTTGGGCCGGAAGCTCGGAATTCGAGAGTGGCTTTCTCCTTCTGGGACCCCTCTCGAAGTCGTCTTGGGGTTTTCTTGGGCCGTCTTGGGGCCGTCCTGAGCCACTCGTGCGCAGCCTTGGAGCGTTCCCGGAGGCCTCCTAGGCCGTCTGGGAGGCCTCTTGAGCCGTCTTGGACGCGGTGAAAGCCCAAGATGCGAACATGCGAAAATATACGTTTTCCCATAGGAAAAGGCACGATTTTTGTTTCTTGGACCTCTCTTGGGGTGCCTCTCGGAACGTCTTGGGGTTTTGAAAGCCTTTTGGCGCCTCTTGGCGGCATTTTGGCGCCTCCTGGAGCCTCTTGGGCCGGAAGCTCGGAATTCGAGGTTGGCTTTCTCCGTCTGGGACCCCTCTCGAACTCGTCTTGGAGCTCTCTTGGGCCGTCCTGGGGCCGTCCTGGGCCACTCGTGCGCAGCCTTGGAGCGCTCCCGGAGGCCTCGTAGACCGTCTTGGGCGCCTCTTGGGCCGTCTTGGACGCGGTGAAAGCCCAAGAGGCGAACATGCGAAAAATATACGTTTTCCCATCGGAATGGCACGATGTTTGCTTCTTGGGCCTCTCTTGGGCTGCCTCTCGGAGCGTCTTGGAGGCTTCTGGGACCTTCTTGGTGTCATGACAGGCGTCTTGGAAGGCATCTGGAGCCATCGGAGCGCGTTCCGAAGCCGCCTGCGAACGATCTTGGACGGCGTCCGGCGGTCCGACGAGCCTCCGGGCCCCCCGGGGCCCACATTTGCGGTCGAGGTCCCGGCCCCGGGCCCCCGGACCCGGTGCGCCGTTATATGTGTATATATATATATATAATAATATATATACATACATACATATATATATATACATATATATATTATATATATAATATATATATATTATATTATATATATATTTATATATATATTATATATATGTAAATATGTATGTGTGTATCGACCGATATCCTCGTATCTACCGATCTCCATATATCTATAGATCTCCCCTCCGTTGATCAATCAATCTCCCTCCAGATCTGCATCAGAGCCAGGGGCCGAACGGTCATTCACTGCCCCTGGGTGCGTGGCTGAAGCGGGCATCCACGGCGAAGACTATGCTTGTTGTGTTGCGTCGCCCCCCCCACGACCTGGCCCGCGACCTCCCGCGACCCGCCCCGCGACCCCCCGACCCTCCCGCGACCCCCCCGGCGACCCTCCCGCGACCCACCCCGCGACCCTCCCGCGACCCACCCCGCGACCCTCCCGCGACCCACCCCGCGACCCACCCGGCGACCCACCCGCGACCCGCCCCGAGACCACCCGCGACCCACCCGCGACCAGCCCCGCGACCCACCCCGACCCGCCCAGTGACCCACCCGCGACCCTCCCGCAACCCATCCGCCGCGACCCACCCGCGGTTCACCCGCGGTCCACCCGCGACCCACCCGCGACCCACCCGCGACCCACCCGCGACCCACCCGCGACCTACCCTGCGACCCACCCACATTGATCTGACAGAAAAATAAGCGCCTGCGGCGGGCTCACTGCATAATCTGCAGAAATTAGGCGCCTGCGGCGGGCTTCTTCAAAGCCTCGCAGACTGCCAACGCCCTCGCCGCTCCCTCATTCTCGTCCGCATCTGCGGCGCGCTACGCATCGATCGACCCCCCCTCCATCTATCGACCCCCCTCTCACTGAGCCCGTTCTCGCCCGGATAATGTCTGGACCCCGCCGCAGCGGCCTCGCCGGCACTTCGGCCCGCCGCCCTGCCAGCCGATGGGTCCCAAGGCCGGTACCAGACCCCAGGAGCGATTTGATGCATCGAACTTTGCGGTTTCGAATACTCTGCTTGCGATGTCACGCAGGGATCGGGCGTTCCAGGAACAGAATGAAAGTGGAGAGGGGGAGGTAGAAGAACAAATCCACGCCGAGAAGAGAGAATTCAACTCGCCACGAAACAGGCCCTGGCGGGCGTACGACGGTGGCCTCCTTCCTCTCGATCTCCTCGCGGTTGAGGTTGAAGTGGGCGATGATCGCGTCAGCGTAATCATAATCGTCGGCACCCCCGCATCCTGTTTTGGCGCTCCTCTGAAAATCGGTTTCCACTGCAGGCTGACTTCCCCCTTGGCTTGGGTGACGTCGAAGTTGTGCTGCGGGTACACTTCGAGCAATGCCCTCTCGAGCTGCTTGGAGACGATTTCTCGCTTGACCATGGCCTGAGACTCGTCTCGTCTGTTGATGTGTACACCTCGGTCGGTACAACTTGTGAGTCCATGGTACTGAACCACTGCCACTCCTGAGCACTAATCTCGAAACTGCCGATGGTCTGACCAACTTTGCGTGCTGTGTATGCTGCCGATCCCTCAACACGAGGAGTAAACATCCTGTCTGCGGTTTCCCCTTCGGGATTGACCTCATCAGGGTCGATGTTGCTGCGCTCGAGAATCGGCTTGACCACACTGTCGGCCACATTCGCCTTCGTTGCTTAACTCTGACTACGTATGATGAGCACCGACGGGTCGGGCGCACGGTCAGAATCTGGTGAATATACCTCCGCTGGCACCACTGGGACTTCCTTCTGCACGAACCCCAAGAGATTCTCGAGGTTCTGGATTTGGGCAACACCTTCGCCATGTCATCACGCTGCTCACGCTGTTGCCGCTCAAGTCCAGCCAGACGAGATTCGCCCTTCTTGCTGGCGGAACAGACCGATTCGGAAACCAGATCGCCCAACGTTCCAACATTGTTCTGAATGGATCCACTGGCTCGCAGTCACTCTTCCTTCGTGTCGTCCACATTATGTTTGATGTCGTCCGCTCTCTCTGAGGCGTCCACGAAGTCGGGAGAACGACTGCGACCTTCCTGACGAGGGCCGCCACGCTCGCGAGCAGGAGTCCCCGAACCCCCCGTAGTCCCGATGCGCCTCGGTGTGCCTCTGACCTCCTCCGAAGGGAAGGTTGCTGCCTGAGAGATACCGTCGAGCGCTCTCCGCACTGCTGCTGCATCGCCATCCGCTGGCATCTTTCGCTCTGGCTACGCTGGTAACCGTAGTTTCCAAAGCGACTGGGGAGCAGAAAGAGGAGGGCACCGTGGCCGAAAAGGCCTCGAAAGATGGCCACGGAAGGGCCAAAAGCTAATCGCTGATTCTTGGGCGCCTATAGCCCTTCGGAACGTTTAGCCTTGAGCCAAAATGGCTACGGACCTCCTCCTCCTCCTCCTCCTCCTCCTCCTCCTCCTCCTCCTCCTCCTCCTCCTCGTCCTACTCGTGCCCTTCATCATGGTCACTATGGGACTTACCGCTTCTGCATACCCATGCCCCTTCCCTGTAAACCGTGGACCACCATACCCATGCCCAGGTTTGAAACATAGTCAGAAGAGTGACTCGTCTGGCCACTCCACGGAGGAGCAGACCACTCCAAGGGGAGACATTCATCAGCCTCGACCTGTTGCAGGTCAAATTTGGCAACGCATCCTGACGGCGCGCGGGGAGCACGGCAAGTTCAGTGGCAACTCATGGGAGCCTCCCATACCATCTTGTTGGCTCTTGCGAATCGACGCTAGTCGACGCGAACAGACGCTTATCGACGCTAAATCGACGCGAATCGACAATCGACGATACTCGACGCTATCGACGCTACTGCACTCTAAAGACAGAGATGCGAGGGTATAGAAGGTTCCTATGATTTGCTACCAAAAACGACGCGCGGAGGGCGCGCTCACCTCCGGATCAGGCCTGCCTCGAAGGCGTCCCGGTCTGAGAAGTCGCACACCGCTCCCAGCGTCCCCAAGCTGGCCCCTCCCGTGGGGGGAAACGAGGACAAGGAGGGAGGGGGAGGGGGCGAAGGGGGAGGAGGGCGAAGGGGGAGGATGAGGAGGGGGGGAGACGGCTGGCAGGAAGGGGGGGAAAGAGAAGTGGGAAGACAAACTAGGAGCGGAAGCGTCATATCTGACATCCTACCCACCCTTCCCATCCCTTACCATTGCGTATAAATCCTCTTTTTTCACACACTCGAATAACGAACAGCACAATCATCCCGAGAGAGTACGCGATGCGTGGTATAGCACGACATAGCATGGCATCGCGTCGAGCACGCGACTGATTTCGACAACAAGATCAGAGGGAAACCAGACATGACGCAGGACGGGAAATGCAAATGAACGGTTTCGAAAGCAGGAAGCGAAATATGAAATCAACGCTCCAGCGCGATCACGACTTCGAAGGACCGAAACCGCGGAAATCAGACCAGACGCATGTGAACGCTTCCATTGGGCCCTTCGGTGGAACTCCCTATGGGGCCACGAAACGCTGTACTGGGCCTGGGGGACGCATGCGAGTGCAGCCACTGGGGCCGTCGGTGGAGCTCCCTATGGGGCCACGAAACGCTGCTCTGGGTGGGGAAGACGCATGCGAGTGCAGCCACTGGGGCCTTGGGCGGAGCTCCCTATGGGGCCACGAAGCGCTGTATTGGGTGGGGGAGACGCTTGCGAGCGCAGCCACTGGGGCCTTGGGCGGAGCTGTCAATGGGGCCACGAAACGCTGCGCTGGGCGGGGGAAACGCATGCGAGTGCAGCCACTGGGGCCTTCGGTGGAGCCCACTATGGGGCCACGAAGCGCTGTGCTGTGCGGGGGAGACGCATGCGAGTGCAGACACTGAGGCCTTCGGTGGAGCTCCCAGTGGGGCCACGAAAGGCTGCAGTGTGGAGAAGGCGCACTTATACGAGTGCAGCCACTAGGGCCTTCGGTGGAGCTCCATATGGGGCTACGAATAGCGCTGTACTGGGTGGGGGAGACGCTTGCGAGTGCAGCCACCAGGGCCTTCGGTGGAGCTCCCTACAGGCGGAGCAGGGAGGAGGGAGGACGGGGAGGAGGAAGGAGGAGAGGAGAAAATGCGGGGCGCTGTCTCTTCAAAACGAAGACCCAACACCACAGGATGAGCGGGAAAAAACCTGCGTCGGAGGTCTGCGTCACGACGACGATCACCACCACCACCAAAACCACGACGACGTGCCCCCACGACACGAGACGACGAAAGACAACGACCAACGGCGACAACAACGACGCCGCCGCTGGTGTCGCCGGCACGGCGGCGGCAGCGGCGGCGACGACGGTGACCCCGGCGACGCCGGCGGCGGCGACGACGGCGGCAAAGGGCCCACGGGCCCGCCTGCGCTACCCAGCAGACTGCTGAACGGAGCCGGTGACGCCAGCGGCCCCTCGGGCGCCTGAGGAGCCACGCCTCGTCGTCGTCGTCATCGCCACCGCCGCCGCCGCCGCCGCCGCCGTCGTCGTCGTCGTCCTCCTCCTCCTCCTCCTCCTCCTCCCTCCTCCTCTCCTCCTCCTCCTCCTCCTCCTCCTCCTCCTCCTCCTCCTCCTCCTCCTCCCTCCTCCCCTCCTCCTCCTCCTCCTCCTCCTCCTCCTCCTCCTCCTCCTCCTCCTCCTCCTCCTCCTCCTCCTCCTCCTCCTCCTCCTCTCCTCCTCCTCCTCCTCCTCTCCTCCTCCTCCTCCTCTCCTCCCTTCCTCCTCCTCCTCCTCCTCCTCCTCCTCCTCCTCCCCTCCTCCTCCTCTCCTCCTCTCCTCTCCTCCTCCTCCTCCTCCTCCTCCTCCTCCTCCTCCTCCTCCTCCTCCTCCTCCTCCTCCTCCTCCTCTCATTATCATTAGTCTTATTGTTCTTACGATTATTCTTATACAAATTATTGTTAATAATATTAATAGTACTAAACATATTATGATGAGTAATATTATTAGTCTTGGTAATATTATTATTAGTAGGATTTTTAGTTGTATTATGAATAGTATTACTATTATTAGTAGTAGTATTACTACTATTATTCTCAATAATAATAATAATAATAGTATTAATAGTATGAGTATTACTATTATGATTGGTAATATGATTAGTAAGAGTATTAGTAATATTAATAATACTAGTATTACTATTATTAGTACCAGCATTATCAATAGGATTAGTATTATTATTGCTGTTATCACTATTATTAGTAGTATTAATGGTGTTATGGATATTATTTGTATTATTAGTAGTGCTACTCTTATTGATAATAATATTAATATTCTTAGTAGCATGATTATCAGTATTATTAGTTGTGTCTCTTAGTCATAGTATTAGTAATAGCATGATTAGTAGTAATAGTATGAGTACGACTAGTCATATTAGTGGTATTCATATGTTTCTTCTTCTTATCATTAGTATTCATACTACTCTTATTATTATGATTACTATGAGTATACGCATGATCATTCTTAGTCGTATTAGTATTCTTCTCGATGTTGGTATCAGTAGTAGTTTTCTTCTCCGAAATGGTACGATTACTATTATTATTATTATGTGTAGCAGTATTCTTCTTATTACTAGTATTATTGTGATTAGAAGTACGATTATTAGTATTATTCGTATTATTATTATTACTATTATCGTTATGCTTAGTATTATTATTATTGTTACTATCATGATTTTGTATTATCAATACGACTAATAGTATTATTATCCTCATCAAGTATTACTATACTATTACTATTACTATTATTAGTATTGTTAGTATTATGATTATTATGATTCCTCCTCCTCCTCCTCCTCCTGCTCCTCCTCCTTCTCCTCCTCCTCCTCTTCCTCCTCCTCACCCTCCTCCTCCTCCTCATCCTCATCCTCCTCCTCCTCATCCTGCTCCTCCTCCTCCTCCTCCTCCTCCTCCTCCTCCTCCTCCTCCTCCTCCTCCACCTCCTCCTCCTCCTCCTCCTCCTCCTCCTCCTCCTCCTCATCCTCCTCATCCTCCTCCCCGTGCCGAAGGCTTCCCGCAGCCTGACTTTTACGAGGGACGCACGAGGCACTGGTAACAAAATGAGCATCTGCACTCTCGATGAGTACCCTCACACACACACACACACACACACCATTCGGTCAATGAGACGGGGCGACACCAACAAACCTTTCCACATCCTACCTCCGCCGCTGCCCGCTTCATCCGCCAACTTGTTACCCCAGTTTTCTGGCCCGCTTCCAGCTCATCCGGCTACCCCCACCAACTGTAAGGCAGAGGCCAGGCCTCGGAAGGCTTCCCTGCCCATATGCGGCGGCACCGACCGCCACTACTCCCTTGCACTGGGGCAGGACATTGGACCTCTCGGTCCCCATCCCACGCATCTTTGGACCTGGAGCCCTCGCTTCTCCGTGGGCCGTCGGTCTCTCATGTCTCGTCGCTCTTTCTTCCCTGCCGCGTCGCGATCCTCCGCGGTTTCCCCGTCATCTTTGTCCGCATCTGCACACTCGATGAGCACCCCTACGGCATGGGAGCTGGGGCGACACCAGCAATCCTTCTTGCATCCTGCCTCCACCGCTGCTACCCCGCCCTCCTCGGCCATCTTGTTACCCCAGTGTGTTTGCTTCCAGCTCATCCGGCTACCCCCTATCAACTGTCGGGCTGGCCAGGCCTCGGGAGTCTTACCTGCCCATATCTGGCGGCACCGACCGCTACTCGCCCCTTGAACTGGGGCAGGACGTTGGACCTCTCGGTGCCCACCCCACGCATCTTTGCACCCGAAGCCCTCGGTCTCTCTTGTCTCGTCGCTCTTTCTTCCCTGCCGCGTCGCGATCCTCCGCGGTTTCCCCGCCCTCTTCGCGCGCATCTGCAAGCTCGATGAGCACCCCTAGGGCATGGGAGCTGGGGCGATACCAGCAATCCTTCTTGCATCCTGCCTCCACCGCTGCTACCCCGCCCCCTTCGGCCATCTTGTTACCCCAGTTTGTTTGCTTCCAGCTCATCTGGCTACCCCCACCAACTGTCGGGCTGGCCAGGCCTCGGGAGTCTTCCCTGCCCATGTCTGGCGGCACCGACCGCTACTCCTCCCTTGCACTGGGGCAGGACATTGGACCTCTCGGTGCCCATCCAAAGATCTTTGCACCCGAAACCGTCGGTCTCTCTTGTCTCGTCTCTCTGTCTTCCCTGCCGCGTCGCGCTCCTCCGCGGGCCCCCCGCCCTCTTCGCGCGCATCTGCACACTCGATGAGCACCCCGACGGCATGGGAGCTGGGGCGATACCAGCAATCCTTCTGGCATCCTGCCTCCACCGCTGCTACCCCGCCATCTTCGGCCATCTTGTTACTCCAGCTTGTTTGCTTCCAGCTCATCTGACTACCCCCACCAACTGTTGGGCTGGCCAGGCCTCGGGAGTCTTCCCTGCCCATATCTGGCGGCACCGACCGCTACTTCCCCCTTGTACTGGGGAACGACATTGGACCTCTCAGCGCCCATCCCACGCATCTTTGCACCCGAAGCCCTCGGTATCTCATGTCTCGTCGCTCTTTCTTCCCTGCCGCGTCGCGCTCCTCACTCCGCGGTTCCCCCGCCCTCTTCGCGCGCATCTGCACACTCGATGAGCACCCCTACGGTATGGGAGCTGGGGCGATACCAGCAATCCTTCTGGCATCCTGCCTCCACCACTCGGTCGATGAGACGGGGCGACACCAACAAACCTTTCCACATCCTACCTCCGCCGCTGCCCGCTTCATCCGCCAACTTGTTACCCCAGTTTTCTGGCCCGCTTCCAGCTCATCCGGCTACCCCCACCAACTGTAAGGCAGAGGCCAGGCCTCGGAAGGCTTCCCTGCCCATATGCGGCGGCACCGACCGCCACTACTCCCTTGCACTGGGGCAGGACATTGGACCTCTCGGTCCCCATCCCACGCATCTTTGGACCTGGAGCCCTCGCTTCTCCGTGGGCCGTCGGTCTCTCATGTCTCGTCGCTCTTTCTTCCCTGCCGCGTCGCGATCCTCCGCGGTTTCCCCGTCATCTTTGTGCGCATCTGCACACTCGACGAGCACCCCTACGGCATGGGAGCTGGGGCGACACCAGCAATCCTTCTTGCATCCTGCCTCCACCGCTGCTACCCCGCCCTCCTCGGCCATCTTGTTACCCCAGTGTGTTTGCTTCCAGCTCATCCAGCTACCCCCTAGCAACTGTCGGGCTGGCCAGGCCTCGGGAGTCTTACCTGCCCATATCTGGCGGCACCGACCGCTACTCGCCCCTTGTACTGGGGCAGGACGTTGGACCTCTCGGTGCCCACCCCACGCATATTTGCACCCGAAGCCCTCGGTCTCTCTTGTCTCGTCGCTCTTTCTTCCCTGCCGCGTCGCGATCCTCCGCGGTTTCCCCGCCCTCTTCGCGCGCATCTGCAAGCTCGATGAGCACCCCTACGGCATGGGAGCTGGGGCGATACCAGCAATCCTTCTTGCATCCTGCCTCCACCGCTGCTACCCCGCCCCCTTCGGCCATCTTGTTACCCCAGTTTGTTTGCTTCCAGCTCATCCGGCTACCCCCACCAACTGTCGGGCTGGCCAGGCCTCGGGAGTCTTCCCTGCCCATGTCTGGCGGCACCGACCGCTACTCCTCCCTTGCACTGGGGCAGGACATTGGACCTCTCGGTGCCCATCCAAAGATCTTTGCACCCGAAACCGTCGGTCTCTCTTGTCTCGTCTCTCTGTCTTCCCTGCCGCGTCGCGCTCCTCCGCGGGCCCCCCGCCCTCTTCGCGCGCATCTGCACACTCGATGAGCACCCCGACGGCATGGGGGCTGGGGCGATACCAGCAATCCTTCTGGCATCCTTTCCTCCACCGCTGCCACCCCGCCCTCCTCGGCCATCTTGTTACCCCAATTTCGTTGCTCTCTTCCAAGTCATCCGGGTACCCCCACCAACTGTTGGGCTGGCCAGGCCTCGGGAGTCTTCCCTGCCCATGTCCGGCGGCACCGATCGCTACTCCTACCGATTACTGGGGAACGACATTGGATCTCTCGGTCCCCATCCCACGCATCTTTGGACCCGAAGCCCTCGGTCTCTCTTGTCTCGGCGCTCTTTCTTCCCTGCCGCGTCGCGCTCCCCCGCGGTTCCCCCGTCCTCTTTGCGCGCATCTGCACACTCGATGAGCACCCATACGTTAAGGGAGCTGGGAGCTGAGGCAATACCAGCGATCCTGCTTGCATCCTGCCTCCACCGCTGCTACCCCGCCCTCCTCGGCCATCTTGTTGCCCCAATGTGTTTGCTTCCAGCTCATCCGGCTACCCCCACCAACTGTTCGGCTGGCCAGGCCTCGGGAGTCTTCCCTGCCCATATCCGGCGGCACCGACCGCTACTCCGACCGTTCGTTGGGGCAGGACATTGGACCTCTCGGCCCCCCTCCCACGCATCTTTGGACCTACCCTGTGACACCCAAACCTTCCCAAAACGTTCCACAGTCCCCAAGCGACGAATGATCGAAAACCCTTCGTTGCATATCAGACTTCCATTTCCCTGTGGACTGCCACACAAAGAGCGCCGCTCTCAAACATCAGCACTGCCGCGCACCGTTTCGGTGATGTTTGGAACGTGTTTCTGGGCTTCCCCTTAATTAGCACTGCAATCGAATACGTGCACCACCGCAACCCATTTGCGCGTAGAATGGGGATGCCGCCACACAACTCCCACTACGTTGCGCGAACTATCGCGGCGACTCTTGCACTCTCGACGCGCGCCCTCACAAGCACCCAAAGGCTAGGGAACCAGGGCGACACCTGTTATCCTTCCTCATCCTGCCGCCACCGCTGCTACCCCATCTTTCTTGGCCAACTTGCTACCCTTGGGCCCTTGTGCTCCTGTGCACCCCACGAACTCCCCAGCACCATAGTTCGCCCAACCCACCATTTCCCTCTCTCTCTCTTTCTATCTCTCTCTCTCTCTCTCTTTCTCTCTTTCTCTCACTCTCTGTCTCTCCCACTTCTCTATCGCATCATCCGCATTTCCATCGCCGCATTTCCAACAACCACACCCCTCTCCGCTACATGATATCCCGCATGCTCTTTCCCATCATTCCCGACCTCTCGCTGAAGACTCCATCCGCGCTGAACCGGCCACCGTCCACCCACAAAGGATATCTCACTGATAAGTAATTAACAATAGTGGCCTCTATTTCTGCCCCCATCAGTCAGGGGCAACAGGCATCATCGAAGAGCGGCGATGGACGCGGTAATCCCACCAGCCCTTAGGGCTACGGTGGTATAACGAGTTTGTCCTTCTCTCTTCCCCCTCCTTCCCCTGTTCGGGGGAGGGGTTTACCCCTCCCCCTACCCCCTCCCCTGGACCTGGAGGGGGGGGGGACGGAGGCGCCGCAGAGTCCAAGATGGCCCAGGATGGCCCCAAGAGGCACTCCAAGTCGCAAGATGGCCTCCAAGATGACCCAAGGTATTCCAAGATGGGCCAAGATAGCCTCCGACATACCTCCAGGAGGCCCCAAGACAGCCCCAAGACGGATCTAAGTGCCCTTCGAGCCCTCCACGGCGCCCTCTTACACGCCAAAACCCGTCAAAAGCCTTGGGAAGATCAATGTTTGTGGCACTCTCGCCTTTTCGCGTCCGACGGTCCTCTGGGACCTCAAGATGGCCCCAAGCTGGCCCAAGAGAGCCCCAAGAAGGGCCCATGAATGCCCAAGACGGCCCCAAGATCGCCCAAGAAGCGCCCAAGAGCGCCCCAAGAGAGCCCCA
Organism: Prorocentrum cordatum; assembly: GCA_963575745.1. Lineage (NCBI taxonomy): Eukaryota > Dinophyceae > Prorocentrales > Prorocentraceae > Prorocentrum > Prorocentrum cordatum. Next base: position 281,836 of record CAUYUJ010015729.1, read on the forward strand.
AGACGCAATTTTTGAGCCTCCGAGGGGGCGGTACTAATTGAGGGACTTCCTCTTTTTGAGCCATGGGGCCCAAGATGGCCCCGAGAGGCCTCCCAGCCTCTCCCAAAGACCCTCCACCCCGCCCTTTTTGGCCCAAGATGGCTCCAAGAGAGCCCCAGATAGCCCAAGATGGCCTTCAAGATGGCCTAAGATAGCCAAGCATGGCTCCAGATAGCCTCCGATAGCCCTCCAAGAGGCCTCAAGGCAGCCTCAAGATGGCCCAAGATAGCCGAGCATGGTTCAAGTTAGGCCCCGACAGCCTCTAGCCGAGCATGGCTCAAGATAACCTCCAAGAGGCCTCAAGAAAACTGGCAATCAATGATGGATGGGTTGGTAGGGATACTTGTTTGGTCGCGGCCGCGGGCGAGAGCGCAAGCGGCGAGTCGTAAGTCCGGGGCGTGGGTCTACGAATTGACAACAGGAGCAAACTAGTAGAGCCGCGCACCTAAACTGCCTACTGGCGGGGATATTATTTTGGTCGCGGCCGCGGGCGAGAGCGCAAGCGGCGAGTCGTAAGTCCGGGACGCGGGCCTACTAATTGACAACCGGAGCAAACTAGAGCCGCGCACCTAAACTGCCTAAGCTGCCTAAGCGGCGCCTCAAGTGAGCTGCAAGCTGCACTGAGTGTGGATGCCAGAGCCAGGGGCAGAAAGCGCTCACACAGCGTCCATGCAAGCATGGCGGCGGCCGCCAGGGTGGCTGCACTGCCAGGGGTGCACGCATGCAACGAGCTGCAGGGGGTGGCGGATTGCCAAGGTGGCCGGCTGCCAGGGTCTGCAAGCTGCGAGGTGACTTGCATGCAGGGGCGTAACCACCCACGGGACTGCAAGAGTACCGGGGGGGCCACAGAGCCAGGTGGACCGACCGTCACGAAATGAATTGGATGCGACTGGGGATACTTTTCTGGTCGCGGCCGCGAGCGAAGAGCGCAGGCGGCAAGAGAAGTTGCCCGGGCCTACGGGCAAACCTAATTAGCTGCAGGGCGCAACTCAGACCGGCCGGGCCAGCTCACAAGGCGGCCGCTGGGGCAGCAGGGCGAGGGCTGGCTGGCTGATGGGCACCAAGGGAAGCTCGAGCATCGTGCAGCCCAAGCAAAATGCCAGGGAATGCGGGGTTACGCGCTGCGGCGTCAGACCACACGGATGGAGGCGCGGAAGCAGGACTGGCGGGGATGCTTATTTTTTTTTGGGTCGCGTCCGCAAGCGAAGGCGGAGGCGGGGTCAGAAGCTGTCCGGGGCGCGGAAACAAGCCGAATTAGCTGCTGGGCGCGCCGCAGTCCGGCCGGGCCAGCTCACAAAGCAGCTGCTGTGCCGCGCGGCGAGGCTGACAGGCTGAGGGCACCGAGGGAAGCTCGGGCAACGTGCAGTCTAGCAAAATGCCAGGAAATCCGGCGCACGCCATGCGGCGTGAACCACTCAGAGAGCGCGAGGAGGCACGCGTAGATGCCTACACGCCTCACACGCCTGGAGGTCGCACAGGCGAGGTGAACGATGAACGAGTCGCCAGCGGGGCGCCAGGTCCAGGGCCGCACCAACGGTGCATGCAAGCAAGGTTGGCGAAGCTGCCGAGGTGACGTCGGAAACCTGCCTGAATGGCTGGAATGGGCCCAGGGGAAGCGCAGCGTCTGACGGAAGGCCGATGCACTCCGAAGCGACCACGGGGCTCCCAAGGCCCACCATCCCGAGCACGCGGGGCGCTGGCCCTGCGGTGAACCCTGAGGGCCTGGCCCCAGTCACCCGACGTCAAAGCGCGGTGAACGTCGCACTGAATGTGACAGGCCAGGCCGGCGGGGATGAACATCGCCAGCGTGGCAGAAGAATCCAAGGAGGAGCTGCACAGAGAATCGCCCCCGCGATCCAGGGGCACGTGAATCTGGCAGCCCGCCCTGCCTGGGAGGGGTCCGAGGGGAGGGCCGGTGGGGGCGGACATCACTGGCCCTCCAGGCGGAGGGGCTCACCCAGGACACCTGGCGAAGTAGGGGGGCTCGGGGGGGGGCGAAGCCCGGGCACGGGATCCAGGGATGCAGCTAACGGCTGCTCAGGGTTGGGAGAAGAGGGCGGTGCATCCCCAGGGTAGACGCAGCCTGCAATGTGTCTAATGCAAGCGGCACCGCCGGCCCGCCAGCAATGCAGGTCGCGCATCGCCTGCCGGCGCGCCGGGGATACCAGGGGCGCAGCTAACGGCTGCTCAGGGATGAGATGGTCCAGGGGGGCCGCACCTGCCGCAGCGCGAGTGGCCAGCCTCTTAACGGCTGCCTCGTCTCTCCGTCTCAGAGCGCACGATTGCAACGGCACGGGGCTGACGTCTCTGCTACGCGGCCGCCCTGCCCCAGTGGCGGACTGATCAAACCCTACGCATGTGGCGCGCCAAAACTGGGGCCCACGCTGGGCCTCACCCGTGCATGCATCCAGTCTGGAGGGAGGGGTAGCTGGCACGGCTCCTCTCCAGTCCGGGGCGCCGCGGGGGCCGTCTGCCATATTCTTGGGGCAGCGTTTTTCCAGGGTGGCCGAGGCCTCTACAAACGTGAGCCAATCGTGGCCCCGGGGCGCAAGTGGGGGGTGAGATGCGTCGGGCGCCCGACGGGGGGGGTAGCCCCGACGGCGCGCCCGAAAAGGTGGCGGGCGGGCGACGGAGCGCACGCTGCCCACGCGCCTCTCAACAGCGGAGGCTGTCTAGCTAAGCTGCGCCAGGGAGAAGGGGGGGGGCCCGCCCCAGCGGAGGGCGGCCCCCGGCATTGCGGCCTGGGCCGGGCGCAGCGGGGTGAAACGGGCCCAGTCGGGGCCAAGGATGGCGGGCGGTGGCGGGGAAGACCCGGAGACGTCGCTGGGGTGGCGGGTGCACCTGGACGGTGGGGACCGCCACGGCCTGCAACCCGATGGCGGAAGCGAATCATCCTTAGGCTTCGGAGTCGCTCTTGGCCCACCAGCGGCCTCGTTCTTCAGAGTCGCGGCGGTCTTCACGCGGAGAGCATCGCTTGCCTCCCCCTTTCCATCCGGAGTCTGTCCATGGGGTGTCGTGACGTCCCCATGAGGGCCAACCCTGCCAGCCCCGCCATTGATCGGGGGCACCCGATGGATTGGTGGCTGCCCGGGGGGCCTGTGCCGCTGCTCGACCGCCCCTGCGGGCGTCTGCTGACCAGGGTGCCGGCGTGTCGCGGCTGCCAAGTGCGCGGGGGGCCTGTGCGAGGGCGCCGTACCGCTCGGAGAACTTCATGTGCTCGCGGCGAATGTCGACCCAATCTATTCCGAGCCCGCGCCCATGATCCACCTGGCACGCGTCGTAACCAGCGCGACCCCAGGCTTCCATGAAGTCCGAGCAAGTCTCGGGTGCGTCGAGTAGGGGGGTGCTCCTGCAGCCTCACTTGGCGCCCTGATTCAGAGCAGCGCGCTTGGACCACGCGTGCCCTATAGCGTTGAAGGCGCCTCCTAGCGTCTTTTGCAGGCGCGCGATCTTGGCCTGCATGGCTTCATCTTTGTCCAGGTTCGCGGCTGCCAGGGAGCAGTTGTACATGGGACCGCCGCCCGTGGGGTCATGGAGGTCTTCGTACATCCGCCGGTCGGCTCTGGTTCCCCTCCAGGGTCCCTTGCTCAGCCCCCGACGCGTCGGGCTCCACCTCGGCGACTTGGCGGCGCGCCCTTTCCCGCCCCCTGCGTCTTCAGAGACTGGGCGGCCGCGCCCTTGGCACCAGGGAGATGGGGTGGGCACGCGGTCTGATCTGGCCCCCACGTGGCCCCAAGACGATGCGCAGGCCGGTGCGGCGTCGTCCTCGGCCCTCTGGAGCTCCTCGGCTGCGTTCTTATCGATGGTCCGCGCGCAGGGCGACCATGGGGAGCTGCTGGGAGGTGCGCTGAAAATGCACCGAGGGGGTCTTCGTCCTCGTCCTGCGCGGCAGCTGGTCCGGGGCTCGCGCTCGGGCTTCTGTCCTTAGCCGTCGCGGCTGCGGTCCCTGAGTCGTCGCCCCAATCTGGCGACGCGGGGCTCCTGGGCCCCCGCGGCTCAGCCTCTGCCCCGCAGGCCTGCCCGGCGTTGTCCTGCTCATCCGTTGTGGCCTGGGACTGGGGCGCGACCTTTGCCCCCTCGTTGCCGGGGGCCTCGCGCACCAGCCTGGGGGCGTTGCCCTGCTGCGCCCCCTGCCCCAGGGTTCTGCCAGTTGGGAGGGAAGCCTCTGCTGCATCGCTGCGCCTGTCCAGCCAGTATGCTGCGGGAGAGTTCGCTGCCGCTGCTGCACTGGTGACGGTCTGGACTGGGCCCTGCTGCGCTAGGGAGTTGATGGTGCCGTCAGCTAGGGCCGAAGGCTCCATGTCCGCGAAGTACCCCAGTAAGGTGCTGGACGCGTGGCGGAAGGGCCAGAGACCACGCTGCTCCTCCAGACTGGCGACGCACGTCCGCCATTTGCTCGCATGCCCGTCGTTCTGTGACAGGTGGGAGACGACCCGAGCGGCTGCCGCCGTCTGGCTGTCCCAGGGGATGTTGGGGGGCGGCACTTCACCGGGATCGTCTGTCCGTAGATGCTGACCAGGAAAGGGCATAGCCTCTGGGGAGGCCAGGACTCCTCGTCGGTCTTCACGCCTGTGATCCCGTCGCCGTGCCCCCGCACGAAGCAAGCCCACCGACCGAAGATGTCCGGGTTCCACTCGAGCAAGAACCTGACCAATGAGCGGAGGACGCCCTGGGAGTCCAGTCGCGGGAGCTCGGAGGTGGAGCGGGTCGGTAGGGCGGGGCCCGAGAGCGGAGGGACGTCGGGGAGCAGGGCGCCGATGCCCCGAGCCCTGGTGCCTTCACGGCTCGAGCGCCCAGTGGGGCTGGCCCGATCCTCACCAGCGAGGGGGGGCGACCCTCTGGCGAGGGTCGCCGGTCGTGAGTAGGAGTCTGGCGCGGCAGCATCGGTTGTACCAGGGGAGAGGTACACGGCGATGTTGGTGTTGTCGACGTCCATTTCAGCCGCTGTCTCCCGCTTGGCAGGCGCCGCGGGATAGACGTCCGCGGTCTGCTTGTCGAGGATGTGGTCGAGCGTGCCTGGGGCCACGTTCCAGATGTGCGCGAGGCACCTCCTGCAAGACCAGCTGGCGTTCCATTTTCGCTGGGTCCAGAGAGCAGGCATCAGTTCCCACGGTGGGAGACCAGCGCTGCCTCCAACGGGCACCTCGGGCTCTGGGCGCCAGAGGAAGCAGCCTAGGGCGAGGCGGTTTGCGGCCCACACCAGCAAGGGTGCCCCAGGCGGGCAAGTGTCGCACCGGGCTGAGTAGATGCCAGTGATGCGAGCCTCGGGACCGAGCCTCCCGTCCGCAAGCTTGCGCGCCGGGAGGGTCAGGTTGGCGGCGCGTGGACTGAGGGCGGGGGGGGTCTTCATGACGAGGTCGCTCAATGACGTGGGGGCGAGGGCCAGGACTGGTCGCCCGCACCCGATTGGGAGTCGCTCCAGGGAGGGGAGCGCCTTGGACCTCCTGTCTGGCCGCATGCTCTGCAGGGCGCTCGTGTAGTCCTGCAATCGCGCGGGCAGGAACCTCTCTGAGCCGTAGTCGTGCGGGGCGATGGGCGTGGGGAGGCCTTGCGCTTCCACTGAAGCGATCCAGCATCGATCGCAGAGCCACCTGCAGATCCTGCCCAGCATGTACGCCTGGGCGCGATTCTGCGTTAGGAACTGGTGGGGATACTTTTTTACAGCCGCGGGCGGAAGCGCCAGCGGCGGCGAGTAACGGTCGGGCTGCGGCCGAAACTAATTGGCCAGACGCGCGCGCGGGCCGCGGCCGGCGCCGGGGCGGCGGATGCAAGGGCGCTGCAACCCAGGGTGTCTGACGCCCAGGGACCTGCACCCAGGGAGTCTGTAACTACGCTGCCAAAATGGCGCGATGCAAATAACCCCAAGGTGTCTGAGGCCATGGCCAAGCAGTACGCCGCTAGGGTACACTATCTGAACAGTAGGGAGTCTGCAAACCTCGGCGCAGCGAATGGCGTACCATAGAGTCCCAGGGTGTCTGCACCATGCTCAAGCAGAAGCGTCCGAGAGACGCGCAAGCCGTCGCCTGACTGCACACCGCAGGGAGAGGTTGGACTCTGACAGCGCCAGCGAACCGTCGCAGCTTCAGAGCACGCACCAACGCAGCCAAAATGGCGCGAAATTCGTGGTGTCTGCACCCGAACACGGCACGTCAGGCCCGGGAAGACAACCTCGAACAGAGATGCGTTCGCAAGCGAGCCATCAGGTAACATGATGCGACGCTATGCGGAAGGTACAACTGCCCCAGTCTTCTACCAGGCACAAGTCGCAGGCGACTAGCAACCAAAGATAAGAGCAGGAACGCGTACCAGGGGGCATCTAACGTGACAAGCATACACAGAGCCACGCCTATCCTTGGTACCCTGGCGTACCAGAGTGAAGTGTAAGAAGATGGCGCTCTGGGAAAGCTGCGATGCCGCTTACCAGCTGCAGCCGTAGCAACAGCCAGTGGTCACGAAGAAGCCCAGGGAGCTAAGGGCCGCTCATCCAGGTAGAGCGGGGGAGCGAGGACGATGCCAGCCCGGACAACAGGAACTGGCGGCCAACAAAGGAAGCAGGCGTACGCACTAGGCACAGGTATAGGCTCAGTCCGCTGACCACCCGCGGCAACACTGGCCGGCGCGCGCAAGTGGGCGCGCAACTGCGCCCCTGCGTCCGGGCGCGGCAACAACGTCCTTACGGGTGGGCACACCACGCCACCGTGCCAGAGGCGTACCTCAACGGCTCAGAAGTGCACCATCTGGTCATGCGTACGAAACCCGCTGTCGGGACGCCACCCGCCCAAGGTCGCTCCCAGGGAATAGCAGAGAAGAGCAGCTGAAGGCCGCTGTACCTTAAAGAAACCCAGGGAGTGAGAGTGCGGTTCTGGACAGTGACGAGGCGAAGCCATCTTTGCGTCGGTCACAGAGCCGCGAGGCCGGGGGACGAAGTCCGACAGGGCCAGCGGTGAAAACAACTACAGCGGGGCCAGGGGCCAACTATGGCCTGCACGCAACACGCCCCAGCGCAGTCATGCAGACGGTATTGTTGGTAAACACACTTGGGTCCAAAGGCAGAAAGTGCGTGCACCAGGGAGGGCGGCTGAAGGCCGCCACACGCGTATCGAAACGTAACCCAGGGAGGCAGCCGAAGGCTGCACAGAGTGCGGAAATCGGACGCTGCACCTGAATCTCTTGGGGATGGGGGGGGCTCAGTCGCCCCACCGTTGTCTCTACTCGCCACGATCGTCTGGCCTGCCGCCACCACGCTTGCCTCCTGACTGCCACTGGTCGTCGTGCCAGCCAGAGCTCCAGCCACTCTGCCAGTTGTCCCTGGCGTCCCAGGAGCTCCCAGCCCGGTCATACCAGCTGCTCTGCTGGTGGCTGCCCTTGCCCGCGCCGTCGGCCCTGGTGTGGCGCATGTATTCGGACCGAACCGTTGCCCAGTCGATGCGGAGGTTATACTTCTTGTCCATCACGCAGGCATCGTATCCACAGCGCTTCCAGTCATCCAAGAAGAACTTGTTGATGTTATCGTCCGTGTGCAGCTTCGGGTCTGACTTGGGATCCTTGCACCCAGGGATCCGGATGCCGTTTGTGTAGGCCGACCAAAGGGCGCAGAATACTCCACCCAAGTCCACTTGGTGTCTGGTGATGCGCTTGGCGGGCGTATCTCCGCGGCGCTCCAAGTCCACGGAGCCCAACCAGGCCTTGTACATGGGGCCTCCGTGGGCGTCGGTCAGCTGGTTGAGAGCGTGTCGTCCCGCTGCGCCAGAGTAGGCAAGCCTGCGGTCTGGTGTCTGTGGGTTGCGTAGTGGGGGGCGGCGGTCCTGCGCTGTGCCTCTGTCGCGCGGTTTCATCTCCATCTTGACCTGGCCCGCTGGAACCACTGGCGTTCTGCTCGGTGGTGGCTGTACGACCCCAGGCGGCCAAGGGGTCGTCGTGGGGATACGCGAAGCGTCAAGAACTTTCACATACAAGGACCAGCCACCCTTAAGGCTGTGTGTTCTGCATCCGCCTCCGCCTCCTCCTCCTCCTCCGTTTCCTGGCCCGGGGGCACCCGAGTGGGCCCCCACCCCCGCTGCAAAGGGGGACCAACGGGCTTTGGGGTTAGGTCCTGGTTTCGCCACGCCACGGCAGCAAATCTGCAGGAGCCCCAGCCTCCCTTCGGAGCCGTGCAGCACGCGGGCACCTCTCCGTCCGCCTTCAACGGAACGGGCGCTCTGGCGGGAAGCAAGGAGGAGGAGGAGGAGGAGGAGGAGGAGGAGGAGGAAGAGGAGGAGGAGGAGGAGGGGGAGGAGGCCGCCTCCGCCTCCGCCTCCGCCTCCGCCTCCGCCTCCGCCTCCAACTCCGCCTCCGCCTCCGCCTCCGCCTCCGCCTCCGCCTCCCCGTCCGCCTCCACCTCCGCCTCCGCCTCCCCTCCTCCTCCCCCCTCCCGGCCCTCCCACTGGCCCCCCCTCCCTCCCTCCTGCCCCCCCTCCCCCTGGGGCCTTCCCCGTTCTCGCTATCCCCCCCAAGACCTCTCCCACCCGCCGCCGCCGCTGGGTCCTCCGTCCTCGCCCCTAGCTCCTCCCCCCTCCCTCCTTGGCATGCTCGACCTCCCCTCCCTCCCCGACCTCCTCGACCTCCCCGACCTCCTCGACCTCCAGTCCCACCCCGCGGGGGCCTCCAGCGAGGACGCGGAGGCCTTGTGCCTGCCATCCGATCGTGCCGATGCGGGCGACGGCGCCAGCAGGTACTCCGACCTGGGCGGGGGAGGAGGAGGAGGAGGACGAGGACGAGCAGCAGCAGCAGCAGGAGGAGCAGGAGGAGGAGGTGGAGGAGGAGGCACCATGCTGCTTTTCACGATTGAAGGAGGAGGAAGAGGAAGAGGAAGAGGAAGAGGAGGAGGAGGAGGAGGAGGCGGCGGCGGCGGCGGCGGAGGAGGATAATAATTACGAGGATAAGGAGGAGGAAGGAGGAGGAGGAGGACAAGGAGAAGGAAGAGGAGGAGGAGGAGGAGGACGAGGAGGGAGGACGGAAGAGGGAGAGGGGGAGAAGGAGGAGGAGGAGGAGGAGGAGCAGGCGGAGGAGGAGGAGGAGGAGAAGCAAGGGGGAAGGAGGAAAAGGAAGAGCAGGAGGAGGAACAGGGAGTATGAGGGGAAGGACAAGGATCAGTGCACGCCCAAGACTAAATCAGCGATGTTGGAATAAATCCTTACTCCAAGCGCCCTCTTCATAGGCCCATACAAGGGTTCAGATCCACTGAGAGAACTGCCCCCTTGGAAGACAAACGGTTGAAGAACCTGAAGCGTGCCCAGAGAACATTCGCGGGACTCCAACGCCACGAATTCGTTAGACTGTTGCGTCTTGACGATCCTGAATCGTGCCAAGATACCATTCCTGGGATTGCAACACCGCGAACCAACGTAACTGTTGCACCCTGGCAATCCTGAATCGCTCCATAACACCGTTTTTGTACGTGGAACAATCCATGAAACCTTTGCAAATGTTTAAGGCGAATGTGCGCGGCGCTAAGGCGAGAGCCACATGCTGAAAAGCAACAACCCTTAATCCGTGAAGGTCATGTAATGTTCAAAACCGAACAAAATCGGATGCGCGCCGCGCTGGGGCGAGAGCCACATGTTGAAAACCATCCGCCCTCAATCCGTGGAAAGCCACATTCGAAAACAACCCGCCTTCAATCCGTGAAACTCTTGTGAATGTTTAACAAGAGTGTGCGCGACGCTGAGGCGAGAACCACATTTTGAAAACGGCCCGCCATCCATCCGCGAAACTGCTGCAAATTTGGATCATACATTGTCAGGAAGTCTCAGGCGCAACGCCCGGCCCGCCCTTGCGACAGGCCCCCGGC
>CAUYUJ010015729.1:291803-314303 GCA_963575745.1 Prorocentrum cordatum
CTACTACTACTACTACTACTACTACTACTACTACGACTACGACTACGACTACGACTACTACTACTACTACAACTACTACTACTACTACTACTACTACTACTACTACTACTACTACTGTTACTACTACTACTACTACTTGACTACTACTACGACTACGACTATTACGAGCATTCCGATCACATTTGCGAGTACGAATACCAGTAGTTCTGTTGTGCCAGCTTTGCTAGACTGATTCCATGCGTGGCGGTCTTGCAACAAGGATTCATGTTGTGGCGGTCTCACAACGGGAGTCCTCCTTTTGGGAGGCCTTGCATCAGGATTCTTGGTGTGAGGGATGTAGGAGGAAACCCGGAGGATGCATATACAACAAAATAAAAGAGGTCGAGGTCAAGCTTGTATGCCCGCGATGAGGCGGCCGCCTAGGGCACAGGCGGGTGCAAACTAGCAGGCGTTCTTGCCGGTGGTGCTTTAAGTTGCTGGCCAAGAAATGGAGACAGCAACATAGCAGCTCAGGGGGAAGCTCGCCCGCTGATTTTGCCATCAGTAGGTGTCAGGGATGTTCCTTGACGAGGGTCGGCACCAATCGTTGCAATGCGTTTTGGGGCCATGGTGGCGTCCAGTGGGGGGTGTGGGGGGTCGAACGGCATCGGAGCGCAGATCATTTGTATTTTCACGTGTCCCAGTAGAGTGTGGAGCAGAAAAATGCGTGAGGGGTGTGCCGACGTGGCATTGCCGTAGCCATGAAGGCGTATGTTCACACGTCCCAGAACAGGGCAATATCAGACGGGGAATACGTGATGGGATGCGCCAAGCCGAGGTTTCCGCAGCCCTGAGGGCGCATCTCACATGTGTTCTTGCGTGTCCGAAACACTGCCACGCGCGTGGGCCTAACGCTTCGAGCACGGTTCATTCCCCCTCCCCCTTCCCCCCCTTCTTCCTTTTCTTCCTCCTCCTCTTCTTCCCCTACCCCTACCCCTACCCTCCCCCCCCCCCCTCCTCCTCCTCCTCCTCCTCCTCCTCCTCCTCCTCATCCTCATCCTCCTCCTCCTCATCATCATCATCATCATCATCATCATCATCATCATCATCATCATCATCATCATCATCATCATCCCTCCTCCCTCCCCTCCCCTCCCTCCTCGTCCCATTGAGGCGCGCCCAGGAGCATTCCTAAAATCGGCCAGTGCAATGCGCGAGGCCGCTTTTGGCATGCCTGTTGTGCATGCTTCTCAGCATCAGGGCTGGACCTAAACGCTGTTGTTCTGGACTTCGGCTGGGTGTTGTTGTTCGTTCTGGCAGGGAGGCGCAGGAAAGCAGGCAGAGCAACACGAAGCACAGAACGAAAGGAAAACGAAAAAACACATTTAGGTCCAGCCCTGTTCAGCATCCTCAATCATGCGCTCATCTTATCGTCTCCTCTCGAAGTCTGACGCGGCGAGGGCTCGCAGGGGGCCCGCCGAGTGGAGCCCGCACCCGCAGGAGACGCGGCGGGCCCCCCGGGGGAAAGCCTGCACGCAGCTGTCGCAGCCAGTGGGTGCTGGTGATGCGGCGGGGGCGCTGGTCGAGGAGCGGGCCCAGGAGGCTTCAGAGCCTTGAGGGTTCCTTGTCTGCTGGGAGCTGTGGTGATGTCCACGGCCAAGCCTCAGCTGGTCTTCCACGGGCTTTCAGGCTCTAACAATTCCTGATCCGAGGGTTCCATATATCCAACACCCTCACCGTTCTTCAGGAGGGAAGAGAACACACAGACACAATGAACCGTCGATTCCCAGGAAGATATGGGAAAATATGGGAAGTGGGAGGGAAGACAAAAACCCAGAAAATATCCGAAAACATGGGGGATTATGTTATTCGTGTGTGTATTTATTTGTGTGTCCCAGGGCCCCTTCAGTTCTCGTGGTGGCGACGGGCATGGCTATGCAGGCCTTCGTCAGCGTGGCCCGGCCACGCCCACTGCAGTCGAGGCGTGCCTCCTGGCGTGCCGGCATGTCGTGCGGTGCCAGCGGCCCTGGGCGGCGGTGCGGCAGCCGATCGCTGCGCTGGGCCTCAACGCTACTGCGAGTGGGCTGGGCCATCACGGAGCATCCAGGACAAGTCCGGCTTGGTGTTCCTTGTCCTGCACTACTCCCTTGCGTTCCTGGCAGAACGGGCACGGGAGGCTGCCAGGAAGGCAGCCGCCCTGGAGGAGAGAGCAGCCCGACAGGGCTCGCTCTGGCCGTGGCGCATGGCTCCTGCTTGGCGGCCGGTCGACGACCTCCTCCTTGGCCAGAAGGAGACCGACACCTGGACGGGGGCACCACAAGGGCTGCCTACGCTGGCCGGTGTCACTGTCGCAGTGTCCGCAGGACGGGCTAGCCAAGCACGGGGGTAACATCGACCCGCGCTGCCTGATCTGCCAGGACGAGCGAGGGACGACCTTCCACAGGCACTTCCGCTGCCCAGCCTGGGAGCGTTGGCGGCGGGCCAGGCTGCCGCCAGACCTGAAGCGAGCCGCCGATCTTGTGCAGCGCAGGTTGGGTGCGCCGTGCGACGAGGTCGGCATCGGGCTCTTCGTGGACCCGCCCCGCTGCTGAGCAGGCCGACCTGGCAAGCCCATTGGGAGAAGCGCTCGCGCGGCTGGAGCGAGGCGCTGGTGGCGCCCGAAGGCACCATGGTCTTCAGTAACCGCTCTTAGCGTCCTCGGCGACTTCCCGCTGCTGCGCAGTGCTGGCTGGGCGGTGGTGGTCGTCTCGGGCTCGGGCGACGTCATTGCCGAGGCTTGGGGAGCAGTCCTGCCATCCTTGGTGCCTGCCCAGACGGCCCGTGCTGGCGAGGACTATGCGGCGGTGGTGGCGCTCACACAGATCATCGGTTCCTACATGCTGCTTTGCGACTGCCTCGGCACGGTGGAGGCGATCCAGAAACTCGGCAAGGCGCAGGGGCCCACTTCGGTCAACGCGCACATCTGGGCTAGAGTTGCGGGTGATGCTGAGGGTGTGATCGTCAAGCACACCCCTGCTCACACGTCCCAGGAGGCTGTAGCTCGTGGCGAGATCACAACGAAAGAACGCCATGGTAATCGGCTCGCTTGTGAAAGAGCCAAGGAAGGGCCAAAGCTCCACGCACTGGCCGACGAAGAGGCTCTGCTTCTCGAGGGCTGCCTGGCGCGAGCCAGGGACGCAGCCCGCTATGCTGCGGAGATCGAGGTGCACATCTCCAACAGCGGCAAGCGGGAGTGCTGGCCCACGGAGGCGCTCGACGCGATCAACCTCGAGCCCTACCTCTACCCTCAGAACGTCTCGGAGTACGGCGCGAGCGTGCTCGACCACCCGACGTCGACGGCTACGAGGGCTGGGGCGGCGGCGGCCCTGGCAGCGGGCGCCGCCCTGGCAGCAGCCACGGCCAGCCCAGGCCCCACTGTCCATGCTGGTGGCCAAGCAGGTGGTGATGGGCGGGCCTGCATGAAAAGGCTTGCGGCTGCCGCGCGATCGCGGCGCGGCGCTTCTGGCGACGGCGTCTCCCCCGCCTCGTCCGCGCCGCAGGCCTTCACGAGAGCGGTCAGAGCGAGGGCTGAGGCCAGGGCCGCCGAAGCTGAACAGCCAGGTGCTGCGCCGTGCCCCCCTTGCCCGAGCTTGGCAGCTGCGGCTACGGCCGCGGGCCCTTGGATCGTCAACGAGCACCTGCTGATTGAGACGCGCGCGCTCGCTCGGCCAGGGGAGCCCTTGCTGGCGTGCACGTCTTGCTACTTGTACTGCAACCAGCCGCGCTATGCGCACAGGGGCCTCGGCAAGGGCTGCCAGGGCGCAGAGACCAGAGCCAAGCAGGGTTCGAGGGCGCAGGCGACGGCTGATTTCGCGAAGACGCTCCTTCCTGGCAAATCGAAGGAGCCGATCGCTCCGCTGGCCTCACCGTCGCCGAGCACGCGGGCCAGGCGGGCCAAGGCATTGAAGGTAGACCCCGCGCTAGAGCTGGAAGGCGGCGCCTCTGGCGTACTTGGGCCTGTGGTGGGAACGTGGCCTGCCGCCGCCCCCGAGGTGCCCGCGCCCCGCCAGAGCCCCGCCGCCCACCCTGCGTGCGGGTGCGAGCGAGGAGGAGGCGGTGGCGGGGCTCCGCGTGCCTGGGCTGGACGCGGATCTGGCGTCCCACGGTTTCGCGACGGCGGGCGAGGCCAGGGCCCACGGGCGGGCGGCGCAGGAGACCCGCCGTGAGCGGGAGAGCGGGTGGGCGGTGGGCCGGGCCTACGGCGGAGCGGTGCGCGGTCGGCGCCCCCGTCCTTGGCCCCGTGCGCGCCGCCGTTTGCGGCGTGCTTGAAGTCCATGCGCGGCACGCGCGCCCTGAGCGCGCTCGCAGTGTTTTTTTTGTTAGCGTCCCGCGGGGGGGGGTGATGTTCAAAGCGCCCTCCGAGGCAGATTGTCGAGGAGGTCTCGAGCGAAACGGTAGCGTTTGAGACTCGGAGCCCTTCCGAGTCTTGATTGTCGAGGTGGTCACTGGCAAAACAGCCATTTTTGAATTTCTGAGCTCTCTCCGAAACCAAGTTGTCGAGGACGTCCCGAGTGAAGCGGTCATCATCGGGATTCGGAGTCCCGAGGCTCATTTGTCGAGGCAGTCACAAGCGAAGCTGGCACATTGGAAATTCAGAGTCTTCTTCGAGGCCAAGTTGTCGAGGATGTCACGAGCGGGACAGCCATGCGAGGCCAGGGGATCACGTTTCAGTCTTAGTTTTACGCGCTCCTGGAGAACCGAGAGTGCCAATCACCTGTAGTTTCGCATACCCCAGGCGCCTCGAGGCGCATATCGTCTGTATTTTCACAGGCGCCAGGAGCTTGAGAACACACATCTCCTCCTCCTCCTCCTCCTCCTTCTCCTCCTCCTCCTCCTCTTCCTCTCTCCTCCTCCTCCTCCTCCTCCCTCCTCCTCCTCCTCCTCCCTCCTCCTCCTCTCTCCCTCCTCATCTCCCTCCTCCTCTCCGTCCCCCTCCCTCCTCCTCCTCCTCCTCCTCCTCCTCCTCCTCCTCCTCCTCCTCCTCCTCCTCCTCCTGGTCGTGCCAGAAGGAGAATGGAGGTGTGGTTGCCATGCGGAACAGGCGTGAGGCTCCTCTGAGCATGCCTTCACGCATGTCATGCGACCCTCCACCATGTCATCACCAGCTCATCATCTACAGTGGAGACCCTTGCCAAGAAGCGCCCTGCTCGCCTCCACGGTGCCCTGGGCTTCTTGGCTTTCGGTGGTCTTGCTGTGGAGAGCGCGACGTCCCCACACCCAAAATCAAAGGACGGCCTGGGGTCTCAAGGTTGCGTTTCTCATGAAAGGTTTCTTGTGGACTGGCCTCCACTGTACCCTTGGATATTGTACCACGGCGAGGGCCCCCAGGGGAAAGCTTGCACGCAGATGTTGCAATCGGTGGGTGCTAAGCCTCGAAGAGGGTCGGTGCCAATCGTTGAGGCCGTGTTGGCGTCCCGCGGGG
This sequence comes from Prorocentrum cordatum, assembly GCA_963575745.1. Lineage (NCBI taxonomy): Eukaryota > Dinophyceae > Prorocentrales > Prorocentraceae > Prorocentrum > Prorocentrum cordatum. The sequence goes on from CAUYUJ010015729.1 coordinate 297,244, forward strand.
GGGAGGTTAAGGTTCAAAGTGGCCTCCGGGGCAGATGGCCGAGGAGGTCTCGTGGCAGGGTTGGGTTTCCTGTGGAAGGCTTCTTGTGAACTGGCCTCCGCTGTAGAGTCGGGGCGCTGAACAAGGAACCCTCTTCGTCTGGGAGGGGCTCCGTGTTCCTTAAGTGTTTCACAGCTTGCCTCAGGTTTTCCCTATGTTTTCGACGGGAAATCGAAGTTTAGCCCATGGAAAAAACGGGCCTCGTTCCTTATTTAGGACTCCTTAGGTCAACGCCCCGACTGCACCCTCGAGCCCTCCGCAGCCCCTCCGGCTCCAGCCGCGCCCTCGGGCCGCCGGGCGCGCGGGGCGGGGGTCGGCGCGGCCGCCAGCGCACGAGGAGCCATGGCCGCCGCCCGTGCCCTCCGGGAGGCGTTCGCGGACAGCGTGGCGGACAGCCTGGACCGCCTAAGGGAGGCCATCAGCAGCAGCAGCAGCAGCAGCAGCAGCAGCAGCATCAGCATCAGCATCATCATCATCATCATCATCATCATCATCATCATCATCATCATCATCATCATCATCATCATCATCATCATCATCATCATCATCATCATCATCATCATCATCATCATCCTCATCATCATCATCATCATCATCATCATCATCATCATCATCCTCATCCTCATCATCATCATCATCATCATCATCATCATCATCATCATCATCATCATCATCATCACCATGAAGCATTACCTTCGCTGCCCTCATATCCTTGCCTGTCTTCGTCCTATACTGCCCATGCTCCCCTCTTGGTGGGAGGCCGTCTCTTTTACTGCCGCCTCTGGTTTTGCCGCGCCGCCTGTCGCCTCGTCTGATTCTCTACTCCCGTTGTATGTTGCCATCGATGCGATACATGCCGCTTTAAACTCGCTCCGCGCTCGAGATTTAACTTCCAGAGCCGCTGACGCTTCGATGGTGCACGCCAGGGTTAGGGCCCTGTGTCGGAAGTGCGCCCGCTTCCAGCTGTTCGCTGCTTCCTGAAGACGAAGGACTGCCCGCGGGGGGGGGTCCGTATCATCATCAGTATCGTCATCATCATCATCATCGTCATCATCATCACCATCATCATCAGTATCGTCATCATCATCCTCATCATCCTCAGCACCATGATTCTAATAGTTATCTTAATTTTGATTTTCATCGTCATCACCACCATCAGCATCATCCTCATCCTCATCATCATCATCCTCATCATCCTCATCACCATATTCATCATCATCTTCATCATCAGCAGCATCATCATCATCAGCAGCAGCATCATCACCACCATCACCATTACCATCACCATCACCACCATCGAGGCCCTCCTCGCGAGGCACGAGGAGCTGCTGCAGGAGCTCCTCCCCGAGCAGACGCGGCAGGGCGAGCCGCCCGCGACACCCGCGCCGGCCGGGCAGGGCCGACATGACGAGGGCGATGGCGTCCTTGGCCAGAATCTCCTGGAACGTTCCAAGGAGTGGGGGGTTCCTTCGAAGGGCTTAGGCGACCCGTCCTCCTCCTCCTCCTCCTCCTCCTCCTCCTCCTCCTCCTCCTTTTCCTCCTCCTCCGCCTCCTCCTCCTCCTCGTCCTCCTCCTCCTCGTCCTCCCCCTCCTCTTCGTCCTCGTCCTCCTCCTCGGGTCGCCAGCGGCCCCGGGGGAAGCCGCGCACCGAGGAAGCGCAGGAGCAACCGCGCCGCGAGGCCCCGCCGCCGGCGCAGCCGCAGGCGGCCGGCGCAGTCGCGCACGGGGCCGTCGCCGTCGAGGACCGCCAGGACTCGCCTCGGCCCTCCGGCTCGACCAACTCTCCTCGGCTCGCCAGCTCGCCTCGACGAGCCTTGTTCCCGACCGCGGGTCTCAAGAGAATGGGCAGCGAGTTGATCAGGACGCAGAGGCGGCACATGACGGAGGACTTCTTCGAGGCCATCACGCACGAGTCCGCCAGGGGAGGCCTCGTGAAGCAGAGCCGCATCGCCGGCGAGGATCTGGCGCCGGCGCAGGCGCTGGAGGAGCACCGCGTTTTCCGGGAGGCCCGCGAACACCTGGGGATGACGGAGTCTCCTGTTTGGGAAACCGCGATCCTCGCCGAGCTGGACGACAGCACGAGGAAGTGCGTGTCGCAGTCCAGAGATTTGTTCAGGCGCAAGCTGCGCGTGGGCGACATGCTGGTGGACAGGAACAGGTGCCAGGGCGTCATCCAGCACCCAAACTCCCGGTGCCGGCTCGCCTGGGACCTCACCGGTTTCCTCTTCATCATCTACGACGTAATCGTCATCCCTCTCTATGTCTTCGACTTGCCCGAGGAGAATAGGTTCACCATGGCGTTGACGTTGGTGTCGTCGTCCTGGTGGACCGCCGACATTTTCGTCTCCTTCATCACAGGCTACCACATCGATGGTTTCTTGGAGATGAGACCTTCGATGATAGCAAGGCGGTATTTGAGATCATGGTTCGGACCAGATCTCACCATCGTGCTCATGGACTGGGCTTTTGTCATTGTTGGCTTGGGCGATGCTGCAGGCATTCTGCGCATACGCAGGTCGTTGCGGGCTCTCCGCATCATCCGGGCACTGAGGTTGGTCCGCCTCGTCAAGGTCACCGAGATATTTGCGAAGCTCACCGACGGGATCAACTCGGAGTATGGACTGATACTGCTGAGCATTATGAAGCTCGTGATGTCTGTTGTCATCCTGAACCACTATATCGCGTGCGTGTGGTACGCCCTGAGCGGCGTCCAGGTCGGCGACTCGAGGCAGTGCTCGTGGGTGAGGAAATACCACGTGGAGGACACCTCCAACATCTACAAGTACCTCACAAGTTTGCACTGGTCGATGACGCAGTTCATGCCAGCTTCAATGGAGGTGAATCCATGCACTGAGGTGGAGCGAGCCTTCACGGTTTGCATCCTCGTGTTCGGTCTGGTGTCGTTCTCTTCGTTCGTCAGCAGCATCACGACCGTGATGGCCCAGCTCGCCAACATCAGTAAAGACCGAACCAAGGCGGAAACGAACTTGCGACAGTACCTCAAGGAGAACCGGGTTTCGGTGGATCTGGGGATTCGCATTCGCAAGTACTTCCGAGACAACTACGAAGCCCGCCGGAAGCGTGTCCACGAGCCCGACCTCATCTTCTTCGGCAGTCTCCCCGAGGTCTTGAAGTTGGAGCTCCGCCGGGAAATATACATGCCCGTCATCACGTTGCACCCGCTGCTCGAGCAGTACGCCCACGCAGACACCGCAGGAATCTGGCTGGTGTGCCACCTCGCAATGTCGCAGCAGTCGTGGCTGCCAGGCCAGACGATCTTTCTGCGAGGGGAGCGCGCCTCCGAGATGCTGATTGTGTTGTCGGGCGCGCTGGAGTACTCCTGTCACCTGAGCTCCTCGATCGACGTGGAGATGGACCAGTGGCTCTGCGAGGCCGTGCTCTGGAGCGAGAAGTGGCACTACTGCGGCCGTCTCGCCGCGAAGCAGAACTGCGAGATCTACGGCCTCAGCGCCGCCAAGTTCCGCGCAGTGACCGGCCAGCGGCTGGCGTCGTTCCAGTACCTTCAGAAGTACGCCGGCAGGTTCATGGCCTCTTTGAGGTCCGCCGAGAAGATGGGCCTCGGCGCCACCGACCTCTGCGAGGACGCCTACGCCGTGAGCCAGATGGTGATGTCCGTGTTCGAGGACGTGGGCGGGACCCCCCCCGGCAGCCTGGCCGACGGCGAGGACGAGCCCTCGCAGGCCGCCGACCTCCCCACGCGCGGGTCGAGCGGCGACCTCGGCATCAGCAGGCCCAGGAGGGGAAAAAATGCACGGACACGGTTCGTCCCCGACTCTCCCAGGAAAGTAAATGGGAAAATCACCGGGGGGGGGGGGGGCGAAGCGAAGACGAAAGCCCAGACGATCTGGGAAAACGTGGGGAGTCCTGGGATCCGTGTCCCCAGAGATCCGACGTCGTGGTTTTTTCAATACGCGGTCCCTGGAAGCCTCGATCCATTCCCCAGGACCGGTTTTTCATCGCATCGCATCGCATCGCCGGCGGCACGAGAGCTGTCTGAAGCATCACGGGGCGCCTTCACACCTCGTGGCAAGCATCTGGACGCTTGCTTTCGAAAGCTGTGGCCGAAAAAAGTTGGTTTCATCATGGTTAAATCCATGAGTTTACGCTCTGGCCGAGGGGCTCTGCAGCAGCACTCGGGATGCCGCGTGGCCGGCGCCCTCGTCCCCCGAGCGGCTCGTGGCCTGCCTCGGTGGGAGAAGGCCTCAAGGCACCCACACCATCAACACCATCATTTAAAGAGTTGCCCCTTGGGCGGTGCACTCGAAACCCGTTCCCCCCCCCCGCCGCCTCCAGAGCAAATTCAACCAGGGGAACAATCCTGGCCAAGACGCCCTGGGGGTGAAAGTTGAAAGTCAAAACGTGCTCATTCACATCTTTCTTGGCAGTGAAAAAAGCGCATGCCAGCACCTCACGCTCAAGACTCAGAGGCGTCGTGAACTCGGCAATCATCTGCTGCAAGACCTGCAACTGCTTCTCCAAGGGCATCATGCCAGCAAGGTCCAAGAGTTTATCACGCTGCATGGCCTCCTGTCGTTTTTTGACGGTCCCGCGTCGTTTTCATCCTGAGTCGCTTCCTACCGGTTTTTCATCCTGAGTCAAAACGGTGCGTCTCCCTTCCTTCCCTCCCTCTGCTAATCAACGCGAGTGAGGGTGAATAGTCGTTTTTGGACGGTCCCGAGGCCCAGCGAGGGCTCCTAGGGGCCGAAATTAGCGAAAAATGTCCGTCGTGATTCTTTCAATGCGTTGGATCTCTGGGCTTTTTTTTTTGGGGGGGGGGGGGATCTCTGGGTTTGTCTGTTGGATCTCTGGGTTTGTCTGTCTGCGTGTCCCCGGGCCCCTTTTGCAGGCAGACGTCGGGCGAGCGGCGCTCGCAGGGCGCCCTGCCGGAGCGGGGCGACTCCCGCGCCGCCCTGGGCATGGCGGAGAGGAGGGCGCCGCAGCGCGTGGTCGCCAACGAGGTCCGAAGGGGAAAAAACGCCACGAACAGAAATCAGGAGGGGAAAAAACACACAGACACAATTAATCCTCGATTATCCAGAAAATATGGGGAAATATGGGAAGTGGTGGGGAAGACAAAAACCCAGAAAATATGGGAAAATATGGGGACTATTTTTATTTGTGTGTATTTATTTGTGTGTCCTGGGGCCCCTTCAATAAACTGTTGGCGCTCCGCGCAGATTTCTTTTCGACGAGCGCGATCCAGCTCGCAGAGTGACTACAGTCAACCATGATGGCAAGGATGGGCAGCCTTCCCAAGGGTACCCTTGCGTCCTTGCCTCCTCGGTCCACCCTTTGCCGCTTTCGCTGGCCGCGCCCCGCTCGAAAAGCTTCGACATGGGCGTCCAAGGCCCTTGCATCCTTATCGCGCATCCTTACTGTACTGGTTGGCTGGATTCGCAAATGGCCTGGATACCCCGCGGTGGATCTACGACAGATTACATCAAGTCAGGCATGTGTTTTTCGGACATTTGCGAGTAGGCACTTTGCGAGTAGTGGGACGCGCTCGGCGATTCTTGGATCCGCGCCTGGGCCCAACCGGCGGCGCCTCCGGCGCCGCCCCTGGCGCGCTCCGCGCGCCAGTGAGGGGGGTCCAGCGCAGATCCAGGAAATCAGCGCGGAGCGCCAGAAGTTGACGTTTATGACGCTTTTTCTTCTTATGAAGGTCGAGAACGAGACCAGCAGTGTGAGGAGCGTGTAGCGGCCAGCCTGCCTTCTGCACTGTTCGTGCGGCAAAGATCTTTTTGGGAGCCCGTCCTTCGGCTCTCGTCAACCCTTCCTCGAGACGACGAGGACGGTTTTTGCTATGTTGTGCGCTCCCCGTGAGACTGTGTCGTTGATTCCAGCTCCCCGGATGCACAACGCATCTCGAGGCGTTTCAGTTGGAATCTTGACTCGAAAAAGAAAAAAACACGTAAACATAAACTGTTGGCGCTCCGCGCGGATTTCTTGGATCCGCACCTGGGCCCCCCGGCGGCGCCTCCGGCGCCGCCCCTGGCGCGCTCCGCGCGCCAGGGAGGGGTGGTCCAGCGCGGATCCGAGAAATCCGCGCGGAGCGCCAAAAGTTGATGCTTGTGTGTGTTTTCGTTTTCCTTCCGTTGCCGCCGTTTGTTCCAGGCCTACGTCGGCCGAACGTGTCGAGCCGACGGTGGGCCAGTTTGGTTTCAAGGTTTCACCGCGCCGCCGCTTGTCGAGAAAATGTCTGACGCGCGGCAGCGCGTCTTTGCGGCTCGTGGCACCTCTGTGCGCTTCGTCGGCTGCCGTGGCATCTATTTCTGCCCGCGATCCCGTCGACTGAAGTCGGGCGTGTCCCTCCACAGGAGGAGTATCCAAAATTGGTAAGACTATAGTCCGGGGACGACGTCTCCATGAATGTTTGACTACTTGGGGGTATTGTTTTAGGGGAGCGAAAAGTGGCATAAACATAACAACTCGGAGGTCCGCGCGGATTTCTCGGATCGGCGCTGGACCCCCCTCCCTGGCGCGCGGAGCGCGCCAGGGGCGGCGCCGGAGGCGCCGCCAGGGGGCCCCAGCGCCGGTGCGAGAGAGCAGCGCGGACCTCCGAGTTTTATGTTCACGTCACGTTTCGTCCCCCTATGTTTGACCATGTTTGATTTGAGTCGTCCAAGATCCAAGATCAGCCTGCAGGAGGCCGCGCCCGACCTAACCGTTGACGCACGAGCGCCGCGTCCTGCCGAGGGCGAGCGCCGCGGCGACGAGCGGAGTGCCGCCCTCCGAGCATCGGAGCTGCCTGGCTTCTCGGCCCCCGTCGGCCTGCCGCCCGAGTGCATCGGGGGCGGCAGAGGAGGGGGGTGGTGACTAGGGGGGGGGGGATATCACGGCGTGGGCCACGATGTTTCCCCAGATTTCATGGCGCCTCTTCTTGCTTCATGACGCCCCTGGCCCCCCCGCGGGGCCGCGCACATGCCGCCGGTCATGATTTGCACCCCCCCCTCTTGGACGCCACCCTCTTTGCCGCCCCCGATTGTCAGCTTGCCACCCGAGTGTAGCAAGCCGGCGAATCCGACGAGGCTTGAACGTGCCGTTGCTGGGCAGTGTCCTCCGCTGGTCACCCTAGATCCATCATCTATCCTCGATTGCCACCCGAGTGTAGCAAGCCGGCGAACCCGACGAGGCTTGAACGTGCCGTTGCGGGGCAATGTCCTCCACTGGGTCACCCTGGATCCATCATCTTCGGGCTAAGAGAACTATGCACATGCACCGATCCTGGCAAGGCCCATCCTTGACCCAGGATGGGTGCATATGCCTTCCTGGCCAAGGCAGGAGGGCGTATGCACCGATCCTGGGCTCAGGATGGGCCTGGCCAGAATCGGTGTATGTGCATAGTTATCTTTCCTCTATTGCCACCCGAGTGTAGCAAGCTGGCGAATCCAACGAGGCTTGAACGTGCCGCTGCTGGGCAATGTCCTCCGCTGGTCACCCTAGATCCATCATCTACGAGGGCGCGAAGTTATTCGCGCTTCGCGCTTCGGCTCCGATTCCTCCTCATCCTCCTCTTCTCCCCTGGTAGGCGGCGCGGGAGCGCGAAGTTGTTCGCGCCTCGCGCTTCGCGCAGCGCGAAGCGCGAAGATGGGCGCCCTTGCATCTATCCTCTGCGTGTTTGCTGCATTGCCAGTTCGTACTGTGGCAGGCGTCATCACGTATCCTTCCGCCCTGACCCCGGCGAGGACCCGCAGAAGGCCCGCCGGATTGGATCGCTTCGCTCACTCCGCCGGCCCAGACTGTCGCATCGCGTGCGCTGGCCCGCGGCTTCGTCGCCAGGGGCGCATCCTGGGTCGTCCTTGGAGCCTCTCGGGCCGTCCAGGAGGAGGAGGAGAAAGAGGGAAGGAGGGGGGGGAGGGAGCGGGGAAGCGGAGGGGCATGCTGTTGCTGCTGCTGATGATGATGATGATGAGGATGAGGATGAGGATGAGGATGAGGATGAGGACGAGGACGAGGATGAGGTTGATGATGATGATGATGGTGATGATGACGATGATGATGACGAGGATGATGATGATGATGATGATGATGATGATGATGATGATGATGATGATGATGATGATGATGATGATGATGATGATGATGATGATGATGATGATGATGGTGATGATGACGATGATGATGATGATGATGATGACGAGGATGATGATGATGATGGTGATGATGAGGATGATGATGCTGATGATGCCCGCTGGCGTAGGTCCTGCGGCCGTGGCCAGTGGGGTCTCCAGGGAGCGCTCTCGTGGGCCTCCCGGGGACAGCGTCGGGACCTCCCGGCTCCGGGTGCCTCCGAGGTTTGTCGGGGGCGTGCTTCGGGCTTCGGGGGGCCTGTTATGTTGGAGGCTTCCTGGACGCCTGCCGGCGGTCTCGACATGGCGATCTCTCGAGGAGAGCTCGACGTGTCGGTTCGGATTTCCAGCCGTTGGGTTTTCTCGCGGGCCTCGGGAGGCCCCTTGAGAGGCCTCGTGGGCCGTCTTGGAGCTCTCTTGGAATCCTGGGGCTGTCTTGGGAACGTTCTGGGCGGACTTGGGGCGATCTTGGCGGCCTCCTTGGCTGCTGTCCTGCGCGGTCAGAAGCGCGGAACGGTGGGTACGCCAACATCTTTCAAATTCTTTCCATAATCAAAGCACAATCAATGAATTTTGCCTCATGGGGCTCTCTTGGATCCTCTTGGAGCTCTCTGGGGCCGTCTTGGGCGCCCCTGGGACCGTCTGGAAGCGGTCTGAAGGCCATCTTTCGGGGAGGGCTCCACATGTGAGGTCGGATTCCCTCGCGGGTCCTTCTCGGGGACCTGGGGAGCGTCTTGGAGCTCGCTGGGGACGTCTTCGGGCTGTCTTGGAAGCGTTCTGGGCGGACTTGGGGCGATCTTGGGGGTGAGCTTTCTTGGCGAACTTGGGGGCGTCTTGGCGGCCGTCTTGGCTGTCCTAAGCGATAAGAAGCCCAAAAAGGCGGTAACGCCAAAGTCTTTCCAAAACCCAAGCGCCGTTGCGGCCCGCATTTCGGCCGCGTTCGCAAGACAGGAACCGCAGCAGAGTTCGGCTAGACACAATAGCTTGCACCAGGCATTCTCTTACCGTGTCCCCTCCTCGTCTCCTGGCGCTCTCTCCTCCGCGTTAATCCCTCTCCTTTCACATGCGGCATGCTCGCTCATCTTTCAGGTCACGGTGCAGAGCATGAGTTTGCTTATCGCAGGTCGGCTCGCGTGTTGTTCCCAGCTTAGTAAAAAAAACGGCGTCGGAACCAGTAAAAAATTGCAAACGGAACCGGTAACAAAAAAGCCTTGTCGTTTCCAGGGCCCACTAAGAGCATGCCCACTGGCATGAAGACCTGCTGCACAGCACCGCATGCTGCACCAGCACAGCATGCCCACTGGCATGACGACGTGCCACTGGTGTGATGTACGGCCTGCAGCCCTCGGGGCCGGCGCGTCTCCGAGGAGCCGTCGGCGGGTCGCCCTGCAGGCTCCTTTTCCGCAGGGGGTTGGCACCGTCGCGGCCTCGGAGTGCTCATCGGTTGGGCCCATTAGCTGCCTCGATACCCGCGTTTTGATACGCAACACGTACCGTACGCAAGACGTCTGTGCCAATACGTTGCGTGTCGGCTCCACGTATTGGACAACTTTTTGGCGAGTGTATCGCGTCAGACCTGCGTCTTCAGCCTACGTGTTGAGTTCCGTATCGATGCGCTACGTGTTGCGGGTTGCGCATCGGGGCGGCTAAGGTTGGACCAAGCACGTATAGAGACTGCAGGAGGCGGCTCGCAAAAGAACATCGAAAGTCCGGTGGCGCGGTGCGCCATGGCTCGATGATCCGAAATGGCTCTCAGCGCGCTTTGCTGCGCTCGCCCTCCGATGCCGCGAGCAGCGATTGCTCAAGGGCTCCGCGGTGCACTCGTTGCAGTCGGGGCGCTGAAGAAGGAACCCCCTTTTCGGTGGGGAGGGGCTCCGTGTTCCTTAGTTGTTTCACAGCTTGCCTCAGGTTTTCCTTGTGGCTTCGATGGGGAGTCGAAGTTCAACTTATGGAAAAGAGGGACCTCGTTCCTTACTCAGGGTTCCTTAGGTCAACGCCCCGACTGTATGGAGGGCCGCGTCCGACCAGCTTGCGAACCCGCGGGCCTGCCCGCGCCCCCTTCACCACCGCACACCGCGCCGTGCCGCGCGGCGCGCCGTGCGGCGCCGCGCGTCGCGCAATCCTTTGTCAGCGGCAGGTACTTGGGCAGGTTATGATGTTGACATGATCGGGTTCAGCGCTTCGCTCGAGGGATCAGTGTCGCGGTAGTCGTGGCCATTTCTGGTTCTGCTCTGTTGCCCCACGTCCGGCCCGATCAGTGGCCGTGCTCCGTGCGCATTTTCGGACGGCGTGTTGCGCCATCTCGCGGGCCGATCGTCCTAGTCGACGGCGGAGACGGGGCCTTGGCGATGACCGACCAGTTGCCCCAAGTGCCCGCCAGCCTCCCACTGCGCAGATCCCGTCGCTTTAGGAAGGCGCTGCGCGATTGTGGGCCGATCCGGCGCGTGGACCCGGAGCCCACGCGTGGACATCGTCGTATTCTGCCGTCGCGCGAGCCGGTGCGCTGATCGCAACCTGCGGCTTCGGCGCCCACGCGCGGGTGGTTCACGAGACGTAGTGGCACTGAAAAGCCTGAGGATGTTCAAGATTCTCGCGCAGGCGAGTGAAGCTCCTGGGCAGTCTTTACAGGCTCGCGTTCGGACTGAAGGAAAGACTCACTGGATTACCGCTGGCTGCCTTATCCAGTCTCTGCGCAGGTACGGCAGGTCAGCGTCGTGTCGACAGGCGGCGACCCCGCTGCCAGCGTTCAAGGTTGAGCGCCGCTGGCCACACAGAATCGGTCGATGTTGAACGATCCTGCGTTTCGGAAACGGCCGATCGTAATCGTAAAAGGTTAAACGATTCCCGCGGTGTCAGGAACCAACGCCGGGGTCGACACGACGCGAACCTGCCGTATGGCAAACTCGAATATATCAGCCGAATGTCTCGCCACGGGCATGTTGCATCAAGGGAAGAGTGTTGCAGCCCCTTGGCAGGTGTGGCTCAACGATGGCCTAGCTGTTGGAGGTGCCCGTTTGTGAGGCCGACTTATCTGTGGCGGGGCAGAGACATGGTTGGGCGAAGGAGGCCGCTCTTCCTGGGGCAAGCCGCTGGGGCGAAGGATGGCGGCGCGAGGACACGGGCAGCAGCAGGGCGCAGCAACGCAAAGACCCTTACCGTAGCACGCTGCCGCTGCCAGCGTGCCGTGAGCGGGGGAGGGGGGCATATCAGCCCAGGCGGGCGAGGAGGTATTCTTCCTCCCTCCCCTTCCCCCTCCCTTCGTCCCTCCCCGCCTCCCTCCCCGCCTCTCTCGCTCCTCTTCTCCTGTCTTCCTTCCTCTCGTCGCCCCCTTCTCGGGGAGAGAAGGGCATTGGAGTGCTCTGCCAGTCGTGTGCGTCTCTGTCCGTTTCTAGGATTATGTGCGGCATTGGAAGTTTGGTTGTATCCTCATTGGGACTGGCAGCCGAGATGCAAGAGAGGAGGAGGGGGGGCAGAGGGGGAGGAGGAGGAGGAGGAGGAGGAGGAGGAGGAGGAGGAGGAGGAGGATCAGGAGGAGATGGGAGGAGCAGAAGACGAGAAGGACGACAGAGGAGAATGAGGAGCGGGTAAGCAGAAGGAGGCTGAGGAGGAGGACGAGGATCAGGAGATGAGAATGATTTCTGCATCCTATCATCTGTCGGGCTCTGTCACTGTCCCTCGCAACAGATCAATATTCAAGCGCCCTGTCGTCTCAAGGTGACGCTGGCCTCTGGTCCTTGCTGACGCTCAGAGACTTTGAGGACGGGCTTGATGGGGTGCTAGGAGGGGAGGTGAGTGGCCGGCTGTGTTAAAGCAGACGGGTTGCGTGGGTGCGCGCGATGTATTTACGTTATTTGTCGTTCGTGCTGCAATGTTCTCTCTTTATGTGTATATATATATATATACACATCTAAATGTATGTGTATATGTATATGTTTCCCCCATCTCTCTCCCTCTGTCTATCCCTCCCTCTATCTCCCTCTCTCGCTCTTTCTACTCTTCTCCCTCTCAAAAACACTTCCACACCAGCTATTCTCCCACATTCCCTCTCCTCTCTCTCCAGGCTGACATCCTCTATGCATGCTGAGAGTCGTTTACTTGTCTATGTCAGGCCCCACATGGAGCTGCTATGCTCAAGTGTTCGGTCGGCAACTTGAAGACACGCGCGCGTACACTATGTGTATCCAAAGGGGTGGGATGGGGAGACTTGCGCGCCCGTCTCGAGTCAATCGTTTTGAACGAAAGTGTGGAAAACCAGCGCAATGCAGGGAAAGAGAGATGCGCACGGGCGAAGGCAAGCCAAAACGAGGGGACAGAAAGACGATGGGTGACAAAAGCGACACCCACACACACACACACACACACACACACACACACACACACACACACGCACGCACGCACGCACGCACGCACGCACGCACGCACGCACGCACACACACACACACACTCACACACATACACACATACACACATACACACACACACACACACACACATACACGCACACACGCACGCACGCACGAAAACGCACACGCGCACGCGCACGCGCGCGCACGCACGCACGAAAACGCACACGCACGCGCACACGACGCACGCGAGACACACGCACGCGCACACGCACGCGCAAACGCACCCGCACGCGCACACGCACACGCGCACACGCGCACACGCGCACACGCGCACGCGCGCACGCGCACACGCACACGAGCACACGAGCACACGCGCACACGCGCACACGCGCACGCGCACACGCGCACGCCAGCACACGAGCACACGAGCACACGAGCACACGAGCACACGAGCACACGCGCACACGCACACGCGCGCACACGCGCACACGCGCACACGCGCATACGCGCATACGCACATACGCGCATACGCGCACGCACGAACTCACCCACGCACGATCGCACGCGCACGCGCACATTCGAACGCGCACACGCGCACATGCGCACGCGCGCGCACGCGCGCACGCACGCACACGCACGCACACGTACGCACACGCACGCACACGCACGCACACGCACGCACGCGCACGCACACCCACACACACACACACACACTTTTTAAGTCGGCGGCGCGCGGTCGGCAGATGGAGATGCCAATTGCGAACGAGCTTAGTCGAACGTGCCTTGATGAGATAACCCAGCCACGGCCATGCAGATTGGTGATGGTGGTGAAAAAGGATGAGGCACTGCAAAACCAAAATGCAGCGGCCAGTCATCCTGCGGAGCGGAGGTCGACGCCAGGAGTTGGAGTGCGGGCAGCAGTCTGGTGCTAATTGGCCAACATAACGACAAGGACTGTAGGCCTGCCAGACCAGCCAGCAGGGCGGCGACGAGAAACGCGCACCAGCGCGACAAGCGACGCCGCCAGGCAAGCAACAGCCACGGCAGAACGCCGTGCAGGTGCAATTAGCGCGAGGAAACGCGCACGTCCAAGGCAGACAAAGCCAGGACAAACAGCAAAGCTAAACGCGGGCGACAGCGACAGCAACCGCTTCACGCGATGGCGCACATGGGTGGTGGACAGCGCAGGCAAATCCACCACACACCCACACACCCACACGCCCGCACACCCACACACCACGCACACACACACACACAAACACACACACACACACCGTTTACACACCACACACCACACACCACACACACCACGCACCACACATACACACATACATGCATGCATACACGCGTACATACATATATAGACCTACATACATGCATACATGCATACACCTATACATACATACGCACGCACCCTGGCACCCATACGCGCGAGATGTGGAGTATTTAATGGCTTTCGGCCCATGCAGCCACTGTGCCTGGGCTATGGGCCACAAGCTTTAGGATGTTCGCTGGGATGTCGTGGGAGGCCTCCCGGGGGCCATTTGGGTGCCTCTTTGGGGCCGTTTGGGGGCCTCTTTGAGCGTCTTGGGGGCCTCTTGGGGCCCTCTTGGGGCCTCCTGGGTGCCTCTTAGGGCCTCTGGGCCTCCGGGGGGGCCTTCTGGGCCGGAAGACTCTGATTTTCGGTTCGTGTTCCCCCTCTGGGGCCTTTTTGGGACTCTCTTGCGGCCGTCTTGACCGCCTCTGGGGCCGTCTTGAATCCCTCTTGGCTCTTGGGCCTTCTTGGGGCCCTTTTGGGGACAGCTTGGGCGTTCTTGGAGCTGTCTTCGGGGCCTCTTGGGCCGTCTTGGAGCGTCGTAGGCTCGAAAAGTCGAAGACCCCAACAACATTGAACAACCTAAGGAATATCAATGGTTCTGGCTTCTCTGGACCCTCTTGGGAAGGCTCTTGGGGCTCTCTTTGGATGCCTCGACGACTTCCTGGGCCGTCTTGGGGCCATCTTGGGCGTCTTGGACCGACCGTTCGACGATTCGGGGTGCTCTTGGACCGTCTGGGCGGCCACCTGGGGCCCTCTCGGCCCGTCTCAGGGCCTCCTCGGCCCCGAAAAAAGTCACGCGGGAACACCTCCCAGGGCCCGCGGCGCGCCGCGAGGGATTTGGCAATGTGGGGTCCAGGCCCGTTAATGAGCCTTCGGGATCGAGGGCTGGATCTTGGGGGCGGCGGCGGCGGCGGAGGGTGGCGGCTTGGCGGCCCCTCCCTTCCTGCACATGGCACCATATTCGAACCCTGTGGCCCAAGATGCCCCCCAGACCCCCCGAAACTGATGTTGATGGCGTGGCGACGGGGGGGGCGTGAGTGGACAGAAATATTCGAACATCCGAAGCACCGCTTTTACTGAGATCGACATTGATGTCGGGGCGTGGGGGGTAATGTAGAATCTCCGTCGAATGCGTAAGGGTTCGAATACATTGTCCATCTACTGTCCCTCCCCTCCCTCGCGCTCCCCCCCACCACTACGGCTGACCCGACGCCCGGGCCTGGCGCTTCGCTGGCGGCAGCCGCCGCCGGTCCTCGCGGTAATTAGATCACGGGCTACGTGCTACTAGCACGCCGACAGAGGCAAGGCCACGGGCTACGGCCCAGCACGCCCACCTCTTTTTCACCCTGTACCTGAAGACACTCCATCTCGTGCCTCAGGGCACGGTGGCGGATACAGGCCGCGAGTTCGCCGCTCCATGTCAGGGTATGTTGTGCGATTCTATATATCGACAGTAACACGCTTCGCAAAGCAGCTTCATGTGCTGATGCGTTGCTCACTCTATGATTCACTGCACCGCATTCGAGCACTGCCTCCTGGCAGGCGGCCCTGATCACGCGGGGATCGTGGGAGAGGTGCCCTTCTGGCCCGCGTGGTCAGTCCCGTCCCCAGCCGCGTCTTTGCTGCAGGACAGGGCTCGACCTAAGCGGCGTTTCGGCGATTTCGTGGAACGCTTTCGCTCTGACCTCGTTTTAGAGCGCAGGCGGCACGGAGACAGCGCGAGGGAAAACGAAGACAACACGCGAGCGAAGAAGACTGTTTTGGTCGAGCCCTGCGAGCCCTGCTGCAGGGCACGAGGTTGCGAGATCAGCACGACGACGACGACGACGACGACGACGACGACGACGACGACGACGACGACGACGACGACGACGACGGCGGCGGCGGCGGCGGCGGCGGCGGCGGCGGCGGCGACGACGACGACGGGGCGCAAGGCGCAGGCACCCCCGCGGTGCGGCAGCCTCGCGCCGCATGCACGCCGCGGCGACCCCCCGGGTGCGGGCACCCTCCGGGGCCGACCGCCCGCGCCCCCCCGGGGGCGCGGCGGCCGCGTCGGCCTGCGCCGCCCCGTGCTCCTCGATCCTCGGCCCTCCTCCCCCTCCTCCCCCTCCTCCTCCTCCTCCTCCTCCTCCTCCTCCGCCCTCTCCTCCGCCTCCTCCTCCTCCTCCTCCTCCTCCTCCTCCTCCTCCTCCTCCTCCTCCTCCTCCTCCTCGTCCCCCCCCCCTCCTCTTCCTCCTCGTGATCGCGTCGCAAAAGAAGCAGGACGGGAGAGTTCTGCCAGTCTTCGGCCCCCTGGGGGGGCCCTCGCCGGACCTCGGGGGCGCCGAGACAGGACTCGGGATGAAGAGCTGGTCCTGGGGAAAGGGTCGGGCCTTCCAGGGACCTCGTAGGGAAAAAATCTGGACGTCGCAAGTCCGGGAAAGGTACCCATACCTCCACCCTTTCCTCGTTTCCCCCCTCTTGAGCCTCCTGGGAGACCCTCGTCGCCACCGCTGGACTCGCCCCGAAGTCCTGGTCAGAGCGCACCTTGGGAGAGGTCCGGCGAGTCGCGGTATCGGTACCTTTTGGTTTCCCCATTTCCTCGATGCCCCGCCCGACTCCCTCGATCCTCGATTCCTTTCTTCGACCCTCGAGGCTCCCTCTTGCATCACGCTCGTGCCGCATTGCCATTTTTCTTTCCCGACTGTGCTCTCGAATGCTCGGCGCCACGGCGCCACCGCTCCGTTCCTGAAGGGAAACCGCGCCCCCGCGCGTATTGGAGCGCCCGCCCGTCCGTTCCCCCCCCCGCTTCCGCGCTCCCTCGCCCCCTCGGCGCTTCTTCTTTCGGGACCAGTGTCTTCTCTTCGGCACCCGACTCTGCTAATGGAGCTGGGGCTCCCAGGGCGGGTGGTTTTCAAAATGTGGCTCTCGCCTCAGCGCCGCGCACATTCGTTTCAAAAATTTGCAATAGCTTCACGGATTGAGAGCGGGTCGTTTTCAAAATGTGGTTCTCGCCTTAGCGCCGCGCACATTCGTTTTGAAATATGTGCAAGAGCTTCACGGATTGAGGGCGGGTCGTTTTCAAAATGTGGCTCTCGATCTAGCGCCGCGCACATTCGTATTGAAATATGTGCAAGAGCTTCACGGATTGAGGGCGGGTCGTTTCCACAATGTGGCTCTCGATTCAGCGCCGCGCACATTCGTTTTGAAATATGTGCAAGAGCTTCACGGATTGGTGGCGGGTCGTTTTCAAAATGTGGTTCTCGCTTTAGCGCCGCGCACATTCGT
>CAUYUJ010015730.1:0-100000 GCA_963575745.1 Prorocentrum cordatum
TGGGATGTTTGCACGGGCATGGGAGGTGGTCACGCGCGGATGTTGCGCGGCGGGTGGACTTCGGATCGAGACCATCCGCATCTCCCCCCCCCTCCCCCCGAGGCCGGGGTTAAAACGATGCCCCTGCGCGCTTTCCCCCAAACAATGCTTACACTGATGGGTTCTTATTCTCTCTTCTGGGCATTGGGCCGGTGCCCGGTCGCGGGCGCCCGCGGGGCGCCACTGGCGCCCCGCGCTCGGCATTGGCTGGGTCCCCCCAGGTGTTGGGCCGGTGCCCGGTCGCGGGCGCCCGCGGGGCGCCTTCGTGGCGCCCCGCAGCCACCGGGGAGGTGCCCCCCGGGGGCTGCGGCTGGTGCCCGGCTGGTGCCCAGCCGTGGACGCCTCCGTGGCGCCCCGCGCTGCGGGGGTGTCCCGAGGGGCCGGCCGGTGCCCGGCCGGTGGTCGCCCGTGGGGGGGGGATGGGCACAGGGGGGGAATCCCCCCCTGTGGGCACAGGGGGGGATAGGCACAGGGGGGGGATAGGCACAGGGGGGCATAGGCACAGGGGGGGGTAGGCACAGGGGGGGATAGGCACAGGGGCGATGCATCCCGGATGCATCGCCCCCCCCAATCGCCCCTTGATCGCCGACAGGGGCCCGACAGCCCCAGCCCGCCCAGGAAGGTGCGGATTCACTCTATCGGGGGCCTATCGCCGATCTATCGGCGATGTATCGCCGAGTCCAGGTCGATGCATCCCCCCCTATGCCAATCCCCCCTCTCGTTGCCCCTCAGCATCTTGCACCACATGACTTACAGGACGTGGCTGGCACCACCTGAGTTGCACCACAGCGTCTGCACCACACAGCGTTTGCACCGCACAGTTTGCACAACATCTCTTGCGCCACAGAGGTTGCGCCTCCTCACCCTCGTCGGGAACGGACATCGGGAGGAGGACCAGGATGAGGAGAAGGGTGCGACCCCTCCTCCTCCTCCTCCTCCTCCTCCTCCTCCTCCTCCTCCTCCTCCTCCTCCCCCTCCTTCCCCTTCTCCTCCTCCTCCTCCTCCTCCTCCTCCTCCTCCTCCTCCTCCTCCTCCTCGTCGCCCTCCTCACAGATCCTTTCTATGAAATGCGATCAGTGTAAAGGGTGTGCCGAAACGGGTGAGTGGGCGCATGCGCATACCCCGACCGGGGCAATGGGTGGAGCGTCTGTGGGGCAGCGCACCATCGAGAACGCAATAGGCACCACGTCGGGACGAGGCATTGCGAAGAGAGGCCCCCCGGGAGAGTCCCAGGAGGTCTCCAAGGGGCTCCGCCGAGCAGCCTGATCTCGGCGGCCCGGGCCGCGAGTGGCGCTGCGCGGCCCGGGGCCCTGCCCTTCCAGAGGGGGGGTGGGGGGCATCGCGCGAGAGCGCAAGACCTCCTCCTCATCCTCCTTCTCTTCCTCCTCCTCCTTCTCCTCCCCCTCATCCTCACTCCTCCTCTCCCCTCCTCACCCTCCTCCTCCTTTCTCCTCCTCCTCCTCCTCCTCCTCCTCCTCCTCCCTCCTCCTCCTCCTCCCCGCCCGCAGTGCAACCAGCTCCTCCTCACGCAGCTGCTGGGCGGCAAGCGCCTGCCGCTGAGGAGCCTCTCGCGCGGCAGCGTCGTCGAGGCCCGCGCGGGGGCGCCCGGGGCGGGAGACTCTCGCTGCCAGCTCCGTGTCCTGCACCCCTCCTGCCCCTCGGTCCTCCTTCGACGGCGCGCGATCCAAGGGGGTTCGGCGAAGCGGGGGGGGATCCTAAGATGGCTCCCCGCCTCGCGTGGAGCGCATGATGGACCAGCCCTCCTGCCCCTCGTTCCTCCTTCGACGGCGCGCACCAAGGGGGTGCGGCGAAGCGGGGGGGGGGATCCTAAGAGGGCTCCCCGCCTCGCGTGGAGCGCATGATGGACCAGCCCTCCTGCCCCTCGTTCCTCCTTCGACGGCGCGCGCCAAGGGGGTTCGGCGAAGCGGGGGGGGGGACCCTAAGAGGGCTCCCCGCCTCGCGTGCAGCGCATGATGGACCAGCCCACTCTCAGGGCCCCCCCTGCCATTGTGCGCCCGCCTCCCTTCTCTTGCGACCGCTGCCAAAGCAAAGCGAGCGACTGTGCCTGTTCCACACAGCCGACGGCACGGTCCTGCCACTGCCACAACCAGCCAGGCTGCCGCAGCCATGACCTTCCCGCCTGCCACGACGACGGTTGCGGCCCCAACGGGGGAGGAGGGGTCAGGAAGATTACATAAGCTCAGCCTGCTAGTGCTGTCAAAACTTGCTCGTCAGCGTGCTATGCTCAAGCAAGGCTATCCTTGTGTCCTCACCTCTTCGGCCCATCCCTGACCTGCTTTGCCTAGATGCTGCAGACCCAGCGTCGGGGCCACAGTTCTACTTCGCCACCCCTACGCCCTGCTGGTGCTTCTGCTATGCCTCGTGCTACTCGTGCGACTCCCTCGCCGCTGGTCCAACTGACGCCCTCTTCTCGAGGCAGGCGCGGAATCAGGAGCACCAGTGCACAGAAGAGAGTTGCGAGAGGGAGGACGAGGATGAGGAGAAGCGAGAGAAGCTGCAGCGATGGTCTGATGATGGAGTTCGGTGGCCCACCCTCCCCTCCCCCCTCCCTCGCAAATGGGCGCGCCTCGGCCCCGGGCGCCGCGCCGCGCGCGGCGCGGGCTGCACCGGCGGGGTGCGCAGGGGACGGCCGAAACCGCTGCGATAAAGAGAGAGAGAGAGAGAGAAGCAGCAGCTCACCACCCACCAAGCCACCCCTTCCCAACCCGAAGGCCTGAGTTTGCCTTCCATTCCCAGTGGGGCGGGGCGGCCAGGAGCACTGACAAACCACGAGTGGAAGCCGTACCCACCCCAACCCGAAATTTGGGTATTCAGGTTGGGTTGGGGTGGTCTCGTAGGTAGTCAGCGGCAGCAGCAGCAGCAGCAGCAGCAGTTGCTTTCCGCCCTGTTTCAGGATGGAGCTGCAAGTATCATGAGCTTTGAAGTGCAGATCCAGCATCGCATACCACAGTCAGTATCCGAACCGTGCCGTGGACTTGCCACGACATGCCCGTGCGCCACTCCGCTCGTATGCAGGTTCTGTCGCATGCTTGCAGCGTGCGTGCATGCGACAGCAGCAGCAGAACCTGCATACGAGCAGAAGCAGCAGCAGCAGCTGCAGCTGCAGTTGCTTGCTGCCTCTGCTGCTGCTGCTGCTGCTGCAGCAGCAGCAGCAGCGGCAGCAGCAGCAGCAGCAGCAGCAGCAGGGCGGAGGGACGAGGGCGATCGGCCACCGGGGCGCGGACGAGCACGACGCGGGGCCGGGAGCGAGACGTGCGGGGGCGAGGAGCAGAAGGAGGACCAGAAGGAGGAGGAGGACGAGGAGGAGGACCACGAGGAGGAGGATAAGGAGGACGAGGAGGAGGACCACGAGGAGGAGGACGAGGAGGACGAGGAGGAGGAGGAGGAGGTTGTGAACGAGGAGCGAGGGGGGCGTGAAGCGAGGATGAGGCGAGGAGGCTGAAGGGGATGAGCAGTTGGACAATGATGATGATGATGATGATGATGATGATGATGATGATGATGATGATGATGAGGATGAGGATGAGGATGAGGATGAGGATGAGGATGAGGATGAGGATGAGGAGGAGGAGGAGGAGGAGGAGGAGGAGGAGGATCATGATGCTGCTGATGATGATGATGATGATTCTGATAAGGATGATGATGATTATGATGAGGATGAGGATGAGGATGAGGAGGAGGAGGAGGAGGAGGATCATCATGCTGCTGATGATTATATAGATGATGATGCTGATTATGATAAGGATGATGATGATGATGAGGATGAGGAGGAGGAGGAGGAGGATCATGATGCTGCTGATGATGATAAAGATGATGATGCTGATTCTGATAAGGATGATGATGATGATGATGATGATGATGATGATGATGATGATGATGATACATAGTAGTATGGAGATGATGATGCTGGTGGTGGTGGTGATGCTGCTGCTGATGATGAGGATGAGTAAGATGATGATGGTGATGATGATGCTGTTGATGATGATAATGATGCTACTGCTGATGATGATGAGGATGATGCGGATCATGATTTTGCTGATGATTACGATGACGAGGAGGAGGAGGAGGAGGAGGACCGCTCATGCCATCAGGACACAGGAAACAGGAGGAGGATGACCACCTCATGCCATCAGGAAACAGGAAACAGGAGGAGGAGGAGCAGCAGGAGGATAGGGAAGAGGAGGAAGAGGAGGAGGAGGAGGACAGAAGAAAAAGCAGGCGCGCCCTGCTTGTCGCTGGTGAGAACTTCTAAGACGCGTGTTCGTGGCGCCCATGCGAGAGGCACATGTTGAACACGACCTGCCCGAAGTGATGAGAAAAGTTCAAGCTCTGGGGTCTTCGACGGCGAGGCAATCTCAGGCGAGACGCCAGGCCCGCCCTACCAGTTCGTCTGGTGGTGTGGCTTGGATGCGTGGCTGAGAAGGAAGAGAGATGGTGGGCAGAAGATGACAGCATGGGGGCCTCGGCAACGACCCGGGTGGCTCCTCTTCTCCAGTCTGGGCACCCCTGCTCTTCCCCATGCCCTCATGTTGCCATTCTCTCTACTTGCTTGCCCATAGGCCTTCCGTGCACCAAGGGGACATGGTCGAGGATCCATGGCGCCCAACAGGGGCTCTTTTTGATTTTAGGCGGGATGTTTTCACAGCCTTTACGTCGTCCGCGGCTTCAGAGTAGGAAAGTAGAGGGCTGTTGTCCTGGCAGCCTCATGTTTTCTTGGGTTGTCAGCCTGGGCGCGGAAGTTCCGCGGTCCGCGTTTGCCGCTTTTCATTCATATCCGCATTTGGGGGCCATGGGGTCATCCAGGTGTGCTTTGTAGAGCCTACGGTCTGATTGTGGCTTGCCGTTCCAGGGTTACTTATCCGCGTTTCTGGTTGCTCGGCAGACATGGTGGTTGAGCATTTCGTTGGCACAACCTGCCTTGCGATGCGGCAGGCTTTGCCTCGTCTTGCGGTGCCTTCATTCGCGCGAGCAGCCTCGTGACCGAATACGCGGCCACTGCGGGGGTGGCTTGGCTGCAGCGCTCTGGGGAGGCTCTTTGGCCCTCCCTTCTCTCGTGCTCCGTGTGTGGGCCGTGGTGGTGGCCCGGCTGCCGGCCCCAGCATCGGTGTTTTGCCGTGCCCAGGGCTCCTCTCAGGAAGCAGGCCGAGGGTCATTCTCTGCGGCGCCGTCCTCCTCCCTTCTCCTGCCCCAGGCCGTTCCCTTCGTCCAAGGCTTCCTCCGCCCCTCCTCCTCCTGCCTCCTCTCCCGCCCTCCTCGTCGTCCATTTTGCTGGGGAGACGCATGAGGTGTGGAGGCATGCGCCCGAGAGATCTTGAGACGGTGCAGGGCAATGGCGCGTACAGGGAGAAGAGATAACTTCCATCATCCCGATCAACATCGCTTTCCTGGCCATGCTCTCCGTATGATTATTATTGTTCGCATCATGCGTGTTATCATTGTTCGTGTTCTAAGAATGGTATCAGCTATTAGTTTCATTTGTAGGAGTACAATTATGAATCGCCATGTTCATCATGTGAGTATGATTCTCAGTTCTCTTAGTTCCAATATTTCCTCTTCCTCGGCCCCCTTGTTGTCTTGTTTATCCCCACCTCTTGGCTCTCCCCTTCTCACCAGCTCCTGCCCTTGTGGTCACCACCTCGAGGCGTCCATCACGACAGCCCTGTTTTTCCTGGTCGGCTTCGGCGATCTTTGGGCATGGTATCCTGCAGCCCCTCCATGCTACTTCCCGTGATCATTCCGACCGACTCATCTGCCCACGTTGTTAATTTCCTCTCTTCACCTCGCGCACCTTGTCCCAATTCGCTGCCTTACAATATGTCGTTTTCGCATGATGACGCATTGCTCCGAGCCGTCTCCTGCAGCTCATGTCTTCGCCCAACGAGCCCTCACCCTGAACATCTGGGGAGGCCGAAAAAATGGCGGGGGCACCCCTTCGATGTCTACCGTCGTGGTCCGGGTTTGTCCCCCCGAAGGTCAAACATCCCGCGCACATCGCCACCCGCCTCGTCAAATGTGCACCGCCACACTGAGACACCCGAAAAGGGGTCTGCGGCCCCCCCCCACACTGCCAAGAGATCCGAGATCGTCTGGACCTCGGGACCGGAGCCCGCGTGTCGAATGAGGAGCAGACCCCCCCCTCCTCCGCCAGCGCTGCGACGCGCACGCATTCGCCAGGGCACGCCACGGCACCCCGGCGCGGCACGGCACCGGTACAGCGCGCGCCAAGAGCGGCAGTGCGAGAGGGGCTCACGGCAGGGCGCGCCGGGACACGGCACGGCACGCGCAGGCGAGGCAAGTCATGCGGTGGAGGCGCGCCTCAAGGAGCCAGACTCTTTTCGTCACGATACCCTGGGGTTCCTTCTTGGCATCGCTTGGACGTGTGCATTTTTCCTTCGGCGAGGACCATCGAGGAGCATCCTTGATCATTTGGCGAAAAAACCACGCACGAAACAGAAACAAACACAGGGAATGGACGTCCGAGCGATGGCCAGCCTTGCTCCGCGGGCCACAACGCGCGTTATGGCCCCTGCACCACCCCCCACCACCACAACGTAACGCGGTCCGGTCCCCAGTGCGCCCCCGGCACTGCCGCCGTGCGCACAGGGATCCGCATAGGAGCCCGAACAGGGATCCGCAGAGGCATCCGCACGGAAATCCGCATAGGGATCCGCGTGGGGATCGCATAGAGATATCCATCGGGATCCGCATTGGGGTATGCTTAGGGATTCCCAGGGATCCCCTTTAGAGATCCGCACAGGGATCTGGATAGGGATCCGCATATGGATCCGCGTGAGGATCCGCATAGGGATCCCCAGATGCAATCGCATAGGGATCCGCATAGGAATCCGCATGGCAATTCGCATAGGCATCCGCATAGGGATCCGCATAGGGCATAGGCATCCGCATAGGAATCCGCATAGGGATGCGCATAGGGATCCCCAGAGGGGTCCTCATAGGGATCCGCATAGAGATCCGTATAGGGGCGGTGGTCGCGGGCCAGAGGCGGTGCCTTCAGGCACTTGTGGTGTTCGTAGGAAAGAGAGCAATAGGAGGAGAAGGACGACGACGAAAACGACGACGACGACGACGGCGACGAGGATGCATGACGGAGGTGAGGAGCATACCTCTTGTACGCCACGTGGAGGAGGCAACGACGCCTTCGGAGGTATGCGCTCGCCACAACTCTTCGTCGCTCATCGTTGTCGGTCGTCGTTGTCGTCGTCGTCGTCGTCCGTCGTCGTCGTCGTCGTCGTGGTCGTCGTCGTCGCTCTTCGTTGTCGGTCGTCGTCGTCGTCGTGGTCGCTCGTCGTCGTCGTCATCGTCGTCGCTCGTCGCTCGTCGTCGCCGTCGTCGTCGTCGTCGTCGTCGTCGTCGTCGTCGTCGTCGTCGTCGTCGTCGTCGTCGTCGTCGTCGTCGTCGTCTTCGTTGTCGTTGTCGTTGTCGTCGGTCGTCGTCGCTCGCCTTCGAATGCTTTCGAGGCCCTCTGGAGGGCTTCGGATGACCTCCGGAAGGCCTCGGGAGGCTGCCAGAGGCTTTAGAAGACCTCTGGAGGCCTCGGGAACCTCTGGAGACCTCCAGAGGCGTCGCTCGTCGTGTTCGTCGCCGTCGTCGTCGTCATCGTCGTCGTCGTCGTCGCTCGTCGCTCGTCGTCATCGTCGTCGTCGTCGTCGTGGTCGCTTGATGTCGTCGTCGTCGTCGTCGTCGATATCATCGTCGCTCGTCGTCGCTCGGCGCTCGTCGTCGTCATCGACGTCGTCGTCGTGGTCGCTCGTCGTCGTCGTCGTTGTCGTGGTCGCTCGTCGTCGTTGTCGTCGTCGCTCGTTGTCGTCGTCGTCGTCGTCGTCGTCGTGGTCGCTCGTGGTCGTCGACGTCGTGGTCGCTCCTCGTCGTCGTCGTCGCTCGTCGTCGTCGTTGTCGTCGTCGTCGTTTTCGCTCGTCGTCGTCGTCGTCGTCATCGTGGTCGCTCGATGTCGTCGTTGTCGCTCGTCGCTCGTCGTCGTCGTGCGCGCGGACGCTTGGGTGGCGACGGAACCGCACGGTGGGCGGGGGGGGGGCGTTACGTTATGCCCTCCCCCCCTGGCCCCCCTCCCCAGAACGCTCGTTATCGCCGCGAATTACGAAGCTCGTCTCCACTGTAAGTGTATGCGTTTCATCAGCGCGCTTCTCCGCTTCTCCGTCGTCCGTCTCAAATTGGCCTTCTTGTCAACTCGTATCCCGTCGGCAGGATCGTCCGCGAAAGAACTCGCATGCGTGATCGAGAAGTTCTAAATCCTTATCGGCACGAGTTTGTTGAATTGGCAATCGTCGACGGGTGCGTACCAATATGATTCCCTACCTAGGCTCTGCCTAGAAGGGTTCTTACTCTCTAGCTTAAAGGGGCCGGGCAGTGGAAAGCGCCCCGGGCGGTTCCCCCAGTCCCCTGGGAGCGGTTCCCCCCAGTCCCCTGGGAGCTTTAGCTTTAGCTTTAGCTTTAGCCTTAGCTTTAGCTTAGCTTTAGCTTAGCTGTAGCTTAGCTTTCGCTTAGCGCTTCGCTTAGCTTTTCGCTTAGCGTTTAGCTTAGCTTTAGCTTAGCTTGAGCTTAGCTTGAGCTTAGCTTGAGCTTAGCTTGAGCTTAGCTTGAGCTTAGCTTGAGCTTAGCTTTAGCTTAGCTTTAGCTTTAGCTTTAGCTTTATCTTAGCTGTAGCTTAGCTTTAGCTTAGCTTTAGCTTAGCTTTAGCTTAGCTTTAGCTTAGCTTTAGCTTAGCTGTGGCTTAGCTTTAACTTAGCTTTAGCTTAGCTGTGGCTTAGCTTTAGCTTAGCTTTAGCTTAGCTTTAGCTTAGCTTTAGCTTAGCGTTACTGTTACTACTAATGCTGCTTTCCTAGGGGTTCCAACTCCTAGGTAGGGTCGCACTGGGATAATTCAGTCGTCGTCCTTCACATCTTGCTTTGTGCTTTGTGCCCCCGAACCCTGAAAACTCCCTTGCTTTCTCACTGCAGGCCGCGTCCGCATCTCCCTGCTCCCGCCCCCTCCGTCGTCCAGGGGTGGCATGAGGGGCATCGGGGCAAGGGTGGGCCTGCATCCCGAACTCTGGGGGTACCCGCAGTCCGGGGAGGGGACCGACCTCCCTCTTTCCACCTTGATCATCGGAGGAGGAAAAGGTACCCATACGGATACCCTCGAAGAAGAAACAACGCCGTGAACATAAACCTTTTGGCGGTGACGCGCGGATTTTTTGGATCCGCGCTGGAGCCCCCCGCTGGCGCTTCCGGCGCCGCCGCTGGCGCGCTCCGCGCGCCGGGGAGGGGGGCCCAGCGCAGATCCAAGGAAGCCGCGCGGAGCGCCAAAAAGTTTATGCTTATGCCGTTTTTTCTTCTTCAATACCCTCCGCCCGTTTCCCTCTGTTTCGCCCTCCTGGGAGGTTCTCGTCGCCACCGTTTGACCCGCCTCTTCCCGAGTGCGGGTCTTTTGCCAAATCGTGTTGGCTTTCGCTCTTCGTCGTCGTCGTCGCCTTCCCTCCCCTCCGCGAGCGTCCACGCTCGTGGATCACGCAGGGATCCAGAGTGCATGTTGGGCTCCAGCCCACCCGCCGTGCTCTCGTAGGGGCGATGTCCACGCATCTTCTTCTTGTTTATTATTATTGTTATTATTATTATTATTATTATTATTATTATTATTATTATTTTTTATTATTATTAGTATTATTATTATTATTACTATTATTATTATTACTACTATTATTGTTACTATTATTATTATTAGTATTATTATTATTAACATTATTATTATTATTAGTATTAGTATTCGTATTATTATTAATATTATCATTATTATTAGTATTCTTCCTCTATCCTCACCCCTCCTGCTTCCGACTGCGCCCTCTTCTCGGTGCCGGACCCAGGGGGAAGTGAGAAGGAGAAGGCCTTCTCGCCAGGCCTTCCGAGAAGTCTTCTGCGCCTTCCCCCCGGAGACACAGGGAACACCTCTCCGAGGACGCGAGGTCTCCCGAGAAGCCCCGCCGCCTCCGGAGAAGGCCTTGTGCTTCTCACTTCCCCCCCTCGCTCGCCGCCGACTCTCTCCTGACGACGACGACGACGACGACGACGACGACGACGACGACGACGACGACGACGACGCCGACGCCGACGACGACGACGACGACGACGACGACGACGACGACGACGACGACGACGACGACGACGACGACGACCCCCCCCTCCGGCCCCCGCCTGCGCCCTCTTCGGTCCACCCGCCTGGACGTCGAGTGGGTGCGCGGGAGCAGCGCCGCGGAGGAACGCGGCGCGGCGGACCCGGGCGGCCCGAGCGCGGAGGCGCGCCCTTTCGGGGGGAGGGGCGGGCCGCCTCGGTCGTTCTCTTCCTCCTCCCTCCTCCTCCCTCCTCCTCCTCCTCCTCCTCCTCCTCCTCCTCCCTTCTCCTCCTCCTCCTCCTCCTCCTCCTCCTCCTCCTCCTCCTCCTCCTCCTCCTCCCTTTTTGCGTTAAGTTAGCATGCGTGACGAGGCTGTTGCGTCATTCTCCTCCTCGACTCGACTCGATGACGGCATTGGTGTCTCGAGGACGCTGCCACGTCCTCCATCAGGGGGAGTCGCCCCTTGTGGGGGGGTTCAAGCTGGCAGCTGTACAGTAATGGGGTAGCCAAGCGAAGTGAGACAGGCCCCCCCCAGTGGCGGGGTAGCTATTGCCCCCCTCTTCCCTGGGGGTGGGGGGGGAGTCGGAGAGGAGGATCATACATGAAAAGAGAGGGGAGGAGTGGGGGAGGCGGCGGCTGTGCGACGGCAAGGGCGTGGTGGCAAGTGGTGAGAATGGGTGCGCAAGCGTGGCCGGGGCCACGCTCGCCAAAAGTTGGATGGCGTGAGGACCTCTCACCTCGCCCACAGGTGACCCCAAGGTGACGACATTCAGTCGCGGCCTGGGAACCCCCGCCCGCCGAGGCAGGCGAAGGGCTGCCACGTGCGCGACTGGGGGCCACGCAGTCATCCCCACCAGGTAAGGAGAGGTCTACGCCATCCCGTGGCGTCGGCCCAGCGTGTAGCAAGAGCGCTGCGTCCTCCCACCCCGTGCATCCCACACTTACTGATCCACCTCCTCCTCCTCCTCCTCCTCCTGTTCCTTCCTCCTCCTCCTCCTCCTCCTCCTCCTTCCTCCTCCTCCTCCTCCTCCTCCTCCTCCTCCCCCCCCTCCTCCTCCTCTTCCTTCCTCCTCCTCCTCCTCCTCCTCCTCCTTCTCCTCCTCCTCCTTCCTCCTCCTTCCTCCTCCTCCCTCCTCCTCCCTCCTCCTCCTCCTCCTCTTCCTCCTCCTCCTCCTCCTCCTCATCCCCTCCTCCTCCATCTCCTCCTCCTCCTCCTCCTCCCGCCTCCTCATCCTCCTCCTCCTCCTCCTCCTCCGCCAGAGGCTGCAAGACGGGCCATGTGCGACAGGGCGGTGGAGGTGGATGTGCACCTCGGTGACCATGAGAAGGAGGGGGGAGTAGGAGGCGGGGAGGAGAGGAGGAGGGAAGAGGAAGGAGGCGGAGGAGGAGAGGAGGAGGAGGAGGAGGAGGGAGGGGAGGAGGAGGAGGAGGAGGAGGAGGAGGAGGAGGGAGGAGGGAGAGAGAGGAGGAGGAGGAGGAGGAGGAGGAGGAGGAGGAGGAGACCACATAACGTACTTCCTAAGGTTTGTTTAGCCCGGAACAAGTGGGAGGAGGCGAGCGAGGAGCAGGAGGAGGAGGAGGAGAGGAAGACGAGGATGGGGGTGGGGGAGGAGGAGGAGGAGGAGGAGGAGAGGAGGAGGAGTAGGAGGAGGAGGACGGAGGAGGACGACGACGACACGTATTTCCCTAAGGTTTGTCTAGCCCAAAACAAGGAGCAGGATCTGGAGGAGAGAGAAGGAGTGGAGGAGGAGGAGGTGGAATGGGGCAGGAGGAGGAGGGAGGAGAGGCAGGAGGAGGAGGAGGAGCAGAGGGGGAGGAGGAGGAGGAGGAGGATGAGAGGAGGGAGGTGGAGGAGGAGGAGGAGGAGGGGGAGGAGGAGGAGGAGAAGGAGGAGGAGGAGGAGGAGGACCACAACGCTTGTGTACACCGCAGCGCCTATGTACACCGCAACAGCTGCGTGCAACACAGAGCCAATGTGCACCACAGTGCCTGCGTGCACCACAGCGCTTGTGTGCACCACAGCGCCTGCGTACACCACAGTACCTGCGTGCACCACAGCGCTGGTGTGTACCACGGCGCCTGTTTGTACCACAGCAACCGTGCGCAACAGAACACCATTGTTGCGCATATAAGTTTAGAAGGTTTTTTGTTTAAACAGGATGTAACGCCTGTGGATTCCACAGGGAATAATTGTTTTATACAGGATTGGAAAAGAATCCTTGTGGAAAAAGGAGCGCCTCTGGAATTCACGAGTCCTGCAGAAGCCTCCCGCATCATCCTAACTCCTCCCATTTGTGTCCAGAAGGTTCCTGCAGAGTTGGCCTTCCGAGAACGTAGTGGACTGATTCAATAGACCATTTTGCGGTGCACGCTGAGATGCGCACGTGCGCTGTAGCGCCGACCCGCACGACAGCGGGGACGGTGAGGGAGGAGGAGGAAGACGAGGAGGAGGAGGGATGAAGGAAAAACAGTGCATTCTATCCTCAGCACTCCCCTTGCGTTGTTTAGTTGCCCGCAGCAGATCCTCACCTACATGCTCTTTCCACCTGGCCGTCCCGATTTGCCAGACCGCATATGCACATATACAACTATATACAACTTATATGTGTTTCAACGTTGGTTTCATGATCCTCTGTATAGTAACCCACGTGGGGTACAATTTCCACCTGTCCTGTGCACGCAGGCGCTGTGTTGCACGCGGATGCTTTGGTGTACACAGGCGCTGTGGTGTGCACAGGCGCTGTGGTGCACGCAAACATTGTGGTGTACACAGGCGCTGTGTGGCAGACGGCTGCTGCGGTGTACACATTCGCTGCGGTGTACACGAGCGCCGTGGTGCACGCAAACATTGTGATGTACATAGGCGATGTGGTGCACACGGCTGTTGCGGTGTATACAGGCGCTGTGGTGTTCACGCGCGCTGTGGTGCACGCGAGTACCGTGGTGTACACAGTCGTTGTGGTGCAGATCGCCGCCTATTTGCTGTTCCTGATTGGCCCTGGTCATCCTTAGGCACTCCCGGACGCCACCGGCGCAGAACGTGACATCACTTTTGGGGGTGGGTGGGCGGGGCCGGTGACGGCCGCTATCGTGGAATATTTTTTCCCAAAAGAACGTTCTTCCAGTATTCCTCTCTCTATTCCAGCAGACCTTTTCCCACCCCATTCCTCCAGCATTCCTCTCTCTTCCCTGTTTCCTGCCTCCTCCCTGCTTCCTCCCTCTCCTCCCCTGCCTGGCCCTCCCATCATCCATCCTCGCTCCTTCCTCTCTGCCTCTCCCCTCTCGCTGCCTCGTCCTCCCTCGCTCCTCCCTGCCTGCCCCTTCCTCACTGCCCCCACCCAACCCTTAAAATCGGGCGTGTCCCTCTACAGGAGGGATAGTCAAAAGTAGTAAAAAATGTCTGGGAACAATTTTTTTACCAGTTTTGACTATTTTTGAGGTTTTTTTGAATCTGTTTCATTTTTCTTGTCGAATCCGCCTGTAGGAGGACATGCCCGACCTAACCCTGCCCCCCCCTCCTCCTCCGCCCGGGGCCCGCCCGCGCATGCGCACGCGCCCCCAGGCCGCGGGCACCGGTGCGAGCTGGGCGGACGCGGGCGTCCTCGACGCAGGCCGCCGGGCCGCCCTTGGGTGCTCCCCTGCCTTCCCTCCAGGGTTCGACGGCGACGATCGGGGATAGGGACGAACATCGGCCGTGAGCGAGGGGGGGAAGTGAGAAGGGGCGGGGCTGCTCAGAAGGCTCTGACGTCCCGTGGGCTTCGGAGAAGTTTTGTTCAGCCTCCCCCGAAGACGTTGACAACTTCTCCTTCTCGCCTTTCCCCCTGCGCTCGTCGCCAAGAATCGCCCAGAGAAGGGCATTGCCAAGCTGGAGCCTCGCCGAAGGGAGCCCGGGAGCCTCGCCGAAGGCATGGGCCATCGGCGCCCCTGGCATGGACCATCGGCGCCCCTGGATACATGTGCTGCCATCCCCTGGGATGAGAGGGGCTTAATCGGCTACAAGTAGGTAAGTAGTGCCAGGTTCGCCCCGTCGTTCGTCCGCCGCGCGGCGCTAGTGGGTAAGCCATCCAGGTTCATGCCGTCGTTCGTCGCGGCCACCACTTGATCTGAGGTAAAACACCAACATGTTAGAAGGAATGCGCGTAGGGCCCCATCGGCCCCGACCCCTATTGGAAAACCAATGGCTTTTTGACCCGTTCTCTGGATTTGGGATTTTCGTATGTCTTATGTTTGTTCGTCTTGCGATCCCGGCTCAGAGACAAAATAGAATCCAAGAGGTAAAATGCCAACATTTAGGGAGGAATGCGCGTGGGGCCCCATCGGCCCCTATTCCTATTGGAAAACAATTGGCTTTTAAACCGGTTTTCTGGTTTTGGGACTTGTGTATATATATATGTGTACATAAATATTCGTCTGGCGATCCCGGCTCGGAGACCGAATCGAATCCAAGAGGTAAAGCACGAACATTTCGAAAGGAATGCGCGTGGGGCCCCACTGGCCCCGATTAATTTCATGAATTGTGGAATGTTTTTTTCACGGATTCGTTCAGGAATTTATTCATCTGAAGTTCGCAGGTTTGCGTAGAAGTGTTGTGAATTTCTCCATGTATTGGTTCATACCGAAAAGTTAGTATTTAGAGGTTGTTTGATGTGTTGTTCGTCGCTTGGGTAGAGTAGTTCACGTCGAAATGCGAGTTTGTTTGTCGTTGTTCGAGAAGGGTGGGTATGTTTCTTCATGTCGCGTTGTTTGTCGATCGGAAAGGGACTTCAGTATTCAGGAAAATCAGTTGTTTTGTCGTTTTTCCCCAGTACGTGGTTCAATCTACAGAGACCCCCCTCATCCCCTGGGCTATTCGCCCCCATCGTCGCCCCCGAAGGATGTGCGTATGGGGGGGGGGAGGGGGAGGAGGCGAGGTGGGAAGGGTGTGGAAGGGAGGGAGGAGGGAGAGAGCAGCCAGGACGGAGGAGTCTCTCGGCCCTCTCTCCTTTCTCTCCTCCCTCTCCTCCACGGTAGGAATCTGAGCTGTCATACAGCACTGCCCCGCTCCTTTCTTTGCTCGCTGACGCGCTGCGTTGCGACTGCGATTTTCGGAGCACGAGGAGCCGCAGAGGAGCAGGACTCTGTACAGTCAACGCGCCTAGTAAGGGCGCGCGCCTTCATCTAGGGCACCTTGGTGTCCTTGTCTCTGCGGCCCGTCCTTCGTCGTTTTCACTGGCCTCCCGCCGCCCAAAGCAGCCCAATTTCGGCCCCCAAGGGTCTTGCGTCCTCATTACCACCCGTCCTTAATACACGCTTGACTGTACCTGCCGCGTCGTGGCTTCGATTGTGTCTTTTTTGAATTCCTAGTTGTATTCTCTGCCCCGCATCTCAGCTGCGATATCTACGCGACAATCCATTATTCAGAAGCATCTGTCTTAGAAAATCTGGGTTTTTCTTGAACTCCCTGTGCCTTCAGTTGGTGGTGGCACTGCCGTCCTTACCGCCCGTCCTTACAGTGGAGACCCATGCCAAGAAACACCCTGCTTGCCTCCATGGTGCCCTGGTTTTCTTTACCAGCCTCGAACGTATCCCTATCCCTAAGATTGACACGCCAAACGGCGATGACAATCTTAGGGATTCGCCCTCACAAAATAAGGGAATCCCTAAGATTGGCATCGTGATGAGGAGATGCCCAGCATAGGGATAGGGATATGTTCCAGGCTGGTAATTTCTTGGGTTTCGATGGTCTTGCGATGGAGAGCGCGGCGCTCCCGCACCAGGAGCCCATGGACGCCCTGGGGTTCCAGGGCTGGGCTTCTCGTGGAAGGTTTTTCGGGAATGTAGCAACACTCACGCGCAGCAATGGTTTTTCGTTAGCTCGGGCAGCACTTTGGGTAACACTGCCTGTACCCTCGCTTCCTTAGCGGGTTCGAGCCTCACGCCGATGGATGACCGCATGTGCTCATCAGGCCCTGGTGCCGAGACAGATACAGCAGATACAAGTCCACCTTCCGACCCCAACCTACCATCCAAAATCACATCACAGCACTGCTCGTGGAAGGTTTTTCTTCTGGCCGAGCCCCTGCTGCAGCGCACGCGCTCCCGCACCAAGAGCCCATGGACGCCCTGGGGCTCCAGGGCTGGGCTTCTCGTGGAAGCTTTTTCTTGTGGCCGAGCCCCTGCTGCAATGGAGAGCGCGGCGCTCCCGCACCAGGAGCCCATGGACGCCCTGGGGCTCCAGGGCTGGGCTTCTCGTGGAAGGTTTTTCCTGTGGCCGAGCCCCTGCTGCAGCGCACGCGCTCCGGCTGCAGCTCGCCGCGTGGCCCAAGGCGAGGGCGCCGCGTGGCGGCTGCGGCTCCGCGGCGCTGTCCGGGGGTTTGGGGGGGGGGCCGCGGCGGGCGGCGCTCCCGCACCAGGAGTCCATGGACGCCCTGGGGTTCCAGGGTTGGGTTTCTCGTGGAAGGTTCCTCTTGTGGCCGAGCCCCTGCTGCAGTCGCCGCGCGCTCCGGCTGCCGCCGCCGCGTGGCCCAAGGCGAGGGCGCCGCGTGGCGGCCTGCGGCTCCGCGGCGCTGTCCGGGGGTTTGGGGGGGGGGCCCGCGGCGGGCAGGGCCCCGCGCCGCGGGGCCGCGGGCACGGCCGCTGTGAGGGGCGGCCGCCTTGGCCTCCTCCTCCTCCTCCTCCTCGTCCTCCTCGTCCTCGGTCCTCCTCCTCCTCCTCCTCCTCCTCCTCCTCCTCCTCCTCCTCCTCCTCCTCGTCCTCCTCCTCGTCCTCCTCCTCCTCCTCCTCCTCCTCCTCCTCCGCCTCCGCCTCCGCCTCCGCCTCCGCCTCCTCAGCCGGCGGCCGGCCAGCGTGGAGCGTGCGGTCCATGGGCGAAGGGGGGCGGGCCGCAAGGGGGAGTAGAGATTCAAGCATAGTGGAACGAAGAATGACATAAGCACAAAAAACCCGGAGGTCCGCGCGGATTTCTCGGATCCGCGCTGGACCCCCCTTGGCGGCGCTTCGCGGACCTCCGAGTTTTTATGTTTATGCCATTATTCGTTCCCCTAATTCAAGCCGTGGCGAAGCGTCCTGGCTCGCCTACAGGCCCAGCAAAGAGTGTTCTGAGAACCTTTTGTGGTCTGCACGTCAT
Organism: Prorocentrum cordatum; assembly: GCA_963575745.1. Classification (NCBI taxonomy): domain Eukaryota; class Dinophyceae; order Prorocentrales; family Prorocentraceae; genus Prorocentrum; species Prorocentrum cordatum. Next base: position 17,291 of record CAUYUJ010015730.1, read on the forward strand.
GTTCTTTGAGAACAATTCTTACCGAGACTATCTCGTTTCAGTACATCGGGTTTATGTTCAAAGAACGTTGCTCTTGTTCTTGGAATATTATCGTCGGATTCTAAGAGCATGTCGTGGTAGGCCTATAGGGATGCCGGGACGATCGGCCCTTGCTCAAGCGATGGAGGGTAGGAATGGGGAAGAAGAGGATGGGACGGGGTGGGAGACGTTTTGCGGACGCTACTCGAAGAATACCAGAACTCCATGAACATAAACTTCTGGCGCTCCGCGCGGGTGTCTTGGATCCGCGCTGGGCCCCCCAGGCGGCGCCTCCGACGCCGCCCCTGGCGCGCCAGATCCAAGAAAGCCGCGCGGAGCGCCAAAACTTTATGCGTATGCATTAGTATCCGTAGTATTAATAATATTATTCATATGATTATGATTATGACTATTATTATCATTATTATCATGATTATTATTAATAATAATATTTTCATTACTATTATTATTATGATGATGATTATGATTATTATTATTACTACTACTACTACTACTACTACTACTACTACTACTACTACTACTACTACTACTACTACTATTATGAGTATTATTATTAGTATTACAGTATTAGGATTAGTATTAATAGCAATAATACGATTAGTGTTATGATTATTTTAGTATTAGTATTATTTGTAGTATTCGTATTGGTATCATTTGAATTCTTCGTATTATTCTTACTATTATTACGAGTACTAGTACGGTTATTCTTATTATTACTATTATTCCCATCCCTCCTTGGTTGGGTATTCGTTTTGAATAGAGCAGTGTGGTCTCCACTCCCTTCTTCCCGTCCCGTCTCCCTCTTGCCTCCTCCTGTCTTGCCTGCGGCGGGCTGCGATCTGTGAAACTGTCGCCACTTTCGAGGCCTGCTGGGGGGCCCAGCACAGTGACGCCACGGGCGGATTCAAATTAGACCTCGCCATCCCTGGGGGGCTGCGATCTGTGAAATTGTCGCCACTTTCGAGGCCTGCTGGGGGGCGCAGCACACTGACGCCACGGGCGGATTCAAATTAACCTCGCCATCCCTGGGGGGCTGCGATCTGTGAAACTGTCGCCACTTTCGAGGCCTGCTGGGGGGCCCAGCACAGTGACGCCACGGGCGGATTCAAATTAGACCTCGCCATCCCTGGGGGGGCTGCGATCTGTGAAACTGTCGCCACTTTCGAGGCCTGCTGGGGGGCCCAGCACAGTGACGCCACGGGCGGATTCAAATTAGACCTCGCCATCCCTGGGGGGCTGCGATCTGTGAAACTGTCGCCACTTTCGAGGCCTGCTGGGGGGCCCAGCACAGTGACGCCACGGGCGGATTCAAATTAGACCTCGCCATCCCTGGGGGGCTGCGATCTGTGAAACCGTCGCCACTTTCGAGGCCTGCCGGGGGGCCCAGCACAGTGAAGCCACGGGCGGACCCAAATTAGACCTCGCCATCCCTGGGGGGCTGCGATCTGTGAAACTGTCGCCAATTTTCGAGGCTGCTGGGGGGCCAGCACAGTGACGCCACGGGCGGATCAAATTAGACCTCGCCATCCCTGGGGGGCTGCGATCTGTGAAACTGTCGCCACTTTCGAGGCCTGCTGGGGGGCCCAGCACAGTGACGCCACGGGCGGATTCAAATTAGACCTCGCCATCCCTGGGGGGCTGCGATCTGTGAAACTGTCGCCACTTTCGAGGCCTGCTGGGGGGCCCAGCACAGTGGCGCCACGGGCGGATTCAAATTAGACCTCGCCATCCCTGGGGGGCTGCGATCTGTGAAACCGTCGCCAATTTCGAGGCCTGCTGGGGGGCGCAGCACACTGACGCCACGCGCGGACCCAAATTAGACCTCGCCATCCCTGGGGGGCTGCGATCTGAGATCCCCGCTTTCGAAGTGGCTAGGGTTGCTCAGGGATTGTAACTAATCAGCTTTCTCTAGTCCTTGTCGTGTAGCCAGTGTCCTGCGAGTCTCCGAATTCCGTCTGCAGACATATGTAACCCTCGCTCCGTCATCGCCCCCCCTTATAAAGTGTCCTAAACTATTTGCGCCCCGCGTTTGCGCAGGGGTTGGGTACGTCGCCAGGGTACTTATTATTGATATTATTATTAGTATCATTATTATGTTTCTTATTGTTGTTAGTGGTATTATTATTACTATTAATAGTATTATTGGTGTTAGTTTTATTCGTATTAGCATTATTATTATCACTATTTTAATTATTATTAGTATTGTTATTAATATTATTATTACTACTATTATTATTATTATGGTTATTAATATTATTACTACTACTATTACTATTAGCATTGTTATTAATAATATCATTATTACTATTCTTAACATTATTATTATTATTCGTCTTCTTCTTCTTCTAGGGAGGCGAGAGAGGGTGTGTGAACCGAGGTGCTGGACGCGGTCGGAGGGATGGAGGGGGGGCGCGGGATAGAGAAAAAAGGGGAAGAGGAGAGGAGGGGGGGGCAGGTCGGGCAGGAGGGGCGGGGGGGCCAAAGGCAGAGGAAGGGGAGGGAGGGGGGGCAGCGGGAAGTGGAGGAAGGAGGCGGGGGGAATGGGAATGGGAATGCCTGAAGACTAAGTCTTACAAATCCATGCTACTCCGCTCTCTGACCGCCTCCAGCGACACGAGGAGAAGGAAGAGGACGGCGACCATGCAATACTCCACGCGCTGCATGTAGGCTGCACCATACGGGCGGCAAACCGACTTGGAGACCATACCGGAGTAGGGGAAATTCCCGCGTGCACCCCAGGGACGACCTCACGACCTCTTCGATAAGACAGCCTGTACGAGCTACTGCAGCCACGACCGACTGAAGCATATACCCCGTACTCATGAATGCCAGCAAGCCACGAAGCCCACTTCCAAGCAGGGGAATACCATGACTCCCACGTACACCCAAAAGCGAAACCACCAAACCATTGCCGAAACATGCACAAGTGACTGATAAGGATACGCAACACTGCATTCACAAATGGCCACAATCTTGAAAGATGCAGAGCGGTACCGATGCCGATCACCAGAGCTTTCAAACTGACCATTGAAATAATAAACGCAGCATGTGAAGGTATAGCAGGTACAAAAAGTGCCGCAAGACCTTGTGGGTATGAACCCTGTGGGTATCCCATGGGCACAATAAAAAAACAACTCGTACATATTTTGAAATATACCAGCTTGGCCACCATACGCACTTTGAAGGCCCCGCAAATCGGGGAAGATGAACCCGACATCCCACGGACATCCACGAACGCCTGACAAGTGTCACAGGTGGCATGCACCCATTGAATGAATTTGAACCTGACTCTGACACTTCGCCCCGCTCTTAGCCGACCCACGCCTCTGTGAATAGACGATGTCTAACATCCAGAGTTGCGAGAAGCCACAAGCACGCCGCGCTGAGGCGGCGGGGCAGGACCCATGACGCGCTTGAGCCAAAAAGGATCTACGCGCCTTGGGTCCCGTGTGCTTGGAAGGAGGCGGGGGGAGGTAGGGGTGGCATACGGGAAGAGAGAGCAGGCTGGGTGGGATGGGGGCTTTGAGGGGGAGGAGGGAGGGAGGGAGAACTGTAAGACGAGGGAGGGAGGGAAGGGTAGAGAAAGAGAGAGGGGGGTGGGGGGAGGGACGGAGGGAGGGCAGGGAAGGAGGGGGGGGGGGGGGGAAGAGGTGCAGCAGGGAAGGAGGGAGGGGAGGGAAGGAGGGAGGGGAGGGAAGGAGGGAAGGAGGGGAGGAGGGAGGGCGCTCCACGCTGGCGCGAGAAAGGAAACCGTGGATCTCGCTCCTCGCGGCGCGAGCTGGAGAGCCGTCCTCCTCCTCCTCCCCCTCCTTCTCCTCCTCCTCCTCCTCCTCCTCCTCCTCCTCCTAGCTGCCGCGAGAGATCGAGAGCGGCGGCCAGCTGGCGACAGGAGCCAGTATAGCCCTCTTTCAGCGAACCCAGCATGCTTCCAGCTGGGCTTGGGGGGGCATGGCGCTGTGTGTTCTGATCTCTGTCTCTTTGATTGCAGTATTGTGCCTGGAGGACGGAAGTGGAGGTGGGAGGAGGATGGTAAGAGTGGCAACGTACAACCCACTGGCGGCGGACCACGACAGACTATGTGAAATTAGTGCTGAATTGAGGGCCTGGGATTGCGTGCTGGTCTGCGGGACGCAACAAAGGGCAGAAATAGACCATCCCACAACCCAAGTGCAGTTTGCTAATCATTGGGGCATAAAATTTGGAAGGGGAACAGGGTCGAAATATACCAACAGAAGCTGCGGACTGGCTATTCTCTTAGGACACAAATTCCCGCGTTCATCCCTCAAGGAAGTATGCTGTCCCCCTAAGACCTTGCAGGGCCATGTAGGAGCGGTACGACTACAGACCACCCAGGAGGATTTACTACTGGTGGCAGTGTATTTTGCGCCAGCGACGGAAAAGAGAAGTGAAGAGACGGTAGAAAAGATCTGCACGTGGATGGAATCATTGTATGACAGACGAGGTGTGCGAACAACACTAATCGTGGGAGGGGATGTCAACAGTGACTTCGGACTTGCTAGGGATGAGACTGGATACATGAGGAGCACTCAAGGACGTGAAGTAGGGAGAGAATGGCCACGACCAGAAAATAGTAATGGGAGGCGCTTTCGCCAGTTCTGTCAGGAGAATCAACTGTTTATTGCAACTACTGACGCTAAGCAAGTTAAGCAAACAATCTACGGAGTAAAAGGAGGAGGAGGAAGGATCGGCCACTTTGCTATTCCAGTGGGGGCAAGGGATCTCGTGGAGCACTGCAGCACGCTCAGAAATGCAGGAAAGCGGCTGCCAACGATCAGATCACGTTTCCCGAGGGACCATGTGCCGGTAGGTATGCAGCTGCCCCTTGGACTGAAGTGCAGGAACTATGTCAGACTACCTCAAACACCACAGCTGGACCGACACCTGCTGATGAGATGTGTAAAAGAAGGAGTGTGCAGGGAGGAGCTGTTTGAGAGGATAGAGGAGGGGGCGAAGAAGGTATCACATGAGGAGTGGGATGCAGCGGCTGGGGGGAGGACACCCGACAGACTTTGGGACATCCTGGGTAAGGTGGTACGGGACGCGCTGCAGGATACCTTCCCACCCAACCGACGGGGAATCCCAGAGTGGTTGCAGGAGGTGAGGGCTGCACGGATGGAGCTGCTGACGACAAGGAGGGAGCTGAGAGGACGCAGCGGGAGCGAGGAGGAGTTCGAGGAGGTTAGCGAGAGGTTGAAGGAGATAAGCGCGCTGCTGCAGAAGTCGAGGAGGATAGAGGTGAGGAGGGGGCGACTAGAGCTGGTAGGTGACATCTGGGAGGCTTACGAAAAAGGGAGGTGGGCGGAAATGCACGAACTACGAGTAGAATATGCAAGAAACGGACATGGCCCCAAAAAACGGTACTACTTCGCCCCACGCTGCTACTGGACAGCAAGCGACTGGGCGAGGGAGTTAGGCAACGCTCCAGAGGAGGGAGGAATGTTGTGCGAGGAGGTCGAAGGAGGATGGGAGAAGGTGCGTAGTGACTACGAGCAAGGGTGTGAGGAGGATGATGAGGAAATGTTACACGACAACGTGGACCTTCGTCACCTTGTTCGGAGCGACAAGGCAGCTATGCTACAGTACCTCAGGCATGCTAAACGACGGAGGGCTTGGCCACAGTGGGGGCTTCCGAGCGAAGCGTCGTTGTTGATACTTGCTCCCAATATCAACATGAAGGGACCGAACAGGGCCTCTGAGGTAGTTGCTGAGAGGATGGCAAGAGCTGCGGAGGAGGATGAGGAGGAGCAAGCGAAGCAGCAGGAGCAGCGCATGATGAAGAAAGGAATGGCGTTACTAAGGAAAATGGGGTGGTCGCCAGGAGAGAGTCTCGGGGGGAGGCAGAGGGAGGAGGGGCAGGAGGCACAGGAGGTGGTACAGGATCCACATTGGTGCTTTGGCCGTGCGGCAGGTGCAGGGGTAGGAACGACGAACGCAGAATTCCCGGCGCCGTTCTTCCAAGAACAGGTGGACAGATGGTTCCTACTGGTAAGACGAGCAAACTGCATGCCGCTGGATACATTGCGCGCCCAGAGCTTTGCCAGCAGCAAGAACAACGGGAGGGAAGGCATCCTAGGACAACGAGTGATGCATAGCTATTGCAGCTGAGGCATGGCATGGCATGCAGGGATACACAGGAGATCTAAGAAAGTGGAGAGACCCGACTGGGCGCACGGTGGACTGAAATACAGGGGGAGGGAGGAGGCTGTACTTACACTACAAACAGCACAGTGGAGATGTCGTGAAGCTAAGGTATCACATGTGACGACAAATTTTGACTGCACTAATGCCTTTGCGAGCACGAAGCGCAGTCTACTGGAGCAGGTGGTGTCACAACAAGCTGGGGAGGGGGACGAGATGCTCGCACTAGGTACTATCCAGCACCAGGCAATCAGCATTGCAGGCCGCGACAAAAGGGTTGACCTGATCAGTGGATCAGGAGCCCAAATGGGTTTCTGCCTGGCGCCACGCGACTTCAACGACTGGTACAATCCAGTTGTGCAGAAGTGGGTCGAAGCGGATGATAACAGTGCATCACGGCTCCTGCCCGCAGTGTGTCCAGTGACGGGTACAGAGGTTAACTGGTCAGTCGTTACCTTTATGGATGATATTACGAAGCTGTCTGCATGGGAGGGATCAGTAACGGCATATGGGGTGTGTGCAGAGCTAAATCACATCACGAGAACACTCGAAGACACGCTATCGGAGGGCAACTGGAGACTCAACCCTACCAAGACAGGGCATCTACTTACTATCATTGGGCCAGGGTCAAATGAAGTTACTAGGCAGGTACGACATAAGAAGAGTGGACTACTGGGGGAGTCAGGGAGGGAACTCCGCGTACTTGGGCCATATCTGCACAGCACGGGCAACATGGGGGGCGAGATAGCAAGGAGGATAGTTGCAGTACGAAGAGCATGGAGGCAGGGAGGACCTTTTTGGGCATCGGACTCACCGTGGGAAGTACGGGGGATGATGTTTATTGCTTTTGTGCAGGGTGCAGCGCTAAGTGGTCTCACAGGGATGTTGCTGGAAACTAGGCATACAGATGCACTGGGCACGGCGCGGTGCAAGCTACTTAGGTTCTTGGATCGAGGTAAGAGTTCGTGGGTGGACGGAGAGGGAGAAAGGCGACAGTTATGTAGAGGAGCGGTATTCAGAAAGTGGAATATTAATTCCTGTGCAAGGGAGCTACGTGTGCGACGGCTTAAGATGTATCAAAAATGGGCAACCAACCCCCAGTCACATAAGCAAGTATTCGGAGCCATCTTCGGCACGACCCCCCTGGACGAAAAACCCAGAATGAAAGAAGGGGGGGTGGAGAGGGCCAGACAGCACTCCGTGGGCACAGCAGTTCCTGCAGGACCTTCGTTACCTCAGGAGTCACTGTGAAGACATGAGCTGGTACGATGATCGACAATCGGACATAGCGTTGCTGCAGGAAGGTACCACGGACAGAGCTTATTGGATGCAGACTGATATTAATATTTTACGAACAATGTACACGACACAAGCATGGAAAGCGCAGCAAGATCAATATGAACGTAGCATGGGTAAGGAAGAGGATGTGATACTGGAGGAGGAGAAGCCACATGTGTGTGATGTGAAGGTTATGGGGGAGGATGAGACACTGCACGAGTGTGGAGCGCGGTACAAAACATACAGCGGACTGACGACACACAAAACGTGCGTCCATGGACAGAGGGCCCTACTTAGCCTACTGACAGTCAGCAATCAGTGCCCGTGGTGCAGAAGTACCTTCAGTACAAGGGACATAGCAGTGCAGCGCGTGCATGCAGCATGCGAGGACAACAAAATTTGCTATGTGAATTTCAGCCCTTGGAGACATGAGGTCAAGCCACCCACGTCGCTTGAGTGTCCCGTGTGTGACTTTGTGGCCCAAGACCTGGACACATTTCATACGCGCGTGTGTTCACATCACGAGGGGCCGACAGGAGAGCGTAGACCTCGGGCTGATGGCGGACTGGAGGCTGCCAGCGGGAGAAGTCTCAGCTGCAGGCAGTGGAGGAAATCCTGGCGAGGGATCTGGGGGCGGCAAGGGCGGCCTGGGCGGAGAGCGAGCGGCGAAGCTGTTGAAGACAAAGGGAGGAGAGCGAGGAGCAGGATCACGGCAGAGTCGGGGGGGCGAACAGATCGACCTCGTAGAGGCGGTGATAACGTTGCAGAAGATGGGGCTCCGTCAGGATCAGCGCAGCAGAGAGCACGAACACATGTTATGCCAATTTTTCTTGCTAGGGAAGATGAACCCAGTGAGCCAGGCAGGCCTCCAGGCGGGATTGAAGTACAACAGGGAGGTGCAGCAGCGGGGACGTGGACATGGGTTAGGACCGCCACAGGCCCACGTGGCGGCGGCAGTGGTGGACGCGCTGGAGGCAGTATCCAAGGACGGCGCGAAGGAGGTGCTAGGTAAGTACAAGGTGCTGATCAACAGCGGGGCGGGCAGGGCGGCCCTGACGGAGCTGTTCGGCTGCTTCAGGGTGAAGGAGGCATACAGCGAGGACGGCACGGACGAGAAGAACATCAAGGTGAAGGTCACCTACCAGGTCAATCCAGCGGCCGATCTAGAGAAGGTCGCCATGACGACGAAGTTCGCGATGGACACAATGCCCTCCCCGCAGACCCTCAGACGGGCCATGTACGCCACATTCCTGGAGCAGGGATGGGGTGGAGGCGGAGGGCCCTGCACCGAAGGACGAGCTCACTCGTGTGACAGAGCGCCAGTTGAAAGCACTGCAGCAGGTGAGACGGTGAATGATATTAGCAGGCGTATCGACTTCACAAATCCTAGGGTGATGGGAAATCTGAGGAGGATGGCGCAGGCTGGAAGTGAGTATGCCAGGCAGTTAGTTATAGAGGCAGAGAGGTTGAATGTGCAGCGTCACGGGAGGGACTGCGCCTAGTGAGGTAGGTTTCCCCCCCCCTGCAGCGGGAACGGACAGTGGTCCCCCACGCTGCAGCGGCCCTTCCTCGCTGTGACGGACCGCAGCTGGGAGGCGCCGTAGGCCAAGCCCAGCTTGCTTGCAAGAGTGCAGCTGGGGGCTAATTCCATATCTTCGCAGAGGGCAATGAATCCCATGAAGAGGAGCATTGAATGCAGTAGTTCAGTGGTTATTGGATTGGGACGCCCTCCCAGCGCACTCACTCACTCACTCACTCCTCCTCCTCCTCCTCCTCCTCCCCCCTCCTCCTCCTCCTCCTCCCTCCTCCTCCTCCTCCTCCTCCTCCCCTCCTCCTCCTCCCCCTCCGCCTCCTCCTCCTCCCCCTCCTCCTCCTCGTCCCTCCGCCTCCTCCTCCTCCTCCTCCTCCTCCTCCTCCTCCTCCTCCTCCTCTTCCCTGGGGCGCAGCGCGGGAGCTCGAGGAGGCGAGAGTGCCTCGCTCGGCGCGCAGCGCGTGCTTGGGCGACCCAGGGCTTTGAACTTTCCAGCTCGCTAGGGCCCTGAGGACGGCTGCAGTGATACGAGGAAGCTTGGCACTGCTCGGCCGTGTGCATTGTTGTTTCGGCGAGGACGATCGAGGAGCATCCTGGATCATCTTGCGAAAACAGAGCGCACGAGACCGAACACGCACGGGGAATGGACGTCCGAGAGATGGCAAGGAAGGGTCGCAGTAATCGCGCGGCAGTGCAAAAACCATGCCAGGCGTGCTGTCATCGAGGCCGGGCCGCGCGCAGAAGGGGGCTGGCGCGAGGGGGGCAGCTCGAGAAAGTGGTGGAGGGGGGGAGGGCTCGCTTTGAGCCCCCCTGTCTTCCCAGAGGCCTTCTTGGGCCCCCCCGAGCGATCCTCAGGAGCACCTTTGCTTTCCGCGACGGCTGCCCCCTCGCTCCGCCACTCATCCAGCGCGTTGCCCTATTCGCAGTGCGGCTACTCGCACAACGTGCGAACAGAAACGCACGCCTGCTTCGATGCACTGGAACGTAGATCCCGCGCGGAGGATCCAGGCCACTTGCGAGCAGTTGCTTGGCGAGTCGTGGATCGGGCGAAGAGAACTATGCACATGCACCGATCCTGACAGCGTCCATTTTTGACCCACGATCGGTGCATATACCTCCCAAGCCAAGGTAAGAGGGCGCATGCACCGATCCTGGGTTCAGGATGGGCCTGGCCAGAATCGGTGTATGTGCATACAGTCAACGCGCCTAGTAAGGACGCGCGCCTTCATCTAGGATACCCTTGCGTCCTTGCCTCTGTGGCCCGTCCTTTGCCATTATCACTGGTCGCCCGCCGCCCCAAAAAATCCAACTTCGGCCTCCAAGGGTCTTGCGTCCTTACCACGCGTCCTTCCTATACGTTTTGACTGTAGTTCTCTCTCTAGTGGAGCGCGCTGGCCTGGCCGTGCGCGGCATCGCCGCCCGGAGGGCCCCCGGAGGGCCCCAGAGGCGGGGCGGCAGAGGGGGAGAGCACGGGCGCCCCCTTCTGCGCGCGACTCCGCGCGGTGCCCCCCTCCCCCTCCGCCCTGGGTGAAGTCGGGCCTGTCCCCCTACAGGGGGATTTTCGATGAAAAAAAAGAAATACCCCAAAAATAATAATAAAAAAAAAAATAGTCCAGAAATAGTCTGGGGACTACTTGTTGGGTACCTTTTGACCTATCGGGAGTATTGTTGGAGTATCTTTTATTTCTCGTCGAAGATCCCCCTGTAGGGGGGACACGCCCGACATAAGCCTTGGGGAGAGGCCGAAGCGTCCGCGTGGGAAGATTCTCGGCGCCTGCTGGGTCGGGCCACCCAGGGCGGAGGGCGCGCGGTGTGCGGCCGGAGCGGGGCAGAGAACGATCGAGGTCGGCTCGGGGGAGGGTGCCCCGTGGTGTGCTCCGTGCCTGCCGGACGTTCCCGCGACTTCGCCTCCAGCTCCTCTCTAGACCTCCTAGGTGGGGTCGGAGTAGATGGGGTCGGAGGATCGCGACGCATCGCCGATACATCGGCGATGCATCGGTGATGTAGCTCGATGCGGGGCCCAATGTTCTCCACGCCGACGTCGCGGATGTATTGCAGACGTCGCCAGTGCATGGCCGATGCATCGCAAATGCATCGGCGATGCATCACCGATGTATCGCCGATGTGGCGCGGCCTTCCGACCCCACCTACTCCGACCCCATCTAGGAGGCCTCTATCCTCGGCTCTCCGGGTTCCTTTTCCTGTGCAAGCTCCTCGGCACCGCCTGCACCCCGGCCCGCCCTCCGGCCGCCCGAGGCCCCGCCCGCCGGTGCTCTGTCTCCCCAAGTGGAGCCTTTTGCGTGGCCCGCCTAGCTTTTAACCGGAAGAGGCTCGCTCTCGACCCGCAGACCAAAAAAACTGTTGGATGTTCCCGTGCATCCTGGGGGAGGGCGCCCTCGATCGATCTTGTGGTCCGGGGTGCTTTGGCCGGCGGAGGGTCTCATGTTCTTGAAGGATGTTCTTATGTCCCAGGTCCGGCCGTACAGTCAACGCGCTTGGTAAGGACGCGCGCCTTCGTCTAGGGCACCCTGGTGTCCTTGCCTCTGCAGCCCGTCCTTCGTCATTGTCACTGGCCGCCCGCCGCCCAAAGCATCCCGACTTCGGCATCCAATGGTCTTGCTTGCGTCCTTACCACCCGTCCCTAATACGAACTCTGACCGTACCTGTCGCGTCGTGGCTTCGATTCTTGTTTTTGAATCCCTAGTTTTGTTCTCTGCCCCGCCTCTAGGCTGCGGCAGTTACGCGACAACCTAAAAACTCATGTTTAAGAATATTATACTTTGTTTGAACCCCCTGTGCCTCCAATGGTGGTGGTAGGCCAGAGTGGGATCTGGACGCCCGAAATGGGTACGGAAAGAATGGGTACAATGCCCAACAACAAATGTTGTCCCAAACCAACAGCCGCCGTTGTTGGGCAGGCGGCCTTCTGTCTCGAATGGACACAGGCCGCGGCGGCGTGGACAGCGAATCCTGTTCAAATTGAACTGCAGTTCCTGTTCAATTTGAACAGGATTCGCTGTCCACGCCGCCGCGGCCTGTGTCCATTCGAGACAGAAGGCCGCCTGCCCAACAACGGCGGCTGTTGGTTTGGGACAACATTTGTTGTTGGGCATTGTACCCATTTTTTCCGTACCCATTTCGGGCGTCCAAATGGGAAGGGCGGCGAGTCGGGTGGGGCCGGCGGCCTTCGGGTTGCCACGCCAGGCGCGCGGCACGTCTGGCGCTTCCCGTGGGAGGGCGCCTTCCTGGTGGGCGTGGCCCTGCAGGCCGCGGCGTCGGCTGCGGGAACGCTTGGGGGGTGGGGCTGGCCGTCCGCTGCAGCTGCCTTCCCTCCCTCTCTGCTCCTCCCCTCCCTGTTCCCCCCCCCCGCTGCCCCCCCCCTCCCCCCCTCCGCTTCTGCTCCTGCTGACCCATTACTTTTTCTCCCCCACTCGCCGCCTCCTTCTCCTCGGCCCCCCCTCTTCCTCCATCCTCCCTCCTCCTCCTCCTCCTCCTCCTCCTCCTCCTCCTCTCCTCCTCTCCCTCCTCCTCCTCCTCCTCCTCCTCCTCCTCCTTCCCTCCCCCTGTTCCTCCTCCCTCCTCCTCCCTCCTCTCCTCCTCTCCTCCTCCTCCTCCTCCTCCTCCTCCTGCCTCCCTCCCCCTGTTCCTCCCTCCTCCTCCTCCTCCTCCTCCTCCTCCTCCTCCTGCGCCGTCCCTTTTCCATCCTTTTACTTATACTCAACTTGTCCCTGTGGCACCCCCGCACGTGTCGGTAGGGCGAAGAACCGGGCGTTTTGCCTGAGACCTCCTCACCATATATTATCCAGAAGCTTGAAATCTGCAACAGCTTCAAGGATGGAGGGCAGGTCGTTTTCAAATTGTTGTTCTCGCCATTGCGCCGCGCACATTCGTGTCAAAAGTTTGCAAGAGCTTCACGGATGGAGGGTGGGTTCTTTTTAGAAGTGTGCGTAACACCTTAGCGCCGCGCGCACGCGTCTTAACAGCTTACAGCAGTTTCAATGATTATGTTGGTTGACGTCCCAGGAATGGTTTGCCAACACGATTTCGGGATGTCAGGGCGCAGCAGTCACGTTGATTCGCCGTGGTTGAAGTCCGAGGAATGGCATTCTGCGACGATTTAGGGTTCTCAGGATGTAGCAGTCAAGTTGATTTTGTTTTGGATTCTCAGACGGATGTCTTCGAATGGGACACTTCCCGCAATGATAGTAGATTCTTGTAGGGGTTTCCGAAGAGGGAATTTTGGCGGGAGGGTGTATTGCAACATCGTTGATGCGTCTTGGGTTTAAATCCCTCCTCCTCCTCCTCGTCCTTCTCCTCCTCCTCCTCCTCCTTCCCTGCCTGCCTCCCTCCCTCCCTTCCCCCTCCTCCTTCCTCCGTCTTCGTTGCCCAACCATTCCCTCTGGCCTGCCCCTTCTCAGCTGCTCCTCCTTCTCTGCGGAGGGGGGAGGGGGAGAAGGTGGAGCAGGAGGAGAGGGAGGCGGTGGAGGAGGAGGCCGAGGAGGGCGACGATCACAAAGGGGGGGCAGGAGGATGGCCAGAGGGAGGAGGGGGGAATAGCCTCCACAAAGGCTTCTGGAGGCCCAGAAAGGGGCTCGAGCTGCCCCCAAAAATCATGGATTTCCTCTTCGATCCTCGAGCCTCGATCCTTGTTCCGCGAACCACGACGAGGAGGGGGAGCCTCGATCCTCGAGCCATCCTCGGTCCTCGAGCTCGGGTCTTCCAACGACGACGGTGCGCGTGCCAGCCCACCAGGCCCTGCTGCGGGCGGCCTGCGTGCTGGCGCTGTGCTGGGCCGTCCGGCGGCGGAGCACCAAGGTCCTGCCGTGAGTCGCTGGCCGGCTGGTGCTCCTCCTTTCCTGCGGCTCCTCCTCCGCCTCCTTGTCCTCCTTCGCTCTCTCGCTCTGTCCTTCCGCCCTCTTCCTTCCTCCTCCTCCTCCTCCTTCTCCTCCTCCTCCTCCTTCGTTCTATCCCTCTGTCCCTCCGCCTCCCTCCTCCTCCCTCCCCCTCCTCCTCCTCCTCCTCCTCCTCCTCCTCCTCCTCCGCCTCCCTCCTCCTCCTCCTCCTCCTCCTCCTCCTCCTCCTCCTCCTCCTGTATTCCTTTCCCTTGTAAATGACTTCTCCCTGTGGCATCCCGAGGCTAGTTTTTAGGGCGGGCCGGGCGTTTCGCCTGAGACTTCCTCACCACTTATGACCCTGAAGCCTAAACATTGACAAGAATTTCACAGATGGAGGGCGGTTCGTTTTCAAAGTGTGGTTCTCGCCCTAGTTCCGCGCACATTGGTTCTAAACAATGCAAGAGTTTCGCATATTGAGGGCGAATGGTTTTCAACATGTAGCTCTCGCCGTAGCGCCGCGCACATTCGTTTTAAACATTCGCAAGAACTTAAGGAATTGAGGGCGGTTCCTTCTCAAAATGTGGCTTTCGCCTTAGCGCCGCGCACATTTTCTTACACCTTTGCAACCGTTTCATGGATTGAGGGCGACTCTTTTTCAAAATGTGGTTCTCGCTTTAGCGCCGCGTAAGTTTTTGGTATAAAAGAAAGAAGTTTCACGAATTCCCATGATCAGAGTACCAGAAATAATGTTTTGGAGCGGTTCGAGATTATGAGGGCGCAACAGTTACGGTGAATCGAGGTATTGAAGTCCTAGGAATGGCGTTCTGACACCGTTCAGGATCGTCAAGACGCAACAGTCAGGTTGATCCGTGGCGTTGGAAGCCCGAGACAAATGTTTTGGCATGCTTCATGGTCTTCAAACGGTTGCCTTTTAACGAAGTGGACATGAACCCTTGTAGGGACCCATGAAGGGGGAGCTTGGGGGGAGGGTTTATTCCAGCATCGTTGATGGCTCTTGGGTGTACACTGGTCCTCCTCTTCCTCCTCGGTCTCCTCCCCTCAGGGGTCGATCCGCTCAGCGCACTTCCCTCCACCTGTGCAGTTGTGGAGGGTGCTGTGCTTCTCTGGCGCTGATGCTGCAAAAAATCTGCACCCCTCCTCTCCCCGCGCCCGTGCACCCGCAGCGTGCTACACAGGACGGCCGCACGGGCCGCGCAGCGGGCGGGGCGCTCGCGCACGCGCGTGGTGCGGCGCACTCTGCCAGCGGGCCCCGCAGCCCGCGGCAGCGGGCCCTTTGCACGCGGCGGCAGCGCCTGCGCCTCCCGCGCGGCAGCTCGCCCTCGCTCGCGGCGGCGGCCCCCGCGCGCGCCTTCCGTTGCAGCGCTCGGTGTCGCTCGGACGTGTGCGGGCAGCACTTGGGATCATCTTGCGAAAAATGCACGCGCGAGGCCAACAGGTGCACGGGGAGTGGACGTCCGAGCGATGGCGAGAGCAGGCATGGCGTGATGGAGGTGGCGCCGCCCCCAAGCCAAACGCCCATGCCGTGGCGTGCCACCAGGGCTGCAGCAGCAGACCGATGCGAGCAGCGGTGGGCCCACCACGCTGGGTTCGCTTCGCCGGCGCAGCCTCACCTGCGAGGGCACCGGGGCCGGTGGGAGCCCAGGACTTGTTGATTATTCCGGGAAGCGGCGGGGGCGCTGGTGCAAGCCCAGCAGAGCTGTCGCTTCCTGTGCGGACGGCGGTGCACCCAGTGAAAGCCCGGTATTTCTTTCGGGAGGCGGCCCGGGCCCCGCTGCTCTCTCGGAGCCCTCATGGCGACTGCTTCTCGTATCCCTCCGCCTCAGCGGTGGCAGTCGCGCCCGCGTGCAGAGAGCGCGCCCTCTGGTGCCAGCGGCCACGGACGGCTCGACAGGCAGTGGCCCGCCCAGCGCGAAACCACTGCAGATGCCATAGCCCTGCGCAACGCCGGCGGGTTCAGCGGGCCACCCTCTCCTCGCGGGCCTAGAGGTTGACACCAACACCAATATCGGCGGTGTGCCTCCACCGACGGAAGAGGATCCCGATCTCGGTGATGGTGGTCATATTCTGGCTTCCAAGGTGACCGAACTATTACCACCAACACCGAAATCTAGGATCATCTTCCCCCTGTGGAGGCAACCCCCTGTGTTGGTGTTGGTGCCCGCCCATTTCCAGGCCTCCAATCTCCGTCCCTGCCGTAGGCTGCACGACGGGCGCCTCGGAGAGAGCAGTCCGAACTCACCGCGCCAGCTGCAGCTCCGGCGCGAGCCCTTCCAGGTTGACGTCCAGCAGGCGCGTTGGTTGCTGCGCCTGCGGGCCAAACTGGCGCTGGTGGATGCAGTGCAGGAGGCGCTCGGGCTGCTGCCCGCTGCTCGATCGAACGCGCCAGCCCCCGGGCGGCCGGCGCCGGGTGCTCCAGGACGCCCGACATTTTGTAATTAGGTCAGCCCCGGCGCCGGGAGAACAGGCCTAGCGGCACGCAGCTGGGTTCCTATTGTTCTGCCTGCGTCGCGGCCTGGAAGTCCTGAGCGCGAAAAGACCTCGGCCCCCGCCCTTCCAGCTCAATTCCTCCTCCTCCGCCTCGCCTTCCTCCTCTTGCGCTTCTTCGTCCTGCTCTTTCTCCTTCTCTCCCTCCTCCCTTCTGTGTCCTCTGACGAGCGTCCCATCTTAGCCTCTTCAGCGTGGGTCGCGGCCTCGGCAAACCTGGCCTCTGCCTTCCTGGCTACTGTTGTTCTTGCGCAGTCTCCTCGGCGTGCCTGTCATCCTCGGCAAGCCTGTTTTCGTGAGCCTCCCTGGCATCTTCTGCCTCCCTGGCTAGTGCTGCCTTTTCAGTCCCCGCGGCCTTCCTGAAAATCCACCAACCTGGCCTTTTGAACCTCGTCGGTTTCCGCGCCCCACTCCGCGGCCCCAATTGTCTCTTCCGCTCTCTTCGCAGATTTCGCACTCTTGCATTCTCAGCCCGGACCGATATCTTGGCATCTTTTCTCATCTCTGGTTTTCTGGCCTGCTGTGTTTTGCCTTGCCTCTCTCCTCTTGGCCTTCCTGGCCTCGTCATCCACCCTGGCCTTCACATGATTCCCTTGTATCTTCTGCCTTCCCGGCCTCTTGTGCCTTCCTTGCCTCCTCTGGCTCCCTGACCTCCTCTGCCTTCCTGACCTCCGCCTTCCTGGCCTCCTCTGCTCTCCTGGCTTCCACCTTCCTGGCGTTCTCTGTCTTGCGGGCCTCCCCTGTCCCGCCGGCTTTCTCGACTTCTCTTCCCTTCTCGGGCTCCACGGTCTTCCTGGCCTCTCTTGCGTTCTGGCTTTGATCTGCCACTGCGGCCTCCGTTGCCTCCTTTCTCCCATCAGCCTGTGCTTCTTCTGCCGTCTTGGCCTCCTGATTCTGACGTCGCTGTTCATACGTATCCCAGGGAGGACGGCCTGCATCGTAAAGGCATTGCCGTGGCTGTTGCGCTTCGGGTCCGTGTGGCCGTAGCATCGGTTGATTTGCCATTCCTCCCACTCGCGTGGCCAGGCCTCCTCCTCCTCCTCCTCCTCCTCCTTCTCCTCCTCCTCCTCCTCCTCCTCGTCCTCCTCTCCTTCCTCGTCCTCCTCCTCCTTCTCCTCCTCCTCTTCCTCCTCCTCCCCTTCCTCTTCCTCCCTCTCCTCCTCCTGCTCCTCCTCCTCCTTCTCCTCCTCCCCCTCCTCCTCCTTTTCCTTTTCCTCCTCCTCCTCATCATCATCCTCCTCCTCCTCCTCCCCTCCCATCCTCACTCATCATTCGTCCTCGTCCTCACTCCCCCTCCTCCTCCTCCTCCTCCTCTTGCATCTCCTCCTCTTTCACTTGCACCCCTTTCCTTCTCATCCCTCCCCTCCTCCTTTTCCTCCTCCTTTTCCTCCTCCTCCTCCTTTTTCTCCTCCTTTTCATCCTCCTCGTGCTGTTCCTCCTTTATCGCATTCCTCGTTGTCCGTAGGCCTCCGCCTTTCTCCTTCTCCATCCTTGTGTTATTCTTCCCTTTTCCTTGTATCCCTCATTTTCCTCTGGCTATTCTGCCTCCTCCTCCTCTTCCTCCTCCTCCTTCTCTTACTGCTCCTCCTCCGCATCATCTGTTTCATCGCTATTTATGTAGTTCGTTGTTTCTTATATATGTGTATATATACATACATAGATATCCCTCTCCGCGCCCTCTCTCTTTATTTATTGACAGCTTTCTCTATATATATCTCTCTCTCTCTCGCTGTCTTTGTTTATCGCTGCCGCTGTATATCTCGTTCTCTCTCGCTCTCTCTCTCTCTCTCTCTCTCTCTCTCTCTTTCTCTATACATATATATATACATATCGTTATCTCCGCTCCCCTGTTGTATGCATATGCACATATGTATCCGTATGTGTGATTATTATTGATATGATTCGCACTGTAAGTTCGATTCGCGTTGCCAGTAATTTCAGAAGGGTTACGATACATATGATTAATCATAGCATGACTTGCGTGTGCTGTTGTTGGTGTTTTGATACTAGTAGTGTTAGCAACGTTATCTTAACGTAAAACTGTTAGTATTCGTGGGATTGCTTGTCTTATGACATTACGACTATCCCCATTATCGTCATCAGCAGCATTATCATCACTATCGTTTGACGATTGAGAACAATGATATTCTCATACGCACCTCTCCGAGGGAGTAGAGCTCAGAGGCGATTAATGCGCACGTCGTCCGCGATTTGTCTGGCCGTTTCGCTCGGGAAATCCTCGAAATTCTGAAAATCGGTGACACCCCTCACGCAGATCGTGACGTCAGGGTCCAAAAACACATGGGAATTTCAACATTTTAACATAAAACCGTCAAAAACACATGGTAATTTCAATACTTTTGACCCCGATTCTCAGAGAATGGCGGTTTCGCCTGAGACATCCTCCCAAAATCGAGCCCCAGACCCCTCCTCGGAGCCTCCTGGGGGCCTCCTGGAACCTCCTGGGGCCTCCTGGGGCTTTCTGGACCTTCTGGTACCCCAGACCCCGCCTCGGAGCCTCCTGGAGTTCTCCTGGGCCTGCTGAGGCCGCCTGGGGCCTCCTGGGGCCTCCTGGGGCTTCAGAACTACATGCACACACAGAGACACAAATCACGCCCAACACATCACACGCTAGACAAACATAACATACACACACACACACCGACAACACACAAAAAGCACGCACCACACAAAGCACACATCACACACACACACACACTCACAATCCTGGGGCCTCCTGGAGCCTCTTCTGGTATCCAAGTCGGGCCTCCTGAGGCTTCCTGGGGGGCCCTGGTACACACATCGCAAGGTGTGGCAACCCCACTTGCGCTCGAGTGCGACTTCGCTGTTGCATGTCACTCCTGCTTCAAACGCCCCTTCAGCTTGTTGTATGAGCCTGGGCACACACGTGCCACTTGTTAATACTACTCGTAACTGAAATGTTGGGAAGTATGCGAACCCGTAGTATTACAGTAATGCATTTCTCCGTAATGTAAGTATGTGTACTATTGCTACTTCTTACTAAAATTTATAATATTTAACGTTACTAGTAGTATTAATAGTCTTTCATTCATATTCGCATCCATAATTATTGTTTTGTTGTTACTACCATTATCAAGTGTAGTTTTGTTTGTATTCTTATTAGTAGTATTCGTATGTATATGATCCGTGTGTCTTAATACTACCTTTTTTAATACGACGAAGTATTATTAGTGGTCTTTTTTATATTTATACCGTTATGATTGATTTGTTTTCTTTTTATTCGTACTCCCATTAGTACCAGTACCGCAAGGGTTTCGCCCCCTGCCGCCGGCCCCCTCTTTCGGATAATGGGCAATGCAAGAGCGAAATCATCAGGCCTTGGCGCCGCAGTGAAGGGGCCTCGGGACTTCACGCGAAGACGATGAGTAATCGGCAAGACAAATTGAGATTCTGATGATATTGTTGAATTCGGTGTTGTATTTCGAGCTTGCTCGTGTATGCTGTGCAAAATCTATTTTCTACGAAATATTGAAATGTTGCAAATCCCATGTGCTTTTTTGACCCTGACCCCACCGATCTGCGTGAGGGGTGCCACCGAATCTCAAGACATGTGGCAATTTCCATATGTTTTTCGACCCTGCCCCCGCCGATCTGCAGGAGGAATGCCACCGAATTTCAGAAATGTGACAAATCCCTTGTGTTTTTTGGCGTGGGGGGGCCACCGAATTTCAAGACATGTGGCAAATCCTATTGTTTTTTCGACCCTGACCCCGCCGATCTGCATGAGGAGTGCCACCGAATTACAGAAATGTGGTAAATCCCTTGTGTTTTTTGGACCCTGACCCCGCCGATCTGTATGAAAGGGGCCACCGAATTTCAAGACATGTGGCAAATCCTATTGGTTTTTCGACCCTGACCCCGCCGATCTGCCTGAGGAATGCCACCGAATTTCAGAAATGTAGCAAATCCCTTGTAATTTTGGACCCTGACCCCGCCTGTCTGCGTGAGGGGGGCAACCGAGTTTCAAGACATGTGGCAAGTCCCATGTGTGAGCTGACGATCGGATCGAGAGGGACGGACGGGCGCGGGGAGAGGGCGACTGAGGGTCGCTGGGGCCCGCCTCTCCTCCCCACGTTTTCAGAGACTTGAGCCACAACAATCACAGTACGCGCGCGCCTGCAACACAGAATAGCAAAGCACGAGACTATTCACACAGGCTCCCAACATACCTAGCTCGAAGGGTGGGGTGGCAAGGGTATACAAGACAGTGCCCCCTATTTTAGCACCCTTCGAGCTCTTTCAAAATCAGCGCAGACAGAACGCCAGGCCCCTCCCCGCGGTCCCCGATTTCCCCCCCCCACGAGGGTACACGGCGGGCACGGCCCGAGCGTCCCTGAACTTCAGCCGCAGGATGTGAGTCCTGGCGGCCGCGTCGCTTCTTCTTCTCCTTCTCACGAGTCTCCTCCTCTCCCGTGCTCGACCACGGGCTGAGGGCGCTGAGGCTTGAGCGCCACGACGGCGTCTGCTTCTCTCGTCCCCGCATGGGCCTCCTCCCTCTCGCCGCCTGCCTCCTCCTCCTCCTCCTCCTCCTCCTCGGGGCTCCGCCCTGTGATCCTCTCCTTGTCGGAGGACTCCTGGGCCAAGACTTTCCTCGAAGACGCCCGAGACCGGGACTTGAGTGCCAGGTTCAGTGACCTCTCGTCGAGCGATCCCGTCTCATCTGTGAGCGCCAGAGTGCCCTTCCCCATCAAATCGGCCAAAGCATAATTGCCGCGCTGGGGGTCCACCTTGGTCAGACTGTCGGCGGGCATCTTACAGTGGGGGACCCACCTGATCGTCGAGAGGTTGGCGACCATCGAGTCCCTAACTATGGCCATCTCGATGCTGTTACGTCGATCAGCCTTACTCCCTCCGCAGTTCTTTGACAGAGTGTCGAAGAGGCTCTTAGCGTCTACGATGGAGATCTCCTGGGAGGCTACCGCGATCTCGCAGTCGTCCGGGAGGGCGACGGCGAACGGGCAGGCGGAGCAGGAGTTCCACCAGTCGGGCCCCCGAACGTCCCCGTACAACGCGTCCCTAAAGACCAGCCAGATCCACTGCCCCTCTGCTAAGGCACCTGAAAGACTCAACGTCTCGGCGGACAGGGTGGACGACACGACACGACGGAGACGCTGACTGCGCCAGGAGAGCAGAGAAACCTTCGCACGTTGGGCCCCGAGCAGGACCATCCAGGCCCCTTGGGCCCCGTCCCGCTTGGCGGAGCCCGGACCGCCTGCATCACTGCAGGTGATCACGGTCACTGCTGCCAGGTCAAGCGGCCAGATCGTAATCGTATTGCAGGCGGTTCCGCGAAGGTATCTAGCAACACGATTAGCCATCATGGCCGAGGCAACAGTGACATGAGGGCATTCCGCACTGAGACTGGACGCAGACCCCGAAACGTCTGGTCTCGACTGGCGCCCGACCCACAAGATCTTAGCAACCAATCCCCTGTAGTCCCGGAGCTCCCGCTCGTCGAGCAGCTGCTCTGGCTGTCCCGTTCTCTGGCGGTCTAGCTTCATCGGTCGAACTTGCTCCAGCATGTATTTTTCTTGATCAACCAAGATACGCCCGTCTGGCATCTGACGTATGCGGCGGCCGGCATACTCGGCCTCTCCAGACTGCCATTTTCCGAATTTAAACCTGCTGGTAAGTTGCTCCTTAAGAGCCTTCTCGTACGAAGGGTCACTGGCGATAATCAAATCATCGACTTCGATGACGATCAACGACTTCAATCCCCCCGTGGGGTAGTGGGCGACCCAGAGGCACGGTTCGAGCAGGGACCGACGATAGCCGAGCGAGCGAAGGAAAGCCGTCAGCGTCTGATGCCACCTGATCGGGGCATCGTTGAGCCCGTATACAGGCGCGACCAACTCAAGCAGGCTTCCTTTCGGCACGTCGACGCCGTCACATGGTTCGACGTAGATCTTACCATTCGGACGACAGAGAGGATCAGCTTGGCAAAAGGCATTCTTGCAGTCTGCGATCTGCAGCTGCCATTTCTTGCCAGCGACCAGCTGTAGAGCGACGAGAACGGCCTCCTCTTGAGGCGTAGGCGCATACACCTTCAGGTTCTCCGCGTCCGGATCGGCATAGCCCCGGACGCACCATCGCGACTTCGCGCGCGCCTTCGCCTCGGTGCCCTCCTGGGGCTTCCACCGACGCACCATCCTCGACGAGAGGATCCTCGAGGGATCCTTACGGCGAATGAGGGCGGCCTCGGAGGGGGAAAGGACACGCACGGCCTTCGTCTGGGTCATCGCTGACCACTCGACCGCGTCCGACTCACGGAACTGAGCTCGCTCCTCTGGGCTCAGATGCTTCCAAACGACTTCCTGACCTCGCTTCGTCCCTGCGTCCGGCTTGGCTGACGAGGATGACCCATTCACGACGAAAGTACATCCCTCGGGAGACCGAGCGCTCCCAGCATACACCTGAAGAATCTCCGCGAAAAGGTCCAGATCCTGAGGGTCCGCCTCGCCGTCATCGGCCGGTCCGAGATCGATCCAGAAGTCCCCAGTGTCCCCCTCGGGTTCCTCGGCGAGGCCCACTAGTGGCCCTGGCTCGATCCCTTCTCCGGGACTGTTTAACTTCTCCCACTCCTGAACTCGTTCGACAACGGAGGAGCCCCCGTTGGCTTCGACTGGGGTCACCCGAACGTCCCGACTTAGCAGCCCTCGAACCGGGGATCCCGGACGCCGTGTGTGAGTTGAGATTCGAGTGACTGCTCGTGGAGAGCGGTCTCGATCGGCGCTCCGAGCCGTCTCCTCCGGTGGCGGTCTCGGCGCGGTCTGGCCGCCGGTGACCTGCGGCGGCAGGGCTCCGGGGGACGACACTTGACTGTTCGTTCGGGGACGGGACGCGGGGGGGCCTGACAACTCGGGTGGAACGTGAAGCTTCTCCTCCTTCTCTCTGGCATCCCCCGGGTCGGAAAGGGCCTCCGGTATCCCAGGAGCTGGGCTCGGAGGCACTGACTCCCCTACTTCACGCACCGAACTGGGATCTGAGCGAACCGAGGCTGGCTCTGGGACGGGCTGAGGCTCCTCATCCAGAGTAGGTCCTGGGGCGTGGCCGCCGTGCCTTCCGCTGGCTTCGCCGGGGGTAAACGGGCCGCTGGCTTCCTCGGCCCGAGGGCCCGCGGCGTCCCAGGCTTCCTCGGGAGGAGGACCCTCCTGCGTCACATCAAGAGCCCCGATACGGCGACCGGGATTCTTGACCTGCTCCTGGAGGCTCCGGAACTCCGGAGTGTCCGCCAGCTCGGCTCCCTGGGCCTCAATCCTGGTGGCGGCCCGGACTTGCTCGGTGCTGCATTTCCAGAGCTTCGTCCTCATCGCGACCCACACTGTGGTGCCGCGTTGCACCACGACGGCCCCGGGGCCCACCCAGCGGTCTCGCTGCAGAGAGTGGCTCTTGGCCCCGACAAGCTTCCTCCAGACGTAGACCCACTGCCCAGGAACGTACGCTCGATCGGCGTGGTGCCGCGCCCGACTGGCTTCTGACACGCGTGATCTCGCATCGGCCGACATGAGTGCCAGCTTGGCTTGTTCCCGAATCTGATGCTTCCTCGCGACCGCCCCTGCTGCGGAGTCGCAGCCTTCGACATTCCCCTGGATCACGTCATCGACGCCGACATCGTCCACCCCCTCGTCGCTGAGCATAGCCCGGGGGAGACGGGGATTCTCTCCGAAGACTAGCTGGTACGGGGAGTACCCTGAGCGGTGGTAATATCTGTTCTTCGCAGCCACCGTCTCGTAAATGAGGAGCTCCACTTCCTCGAGGGTGTTGGGGTGCACAACTTCCGAGGCCTTCGAAACCGCATCCTTGATCCAGCCTCCGTGTCTCTCTGCCCTGCCGTTTTGCCAGGGAGAGGTCGAGTCGCACACGTGTTGGAAGGTTCCAACGTGTTCGCACCCTCTCCCGAACGCTCCCAGGAATTCCCCCCCGCCATCGCTGATAAGAACCTCGGGGGGACCGAAGATCCGCAGCCAGCATCGCTCGAAAGCGGCCCAGACATTCTCAGAACTCAGGGCGTCGTTGGGCGGTATCATGTGACATTGCTGAAACCCTGATCCGTGGTCCAGGACATTCAGGACGGCGATTTTGGTCCCCAGGATCGTGACGAAAAAGCAATCGACCGCCACCACTCGGTTGAAGCGATAGGTCCTCGGGACCGCGGCCCGACGACGCCAGGTCGGCTTGGCGTAACTGTCACACTGCTCGCAGCGGAAATCATGCCTCACGTATTCTAAAACGTCGGACCGGGCGTGTGCTAGCTTCAACAGCTTGAGAAAAGCGTCCCGAGGGGGGTGGCCAAGGTTGATGTGCGTCTTCAAAACCTCCCCCTGAAGCCCCTTACTGAGCTTCCTGCTGGGCCGGGGCTCCCCCCCATCTTCTACTGGGTCCCCCTCAGAGGCGGAGTCATCTGCCTCCTCGTCGGCGGCCAGTGTGGCAGCCGCCGGTTCCTGAGGGTGAGAGAAAGAGGCAAACTCGTCCTGATACTCTTCGCGGTGTCCGAGAGCAGCGATGCGGGTCGACTCGAGAATCCCCTCACTGATGGCTTCGACGAGGTCGGGAGGATACTCCTGGGCGGCACGGGTCATGGCCCGGCCGCACAGGTGCTGATGCCTGTGTTCCCCCTGACATCGACGCAGGAGGGGTCTCAACAGCGAGGGGCGATTCGTAAGAAATCTGGTGGGTTTCTTGTTCGGTTCCCCCCCCTGAACGGCCAGTCCATACTGGCAGAGATCGGCGACCCCGGAAACCACGCCTGGTCGACTCGAAATCTCCCGCACCGAGGCGAGCTCCCACGAGCAGGCCCCCACCGGATGCTCCAGAAGAAACCCCCTGCCCCTGGTCATCTGGTACTCGGCCACTCTCATACAGAAGGACATGAAGCGAATCCCCTTTTCTTCGGCTTCTCGAAGCCGCTCGGCCGTCATCCTTTTCCAGCTGGGTCGTCGGGCTATTGAGAACGGCAGGCACTCAGGAGACATGACCACGACCTCAGGCTGGTCGGCCTCCAGCAGGGCCCAGGCCGTTCGCTCTCCGGCATCGGTCGACAGGTCGTAGCCTGTGCGAAGATCGAGGCTGCGAGACACTGGGTAGCCCCGACTCTTCAAGTCGGCGGTCGTGCGAGGGACCGAAAAGAGTTCCATCACGAGCTTCCGACCTGACTCGGCCAGATAGTCCTGGATCAGACGCTTCCGATGACGCTTCTGCTTCCTGACGGTTTTCCCCCCGGTCGCGGTCAGAACGGCATCCCGAACTTCCCTGGGAACGTGGCACGTGAGCTCCTCGAGCTCTGGACCCGGGGCCGGCAGTCCTGATCCCAAGGTGAGAATCCCCCCAAAAGGCGAATCATCGACATCCTCGGATCCTGGGCGCTCCTCCTTCCCCTGGGCTGGAATCCTCCCTGTCGGTCCGGGCGGAGGGACGTTGGTCGTCGCCCCAGTCGATCCGGGCGGAGGGACGTTGGTGGTCGCCCCAGTCAATCCCGGCGGCGGGGTGACCCAGATCTCCACCTTCAGGCTGTCGCTCGGGGCCTCCGCAAGTAGAGTCTGTACCTGCCGAGCGCTGAAGTCGGGCGCGAGCGTGTCGTAAAGGACCCTCGAGCCTCCTCGACACCTGATTCTGGCGAGCCCCCGGACCCACTCCCCTAACTCGACGCTGGGTCGACCGACGAGGTGACAAGCGACGCGAGCGAAGAGCACTTCGACTTCGTCCCTGGACAGTTCCCTGGGCAGCCATCCCCTCTCCCCGGCGACCTCGTCGAGGGTCGTGGTCGTCCCCTTGGCACTGTCCCACCACACGGACTGGGACCGGAAAAAAGTGTCCCGATGAGCTTTGCCGGATCGGCGCAGCTGTCGAGCACGGGCTACGGACGCAGCCCTCCAGATCAAGTGATTTCCCTCGGGGTTCCCCCCCACGGGACAGTACGTGCAACTGGGATCCCGGGGCCCCGTGATTCGCTGAGGATTGGGTTCGTTCCCTCCCACTCCTTCCCCATTATCCCCGCTGCTCCTCAGTTGCCGCGGCTGCTGGCCAGGCGCTCGATCGCTGTCGCCATCTTGCTCAGCGTCTCGGTGTTGGCCTGCATGGCGCTGGCCAGCTGTCCTAGCTCCGTCGTGGCGCCCGAACTGGATGATGCCGACGGGGTAGCTGTCTTCGTCGACGGCGGCTTGACCTTGTGAACCCTCTTGGGTGGCTCGAAGGGCGCCTCCTGCGCCAGCTCCCGCTCCATGGTCTGCCGCGCTTCCTTCCTGGCCTGCTTCTCGGCCTTGCGCTGCAGCTGGGCTCGGCGCTCTTCCTTCGTCAGCGGGCGCATCCACAGCTTCTTGTCGCACGCCAGGCACTTGGCCCACCTGCTGTACTGGTTCTCCGTCTCGAAGAGTGCGGAGGTCGGGTGGCTGCACTCCAGCTGCCCCGTCTTGGTCACCTGCTCTGCTCGAATCTCCTGCATCATGTTCGTCATCTTCTCGGCTGCGATGTGATCGGCCAGCTGAACCATCATGCGTTTCCATCCCTTCTCGGCTGTCGTCAGCTGACCGGTGGCCTTGATCGACTCTGGCCACGGCATCTCCCCGAGCGGGCCGGTCGGCGAGTCCGACTCGTCCTCTTCGCCGATCTGCTCCCAGGACGCCTGGCTGTTCGTATCCATCTTGTCCTCGAACCGGACCGACTGGCGCGGCGTGCTGGGCTTCCTCTCCTTCCTGCTGTCCTTCCTCACCAGACTGCTCGACCGTCCCGAGCCAGGAGCACCCTGCAGCGACTTCTCGAGTCGCCCCATAGCCGAAGCTCTCGGAGGTGATCTCGTGGTGCGGTTGACTCTCAGGTTCTTTGAGCCCAGAGATCTTCGGAAGGCCGGTCCCCGGGATGACGTCCTCTTCGACTCCTCGACTCCTCGCCGCCTCTGTCTGCCACCTCGCCTCCTCTATCTCAGCTTGCGGTACCTCCTGGCTCCTGACTCCCATCGGCCTACCCGAGGCCGCCCCGACCGCTTCTCCCCGAGAGGGGTCCCCCGGGAGCGTTGGGTGAGGGTGCCCTGGACGTCCTGGAGCGCGTCCTAGTTCCGAATTAGGACGCGCGTTCGGGAAGTCTGCGGGAGAGGGAGACAGACTGCAGAAGGTGGAGGGAGAAACGTACGCACCGAAATCGCTCGTGCTCAGTCCTGGCCAGTCCAGCTGAGCGCCTGCCGGAATCTCGAATTCCTGCGGGCTGCTCTCGTCCAAAAGTCCTATGGTCCGGTGCCCGGACCTCTGCCGATTCATGGTGTTCTTCTCGAGGTCCACGACGGCGCCCAGGCTCTCCAGCCAGCGCACCGGGAGCAGCAAGGGCACGTCCTCGGCGATGACCCTGAACAGGATCAGGCACCTGATGCCGCCCTTCGTCACAGGCACCATGGCTTCGCCGATCACCTTCGAGCTTCCTCCGATCCCCTTCGCGGTCCCCACGTGATTCACCTCACGAAAGGGGATGTTCCAGCCGCGCTCACGGTACTTGCCGATCAGGGTCGTCAACTGTTTCTTCCCTACCAGTGCCTGTCCGGCCGCTGTGTCTATCATGCCCTCGGGCTCATCCTGAGGGTGCATCTCGAACGCGTAGGCCTCGTCGTCTCCCCGCACTTTCCGGCACAGCTCGAGAATCCGATGGCTGCCCACGATGAGGGAGCCGAAGTCGCCGTCGTCCTCGGTGGTCGCTGCCAGGTAGTAGGAACGATCGCCATCTCTCTTGGGACGCGGGGGCTCCTTCTGCGTGGATCCCGTCGTCGTCGGCTTAGGCTTGTACGGGTTGGTGCACTCCTTTCGCCAGTGTCCCTTCTGACTGCAGTTGGCGCACCTCGTCCTGAGCTTCAGTTGGCTGACGCTCAGTTGCTGATGCCCTGTTCCCGGCCGTGGGGCCGGCTTGCCACCGCTGCGCTTGCTGTCGAAGAAGTTTCGGTTTCGCGCGATCGCCTTCTTCAGCTCTCTGCTCTCAGCCCACTTTCGAGGCTTGCCCGAGGTCGCTCGCTTCTCATCCAGAACTGCGGCCAGCACAGCCACTGCCTGATCTTCGTCCAACTCCTGGCTCTCGATCGCCTCGTAGAAGGCCGCCGCGTCAGCGTCGTCCATGATGAGGTCCTGCTCGAACTCGTAGTAGATGGCGGCGTCGGCGCTCCCATCTTCGTCGTCACTCTGGTCCGCGACGTACACCTTCTGCTTTCTTGCTTGCGACCCCTTTTTCCGAACATCCATCTTCATCAGCCCACGCTTGATCGACTCCAGGTCCTCCTTGCCCTGAGTGATCGACAGAAGGTTTATCATGTTCTGCTCTGTCAGCCCTGATCCGTTCTTCAACTGCTGCATTTGCACTTTCTCCGGTAAGTCCAGACCATGTCGCCGAGCCGTGCGTACTTGGAGATCCCGCCTCATCACGTACTGCGTGTACGTCTCCCCCGAGCGGATCTCCGTGTCCTCGAGCACGAGCCTGTACGCCTCCTTCGCCTCGTCGTCGTCCTGGTCGCCCCTGCACCTCTTCAGGAACGCGTAGAGCGTCTCCATGCCCGGCGGGCCGTCGAGCTCGTCCTGATAATGCAGGAGGCGTTCCTGCAGGTCTGGAGGTAGACCGTCTATGACCTTGCCCGCCTGCTGCTCTGCTGGCAGCCCCGTGCGCCGGCTCCATCTCTTCACCTGCACCAGCCAGACGTCGAGCCTCTCGAAGCCCTGCCACGGCTGCGGGCCCTGCGTGTCATTCGGCCGCCAGCCGCCGGTGGTCCCCTGCTCCGTGAACGACTGCGCCGGCCATCCTGAGACGGGCGCAACTGGAGGCGGTGGTACGTCGGCTGCCTCGAGCGACATCGCCCCGGCTGCTCCTGCCGCGGTCGCCGCTGCTCGTGCCTGAGGCTGGCTGGCCGCGGCTGCTGCTGCCGCCGCCGCTGGTGCCTGAGGCTGGCGGGCCGCGGCTGCTGCCGCCGCTGCCGTCGGTGCCCGAGGCTGGCTGTCCGTTGCTGCCGCGGTGGCCGTCGTCGCCGGCGCCGGAGGCGAGGTGCCTCCTGCAGCAGCCGCTGCTCCGCCCATCAGGGCTCGCGGGAGCGGAGGCTGCTCTGGCGCCGTGAACATGGCCCAGCTCGCGCTACCCCAGCCCGAGCCGTCCCACGACTGCCACGGAACCCAGTGCCATCGGCCAGCGCTCCATCCCTGCCAGTCGTTCGCCTGGCTTCCCTGCTGACAGGGATCTCCGCCTGGCTGCTGCCACGGGTCGCTCCCCGCGGCCGTGGCCGCCGCCGCGGCTGCTGCTGCCACGCTGCCCGCCGCCACGGCTGCTGCTGCTGCGTCGGCGGGCTGGTCCCCGCTCGCTGCTGGTGAGGCCCCGCTGGAGGCCGGCTGCGGCGGGTGGGTGCCTTCGGTCTGCTCTCTGTGCGTCTCCTCCTCCGTGGTGTCTTGAGGGGCAGGCATCTGCCCTCCGTCTGTGCTCCCCGACGCCTCGTGGCCCTCCTCAACCATCACGCTCCGGCTACCATTGTGAGCTGACGATCGGATCGAGAGGGACGGACGGGCGCGGGGAGAGGGCGACTGAGGGTCGCTGGGGCCCGCCTCTCCTCCCCACGTTTTCAGAGACTTGAGCCACAACAATCACAGTACGAGCACGCCTGCAACACAGAATAGCAAAGCACGAGACTATTCACACAGGCTCCCAACATACCTAGCTCGAAGGGTGGGGTGGCAAGGATATACAAGACACCATGTGTTTTTCGACCCTGGCCCCGCCGATCTGCATGAGGAGTGCCACGAATTTTAATAATGTGGCAAATCCCTTGTGTTTTTTGGACCCTGACCCCGCCGATCTGCGTGAGGGGAGCCGCCGAATTTCAGAAATGTGGCAAATCCTATGGGTTTTTCGACCCTGACCCCGCCGATCTGCCTGAGGGGTGCCGCCGAATTTCAAACATGTGGCAAATCCTATTGGTTTTTAGACCCTGACCCTTCTGATCTGCGTGAGCGGTGCCGCCGAATTTCAAAAATGTGGCAAATCCGATGTGTTTTTCGACCCCAGACATTCTGAGACCCCTCCCAGGAGACGCTAACCAGGCTGATTTTCGGCCCACCCCCCTCGCGCGGTCTACAACAAGGAACAGTAATACAACAAGAAGCAAACCTATCACATTGGAAACTGCACCCCTGGAACCTGCAACTGGTGCAGGGAGCAGCAAACCTTTGCCCTACAGCCTTGTGGCCCCACAAGGGGGCCAGCGGTTTAGTTTTGCATATCGCAAACGCCTACGGCGAATCACCGCCGCCCCCTGCCTATTGGAATCGCCCATGTGGCCGAGCGTTGTGGCAAGAGCTCTGCCGAGCTATCGGGCCATGTGTTCCCCCGGCCGCTGTGGAAACCCTTCGGGGAACCTTTGGGGGAGGATGGCGGGGAGGAGGAGGAGGAGGAGGAGGAGGAAGAGGAGGATGGGAAGCATGGGGAGGAGGAGGAAGAGAAGGAGGAGGAGGAGGACCAGTGTAAACCCAAGAGTCATCAACGATGTTGGAATTTGACCCTCCCTCTTCATAGGCCCCGTAACGGTTCATTTCCATTGAGAGAATTGCCCCGTTAGAAGACAACCGCTTGAAGACTTTGCAGAATGCCAAAAGATATTTCTCGGGATTTCCACGCAACGGAGCAACCTGACTGTTGCGTCCTGACGACTTGGACTTGTGCCAGAGGGCCATGGTCGACACTCCATCTCCGCGAACCAACATACCTGTTGCACCCGCATAATCCTGAATCATTCCAGGATGCCGTTTCTGATACGCTGATCATGGGAATCCGTGAAACTGTTGCCAAGCTCTTGAAAGCAATGTGCGCGGTGCTAGAGCGAGAGCCACATTTTGAAAAGGAGCCGCTCTCATTCCGTGATCTGGCAAAGTTGTAAAACGAATGCGCGTGGCGCTCAGGCGAGAGCCACATATTGAAAACGGCCCGCCCCCAATCCGTGAAATGTTTGTAACTATTTCAACTATGTGCGCGGTGCCGAAGCGAAAACCACATTTTGAACAAGAATTGCCCTCAATCCGTGAGATTCTGACACATTAGTAAAACGAATGTGCGCGGCGCTAAGGCGAGAGCCACATGTTGAAAAGGAGCCGACCTCAACCCGTGATCTGGCAAACCTGTAAGACGAATGTGCGTGGCGCTAAGGCGAGAGCAACATTTTGAAAACGACACGCCCTCAATCCGTGAAGTTTTTGCAAGGCTACAGAAAGAATGCGCGCCGCGCCAAAGCGAGGGCCACATGTTGAAAAGGAACCGCCTTCAATCCGTGAGCCTTTGGCAAATTTGTAAAACTGAGGCGAGAGCCACGTGTTGAAAACGCGATGTACCGCACGGAGGGCGGGGGTAGGGGCGGTGGGGAGGGACGCGATGGAACGACGGACGACGATCCATCCCCAGGAGGAGATCCTCAAGGTCTCCCCCTCGTGGATGCTCGGTCTGGACGCGGCGTTCCGCGAGCTGCTCCTTCCATGGGCCGTGGGCCGAGAGGTCGAGCGCGAGCGCCCCTCCCCTCGCGCCCCCTGGGGGGGCCTGCCTCTGGCCGTGGCCACCGCTCGACGACGAGCACCACTGGACGTGGGGCGTGGCGCGGGGGTGGGGGGGCCCTCCCCCCCTCCTTCCTTGGTCCGCAAGGCTCCTGCTCCTGCTCCTCCTCCTCCTCCTCCTCCTCCTCCTCCTCCGCGCCCCCCCCGGGGCCACCTGGGTGCAGGGCTGCACGTGGCCCGCTGACTTCGGAGGATGGGCTGCCCTTCGCCCCCCCGCCGCGGAGGCCTCGTCCTCTGTCAAGCAGTGGCGAAGCGTCCTGGCTCGCCTATATCGGGGGCAACGATAGGGGGGGAATGGGCATGGGGGGGATGCATCGACCCCCAATCGCCCATTGATCGCCGATTGGGGCATGATAGCCTCAACCTGCCCAGGAAGGTACGGAGTCACTATCGGAGGCCGTCGGCGATGTATCGCCGACTCCAGGTCGATGCATCCCCCCTATCCTTATCCCCTCCTATCGTTGCCCCTCACTATAGGCCACCAAGCAGTGGCGAAGCGTCCTGGCTTCGGTATCGTTTAACCGATCCCCATCTCCATCCCCATTCCCTTCGAGGCCCCCACCAAATTACCACCCCAGTTGGGGGTACACCCCTCGAAACCCAAAGGGAACGACCTATATCCCCATCTAGGGAGGCATACATCGACCACTGGGGCCCAGGCCACGCCGCTGGGGATGGGGAACGGATAAACGGTACCCATGGCTCGCCGATAGGCCCACCAAGGCAGTGGGTGATGGGCTTGTTTTCCACCACCACCACCATATGTTGGAGGCGAGGGGGTTCTCCTCCTCCTCCTCCTCCTCCTCCTCCTCCTCCTCCTCCTTCTCTTCCTCCTCCTCCTTCCCCTCCTCCTCCTCCTCCTCCTCCTCTCCTTCTTCTTCCCCTCCTCCTTCCCCTCCTCCTCCCTCCCCTCCCCTCCGCATCACCGTCCCCGTCCCCACCTCGCTCCTCAGCCAGGGCGCAGAGGTGCCCGTGGCGGAGCAGCAGGTGCGGCTGCTCGAGACCTTCAATGCCAATCAGGGGAAGAGGACCTTGAAGAAACGGCTTGAGAGGACTCGCGCGCTGGTGGTGTTAGCGCAAGAGATCGGCTACCACGACTGGGAGGCCGAGGAGCTGTCGAGTTGGGCCGGCCGGGCGGGCTGGCAAGTGATCATCGAGCCAGGCGACCAGACCGCGGGACATCTGCCCAGCGCGGGAGTCGCCGTGTTTGCGAGGACGGCTGTTGGGCTGCGACGTCCACCAGGTCGTAGTGTTCTGGCTCCACGGCGTGCACTGCATGTGGTAGTGGACGTCCCGGGGTGGCCGCCTATGAACATTTTCAACCTGTACCTTCACTGCGCCGAGGGCATGACGGTCAGGAACGCGACCATCCTGGGCGCGGTCGGCCAGGCGCTGGCGGGGCAGGTGTCGCCGAGCATTGTCGGCGGCGACTGGAACATGGAGGCGGCGGCCATCGAGGCGGTGCAGCTCCCTGCGGCGGCCCTGCTCACGATGGTGGTGCCCAAGGCCATCACGTGCAGGACGGCCGCCGCGTGCAGCACCATCGACTACTTTGGGCTCTCGGCGGCGGCACTGCGTCTGTTCCAGCGTGTGGATGCCGACGTCTCCTGGGCGGTGAAGCCACACCGCCCCGTCACACTCCAGATGGCGGCGACAGGAGAGAAGATTCAGATTCTCACATATGCTGTGGTGCCCAAGCTTGCGGTCCCAGCAGTGACGGGTCCATACCGTCAAGATGAAGATTGGAGCTGCGAGGCACGGTACGCGCAGAAGGCCGTCACGATGTCGAAGGAGGCGGACGCAGATGCAGCATGGGGCTGCCTCACTCTTGCGTGGGGCCGGTTCGCCGTGAAGGCCGCCACGAGGATCGCGCACGTGACGGGCTCCCAGCTGGCGCATACTCATGGCTTTGCTCGGATATTGAGGCCCCGTTGGTTGGGTCGACGTTATGTACGAGGGGAAGGATGCAGAAGGGCTTCAGGCTATGGGTGAAGGGTGGAAGTGGCTTGTGGACAGTATCACGAGCATTATCTTCCTTAGAGAAAGTAGCCCTTCCGAGCGTGAACTGAAGATGCCTGATGAGCTGATGAGCTTCCAGACCTGCCAGTACGCGAGCATGGGCATCAACCCGAGGCTCGACGCGACGGTGCAGCAGGCGCGTACCCTACTGGCGGGCAACTTCTCGGCGGACCAGGCCAGGGAGTTCGTGGAAGATATCGATGCGGATGCGCGCGCTGCCGCGCAGGCTGCGGACAAAGGTAGTGACCGGCGTTGGCGAGACTGGTGCCAGCAGGCGTGCTCTGGTGGCGCACGTGGCCTGCATCGTATCACGGCGTACAGGGACGTGCAGGCACCCACTGTCGTCAGGACGCCGGATGGCCTCCCATCGTCGCACCCTCATGTGATTGTGGCTGACATGGAAGATGTGTATGCTGACCTCTGGAGGGCCACGGACCGAGCCCCGGCGGCGTGGATTCCAGATAGGTCATCGCTCCTTCGGGCGACCCCGAAGCAGATCCGTGATGCTGCGAGGACGTTCCCTGAGACCACTTCGAGCAGCCTCGACGGGCTGCACCCGCGCCACTTGGCGTACCTCTCCGACGAGGCGCTGGACGTCGTGGGGATGCTGTGGGAGGCGTGCGAGTTCATCGGCATGCTGCCGAAGCAGCTGGTCTGGATCTTGATGCCAATGCTCCCCAAGGCTCAGGGGGGGCCATCGGCTCATCGTGCTGTGCGCCGCGGTCTACAGAGTCTGGCAGAGAGTGAGGCGCGATGATTTACAGGCGTTGCAGCATCTACTCTCTCGTGTGTACTGGGGTGCTGCTGCTGGTAGGTCTGCCATAGATAGTGCTTGGAAGTTGGCGGCGAAGGCAGAGGCATGTGTTCGTGATGGCCGGATTAGCCTCACCATCGTCGCAGATTATTCCAAATATTATGAGACGATAGAGCTGGATGAGGTACGAGAGAAGTTCGTTCGATCTGGAGCCCCTTTGCCTGTGGTCAAGCTGCTCTATAACACTTGGCGTGCGCCAAGGATCATTCGTCTCCTTCGGCACCATGGCGCGCGGCCACGTCACGGCCTGCGAGGGTTCCCCGCAGGAGACTCCTACGCTGACATCGGCATCAAGGTGCACGCGGTGGAGGAGTACGACCGCTACGTGTCCCTGCACTCGCACGTGGATTTTTCCAGCTACATCGACGATAGTAGCATCGGCGTGGAAGGCCGAACCGCGGAGGAAGTGATAGAGCGACGAGTGGCTGCAGGCAGAGGCTTCCAGCAGGTCGCGCGACGCCTCGGTGCGACCATCAACGATAAGCTTGCGATTGTTGGCAGCGTGAAGGGGATAAGCGAGGTGGTTGCAGAGCGTCTTGCCGCAGCTCCTGAGGCGGCCAAGAGGA
Organism: Prorocentrum cordatum; assembly: GCA_963575745.1. Taxonomy (NCBI): domain Eukaryota; class Dinophyceae; order Prorocentrales; family Prorocentraceae; genus Prorocentrum; species Prorocentrum cordatum. The sequence goes on from CAUYUJ010015730.1 coordinate 52,618, forward strand.
CGACGCACTACCTCGGCATCGACTTTGCTGCAGGCAGATCTCGACGCTCGGCACGTGCGCGCACCAAGCAGAAAGGTCGCCTCCGACGTTTCAAGCTCAGGCAAAAGAAGTTGGCCAGGTACAAGCGGGCGCTCCTTGTGCAAAAGGAGGCTCGCATGGGCAGGGTGTTCCGGGTCGGCGCGCGGCCTGGTCTCACCTACGGGGTCGAGATCAGCGGCGCGACGGACGCTGAGCTCACCAACCTGCGCAGGGAGTACGGCAAGTTTGTAAAGCCGTTCCACGGCGGCGTCTCGGCGCCCGCCAAGTTAGAGCTGGAGGGGGACCCTGCTGCCAAGCAGGCGGTCGCCCCAGCGCTGCAGTGGTCGAGGATGATCTGGGCTGCCGTCACACAGCCTGATAGTGCACTAGTCCCTCTGGCTACCCTGTGTGCCTGGTGGTCGCAGGCGCTTGCGGGGCGAGCTCTGAATGATCTTCAGTGGAGCACGTCCCGTGGTCGCCTGGAACGAGCCGCTCTGTGTGTTCGCCGCGTCGGGTGGACGGTGGAGTCGCCCACCACCTGGCGAGACCACCGCGGGGCGCCGATCCCGCTGGAGCAGCTCACGCCTGGTGTGCTCGAGGTGCTCATGACGGCCGCGCTGAAGCGGCAGCACGAGCTCGCCCTGGCCGAGAAGTGGCAGTGCCCGGTGGGCGCGAGGGTATCCTTCGACGTCTTGCGGCCCTTCGTGCGAGCCAAGAGCACCAAGTACACGTGCTACCAGAAGTTCCTGGTCAAGACCATGGCTTGCGGTGGTTGCTGGACCCGCGAGCGGGCCCGACTCCGCGGGCACGAGACCGACGGGAAGTGCGCCTGTGGCCAGGCGGATACCATCCACCACAGAGTCTTCACCTGCATGCGCCCGGACGTCGTGGCCGCCAGGGCTGAGTCCGAGGTGACGGCGGACTTCATACAGCGGGGCACCGACGGCGAGGGCGTGCGGTCGTTCCTCCACGGCAGCTTCGAGTACCAGGACGCCGACCTGCCGATGCTGGATCCCGGCACCGAGGCGCGCGTCGCTGACGCGGAGGGCCAGCCCGTGGACATAGAGGCGGAGCAGATGGTGTCCCACGCCTGCCCCGACGCCCTCGAGGTTGAGCTGGCAGCCGACGGCTCGTGCAGCAAACCGGTGCTGCTGGAGCTCCAGCGCGCGGGCTGGGCCCTCGTCCTGCTGGACCCTGTGTCGAGCCTGCCCCTCCTCGTGCTGTACGGCGCCGTGCCAGCTGCTATGCCGCAGAGCTCAGTGCTGGCGGAGTTTCTTGGGATGGCCTTCTCAGGGCAAGTTGCAGATCGACCAGCAGATCTCTTTCTTGACTATGTGGGCGCTGTCCGCGTCGGCCAGAAGTCTCCGTCCCAGCAGGCGATTGACAGGTCAATGTATGCATGTGTGCAAGTTTTCGGTAACAGATTGCCGGGAAAACAGCACATCCGCAGTGTAAGCCATGTAAAAGCCCACAGATCTGGCACGGAGTATGAGCAGCTAGGGCCCGTCGAGCGCCGCCTGACTGATGCAAATATTGTAGCAGATGCATATGCAAAGCGAGCGGTGCAGATCCATCCCAAACCCCCTCACGAGCTCCTTGAGGCCCTCGAGGGTTCTGAGCGGGACTGCGCACAGCTTGTGAAATTAGTTGCCTCTGTTTTGCCACTTTTCGAGCAGGAGGAGAGGTGGCAGAGGCTCCCCGTGTTTCGTAGACAGCGAAATGTTCGGCGGGAGGGCTGGCGCGACTGGTGCTCCACAGCGTTTGGGACCCAATGCCGAGCCTGCCTGATCGTCTTGAAAGATTCCCAGGACAAGCCCCTGACGGGGTGCCGTGGGACCCCCGACTTCCTCAGAGCCTTCCTCCGCTCCCCTCAGGGTCACCAACTAGTTGCCGTCCACCAGTCTGGTAGTAGATGTGCTGTCCCTCGAGCGTGTCACGGACACGGTGCGGTAGTGCCCGAGCCCGGGGCCAGTGCTGGTTTTCGGCTGCCTGATCCTCCTGAGCAGTCTGATAAGCCAGTGTTTGCATGCGTGCTGTGCGGGGCTTGGGCCCCACAGAGGCGCAAGCTGAAGCTCCGAAGCCCCTGCGCCCATCCCACCCCGAAGGGGATCGAGGTGTTGAGAAATCTTCGAAAAGGTGTGGGCCCTCACAGGGGGCTCGCCAAGCAGATTTTGTCGACCCTCCCTCTGGACCGTGTGGCGCGGACACCGCGTGCCCCGACGGTTGGAACCACCAGCGTTTCTGCGAGGTCGAATCCTGATGCAAGTTACCCCTTTGAAGCTCGAGTGGCCGCCCTCCACGAGCGAATTCGTCAGAAGGAGTTGAATTCTCGAGCGAGCTCCAGCGGGGAGTTCGCAAGCGAGTCCCGGGTGTGACATTCAGCGAGCGTGGCGGGTATAGTTTTTCCGCCTGTTCAGTTGTGCCCTTTTCGTTGCGTCCCGAACTGTGGATGCGGGTACTGGCACCGAAATTCGTGACATTTTCGTTGCGTATTGTGCCGTCTCGGGGTCCAGCTGGTGGCGAAAGTGGCTAACGGGTACGGGCTGAAATGACCCTTAGCGCCACCCTGCTGGAACCCAATTGTCTTGGCTGAAGCCTGGTCCGCCTCTCGGCGCTTGTCTTATCTTATCCTCGTTACCCCCTCCAACTTATGGTGGTGGTGGTGGAAAACAGGCCCATCAGTGGCGAAGCGTCCCGGCTCGCCTATAGGCCCAACAAGGAATGTGCTGAAAATTTGTTGTGGCCTGGGCGGAGTGTTCCTCATAACCTTTCCGGCCGAGGCCGTCTTGTGATAACAAACGCATCGGGCTTATGTTCCAAGAGTATGTTGCTTTTCTTCTTGAGACATGATTGGGTTCTAAGGGCATGTCGTGGTCGGCCTATAGGAATGCCGGGACGGTCGGTCCCTGCTCAACTTTGGGCCGTTCCTTGTCGATCTCCCGAAGTCCATGGTTCAGCGAAGCTCGCCTTGTTCCCTCCCCGCTTAGCTCCTTTTCCCTCTCCTCTTCGCTATGCTCCGCCTCGGTTTACGGTTGGATTGAGGTATCAGATCGAGGAGGTTCAGGGAAGGTGCCCCAATGTTCTTCGTGTTTGTTGGATGCTTTTGTGCTTGCTGAGGGAGGACTCTCGAGTGGTCTGATGATTTCGGGTATGTTGGCCGGCGGCCGCGCCCCCCCCCCCCCCCCGCGGCCTCGCCGCGTGAGAGTGCCCCCACGTTGTTGTCCCCTCTCCGCGGCCGCCCCCTCTCCTCTCTCCTCTTATCTTGCATGCGGGCTAATTGGCGACGCCCTGTCCCAGTCTCGCCCCAACGCGCGAGCGGATTGCCTCTGCCGCGCCGCGACGGAAAAAAAAGCGTTGGCCAGCGAAGGGTCTCATGTTCTTGAGGGATGTTCCTCTGCCCTCGAGCAGTGGCGCAGCGTCCTAGCTTGCCTATAGTCCCACCGCTTGTAACACTTCTGGCTGAGACTGTCTTGTTTTAGCACATCGGTGTTAGTGTTCGTGTTCTAAGATCCTTGTTTCTGTTTTTTGACATTGTTTGTTCTAGGAACATGTCGTGGTAGGACTACCAGAATGCCAGGTCGGTCAGTCCCTGCTCAAGGGATGCGTTTCTGCGCTAGGCCCAGCCGTATCATTCCCTGGTGCCGTTGCCGTTTCGCTTCTGCTTGCTGTCCAGTGTCCGTCGCGCGTTGCTGCGCGACTCCATGCACGCAGCGTCTGTCGTCCTCTTCTTCCGTTGTGTCCCGCTTCCACCTCTCGATTCCCATCCTGCGCCGAATTAATGGTTGCGCCAAAAGGTTATATTTCAGGCGTTTCTTGTTCTACTTCTTCTAACTGAAACGTTCCAGAAAGGTCCTTGCCGTCGAGGTCGGAAGGACATGCCATCTCCGCGACGGAAGGGCGTCGGAAGATGGGCGGAAGGAAAACGAGGCAGCCTCCGCCGGCGGAAGCCGGCGGAAGGCCGGCGGAAGGCGGCGGAAGTAGAAGATGCGCCCCCAAGAGATGAGAACGTTTTTGGGTTCAGGGTCTTTGGAAACCTCCAAATGTTGCAGCCGTGATCTGCTCCGTGCACGCAGTGTGCAGACCGCTGGCCCGCTCCCCCGCGCTCTCAGGCTCTTCTGCGTGCCGCGTTCCCCCACGGTTGCAGCAGCAGTGGTTGGCGCTGTTTCCTTCAGTGGGGCGCCTGCTTTCGCCACGAAGCATGTTGATCGCTGCCACGCTTGGCCCCCCCCTGCCTCTGCCACGGCCACGGCACGCGCCCCCCATCACATGTCGCGAGGCGGCGCCCGTCCACCCAATCCGGACGACGCGCCCAATGCAATTTGAGCCCCAGGAACTAAACCGCCCTTTGCTGAGTGTCTGCTTGGATGCGTTCGAGTGGAGAGGGGACGGAAATGGGGTAGAAGAAGGAGGGGGGCTTGAACCTTGTCACATATGGATGGGCTATCTCCCTCAGCACCCAGAGAGTCAGAGTGTGTGGCACCTCTCCTCCCTCGGCCACTGGGGACCACAGCATCTACCAGCTAGCTTCCCCTGCCAGGAGAAGGCCATGACAGGTGACAGTCAGACTCCCCAGGTCGCAGGAGGCCACGACGTGCGAAAGCTCCAGAGCGGCATGAGGTGGGTGTGGATATCATGGCATGGGCCATGATATCTCCCCAGATCTCATGGCGCCTCTTCTTGTTTCATTACGTGCCTCGGCCCCCCCCCAGGAACCGCGCACGTGCCGCCAGTCATGATTTGCGCCCCCCCCTCTTGGACGCCCCCCTCTTCGACGCCCCCGAAGGCCGGGAGCGAGGGCGGGTCATGCGAAGTGGTTCCCCAGCGCTTGTCGCGGTGCACCGTCCTTCCTCCTCGCAACTCTACGCTTCTCCTCCCCCTCATCTCCCCCCCCCCCCTCCTCCTCATCCTCCTCCTCCTCCTCCTCCTCCTCCTCCTCCTTTACGTCGGCGGTCCCTGGCGGATCTCGGCCGTGCTCCTGCGGCCGCCGGGGGGCGGTCGGAAGCAGGCGCGGGGGGGCGGTGCACGCGCGCGGGGGGCCTGCGAGCCCGTGGCTGCGGGCCCAGACTATAGGGGAACAGAAAGTGGCATACACCTTAGGCGATGCTGAAGAAAACTTAAGTTTTCGGCCAGAGTCTCGATTATTCTTAACGTTTCAATGTAAATCCCAAGATTTTGATAGAAGTTCTGGGTTTTATTCAATTTCTGAGACTATGAATTTCTTAACCCATGAGTTCTTAAGCATTTCGCAGGGTGTAAGCATAAAAACTCGGAGGTCCGCGCGGATTTCTCGGATCGGCGCTGGGGCCCCCCGGCGCCGCCCCTGGCGCGCTCCGCGCGCCAAGGAGGGGGGTCCAGCGCCGATCCGAGAAATCCACTTGGACCTCCGAGTTGTTATGTTTATGTCACTTGTTGTTCCCCTACAGAAGGCACACTGGTAGCAGCACAGGTGAAGAGGCGGCCCGGTAAGGGCAGCGATGACGATGACGATGACGTCATCGTCACCAGCATCGTCGTCGTCGTAGTCATCGCTGTCGTCATCGTCGTCGTAATCGTCATCGTCATCGCCGTCGTCGTCATCATCGCCGTCGTCATCGTCATCGTCGTCATCATCGTCATCATTATTGACATCGTCGTCGTCGTCTTCATCGTCATCGCCATTGTCATCAGCGTCATCGTCATCTTCATCATGGTCGGCCAGTCAATGCTTGTACTCCTAGGTGTTCCCAGGGGGTCCCAGGGGTGAGAGCACGGCCGTGCGCACGTGCAAGGGATCCAAGCCGTCCGAACCTTTGGGCTCCAGGGGCGGGTGGACCTGGTGAACTTCTCGAGCGGGAGGCTCGTCTGCGGGTGAGTTGTGAGGAAAGCCTCAGGCGGGAGCCCCCTCTCTACGGGGCCGCGTGCTCATGTTAGTAGTCCGAGCGGGTCATCCACAGATCACGTGAGCGTCATCAGCATCACGCATGTGTTGGGTGTGTCCCGGCGGTTTGGCCTGGCACCCCAGCGGCCCGCGGGAATTGTCTCAGTGACCTGGCCCGCGGGGTTGACCCAACGGCTTCGCGATCTGGCTGTCGGGAGACGCGCCCCAGCCAGCCGCGACGGCGATGGCGCTGAGGAAGACCGACATGCGCTCCCATGCGAAGGGGGCAGGGGACGCGTTGCACGAGAAAAGGCAGCAGGAGGAGGAGCAGGAGCGAGCAGGAGGAGGAGGAGGAGGGTGGGGAGGAGGAGGAGGAGGAGGAGGAGGAGGAGGGTGGGGAGGAGGAGGAGGAGGAGGAGGAGGAGGAGGGGGAAGACGAGGAGGAAGAGGAGGAGGAGGAGGAGGAGGAGGAGGAGGCCGAACAGGGGGCGGGGAGCAGGCCTCCGCCAGAGCGATGACCCCTACCCTGCGGGACCCCATACCGTGTATGACCATATCGTCTGCGACCTTCTGTGTGAAGTCCTACCGGTCTTCAGGATTGCCGGGGGAGATGGGGGACGGAGAGGAGGATGGGGGTAGCAGAACGAGGAGGACGAGGAGGAGGAGGCGGAGGAGGAGGAAGAGGAGGGGGAGGATGAGTTGGAGGGCAAGAAAGGGTTGGTTGGTCGACTCAATTTCCAGGGTCTGATGCCTGTTAATTGCTGCCGTCCCTCCGCATCGGCCGTTGGCCGTTTCCGTCCTCGAAACGGGCCCACAGGTTTTTCTTGCCGAGGCATCAGGATGATTACCAAGGGGGGACGTCGGAGGAAGAGCCGAAGGAGGGAGTAGGAAGTTGCCGGGCCCGCGCGAAGGCACGATGAGGATGCTCCTCGTGCTGCTTCACGACTTTCCAGAGTTCCTGTGCGACTACCATTTCGCCTTCTGCGACCTTGTGCCCATACCGTGCGTTCAGGCCCCCGGGAAGGGAAGAGAGAGGAAGCGGATATTTTGTATGCGGAGGAGGAGGAGGAGCAAATGAGGAGAGGAGCAGGAAGAGGAGGAGGAGGAGGAAGACGAGGAGGAGGAGGAGGAGGAGGAGGAGTACATTCGAGGATGAGGAAGATGGGAGAGAGGGTGAGAGAGAGCAGGAGAGGGCCACACTGTGTGCGCTCGAGCCACATATGGCGTCATGCCCCTCCCACGCTTCCCTTCCCATTGCTCCGGAGCAGTTTGCATCCGCCGCAGGGGGCATCATGGAGAACCTTGATCCCGCAACTCGGAATCCCGCAAAGGGGGAGGCGCGGTGGGGGTGTGAGTTCGATTGCTTTAGCACCGCACCGCCCAAAACAGATGCCCCCCGGCCGCCGGCAGCGGCATCCGAGGCCGTGCCCGCAGGCTGGGCCCAGCGCCGCTGAGGAGGAGGAGGACATCCGCGGCGGCTGCCCGGCGCCCCCTGCCCGCGCACCCGCGCTGCTGCCACGGGGCCGCACGGCAGACGCCGCGGGAGCACTGAGAGGGGCACCGCGCGCAGCAGCACCAGCGCCAGGAGCAGCGCAGCGGCCACAACGGCGGCGACCGACGTTGCTCGCCCCCCGCCTGAGCTCCCCCTCCTTCCCAGACGGCGCGACCATGAATCGGCGCACCCACCAGCTGCAGACCCGTTATACCAACAGTGCTTGCAACACAACCTCGACGATTGACGACATATGCATTCACATCACCAAAGCCGTTTTCTAAGCCTATTGGGACCACCATGAGTACCACATCGCATCACCACGACACTACGCACACCGACGACATCACAGCAGACCAGAAGCTACGAGAGCTCATCGATCAACGACGCAACACATACAGTAGTGACACAACTACCAGGAACACGCTAAACAAGCTAACTTTGAAACAACTCCGGACCATCAAACGCGCTTGAGAACATGCCAAGTTGGCAATCATCGTATGCCAATGAAAAGGCCTCAAGAAGATCGTCAACGTGAAGATATCCCCAAATAGTCTCATGATCTTGTGTATGACGACCTCAGCAGGCGAAGAAGAGAGTAACAGACAGAGCATCGCAGACGTCTTTGCCACTTTCTACGAAGAGCTATACACCCTTCGAAGTGTTTTTGGAGTATCCCTCATCGTAGCCTTGGCGATAGCGGAGGCCCTCTTCCTGTCTCCCCCTCGCCCTTTCCTCCTCGCTCTGGCAAAGGTCTTCCTTCCACCTGCTGCTCGGCTTTCTCCTCCTCTTCCTCCGCCTCCCCCTCCTCACCCTCATCCTCTTCATCCCCCTTCCTCAACCTCTTCTTCCTACTATGTCTTCCCCTCCTCCTTCCTCTTCTCTTCGTGCACCTGCTCCCCAGCCCCCCGTTGCACGGGCGCGTATGCCGCTTTTCCGCGGCGCCGTCGCCGCCGCGGCCGGTTGGGGCGCGATTTCTGACAGCCAGATCGCGAAGCCGTTGGGACAACCCCGCGGGCCAGGTCATTGAGGCATTTCCTTTGGGTCGCTGGGCCGCCAGATCAATCCGTCGAGGCACACCGGGGGCCCAAAAAGGACGACTGCTACAGGATCTGGACGACCTGCGCGGATTACTGACATGATCTGGCGGCCCCCATAGGGAGGGCGCTCCCGCCTAAGAGTTCTTCACAATTCATCCACTGACGAGGCTCTCGGTGGCGACATTCCCCAGATCTGCGCTTCAGGAGCGCAGGATGAATGACAGCTAAACGGTTTGGACGACCCGTTCGGATTGCTAGCGTGATCTGGCGGCCTCATACAAAAGGGGCTCTCGCCTGAGATTTCTCACAACTCAGTCACAGACGAGGCTGCCGCTCGAGACATCTTCCAGGTCCACGCTTCAGGAACCCCACAGCGATGTAAACGACGACTCTTACAGGATCTGGATGACCCGTTCGGATTGCTAACAAAATTTGGCGGCGCCACAGGGAAGGGGGCTCCCGCCTAAGACGCTCTCACACTTCACCCATAGACGAGGCTCCCGCTCGAGACTTCCTTCATGTCTACGCTGATGTTGATGATGATGATGATGATGATGATGATGATGATGATGATGATGATGATGATGATGATGATGATGATGATGATGATGATGATGACAAGGACGATGGTGACGACGATGGTGATGATTATGATGATGATGAGAATGGTGCTGGTGACAATGTTGATGACGAGGCTGATGCTGATGATGTGTTTGTGCGGGGGGGTCATCCTGATGTTTCTGTTCCTGCGTGGGGGTGTCCGTAGAGGGCCAACAGCATTGAGCATGTGGGAGCACATCTCAGAACGACGCCGACGATACGAACAATGCCGCCGCGACAGCAGACTCCAACATACCACCGTTCACAGTGTCGGGGCCTACCCGAGCCATGAGGCAGATGAGAAACGACAGGAGCAACGACACCGCGGGGCTCACAGTTGAACTACTCAAGCCAGGGGAACCGCAATTTAGCCACACTTCATATTTGCAACATGACAAACCAACGGCCATCATCCCAGTGCCGCGTCGCTTCGGCAAACGGCTGGAAACCACACTTGGCGCGCACCAGAGCCCCGACCAGGCCGGCTTCTGGCGTGGTTTCGGCACCGAAAACCATGCCTGCACGACGGCAACGTTGCACGAACAATCACTCTGTTGGCAGCTCCCAATCTGGACTGGCGGCATTCCTTACCGCATCAGTATGTTCCCGAAGCAGACATGACTATCCTTCAACGCATGTACAGCGACCGGACGGGCACTGTCAAAACCGACGCCGCCAGCCGAAGTTTTAGTTCATAGCTGGGCGCGAAGCAGGGAAATCCATTCAGCTCTTTCTTGTTCAATGCGTTTTTGGAGCACACAACTGCTTAGGCGAAACCAGCCCAGCTGGCATCGCAGGAAGTTCGGCATAACATTCGGCTACGCCCAAGAAGCTAGCATCGCGAACCTACGTGTTGCAGACGACACGTTGCTGTGCGCCCCCTGGATTTCCGTTAACTCCCATGGTTGCTACGTGACGTAAAGAGTAAGGCGTCTTGTTGCGGACGTTCGTTACACCACTACTTTCGCGCGCATCATCTTGGATGGCGAACGCATGTAGACCAACAAACAGAACATCAAATATTTGTTCGGGACAAAGATCGTTCGACCAATTCCACGACGCCAGGCCAAACCACATAATGGCCGCGGGATGGTTTCAATTCCATCACGAACAAATGGTCGCACAATGTATTATGAATTTTCGCTGACCCTCACCAAGAATATTCCCGCCACGCTGCAAAGAACGCAACGAAACATGCGCAGACTTGCCATAGGGATCCCGAGAAGACGGAACAGGCAATACAAAGCAGACAGACGCATGGCACCAACGACACCAGCACTCAGGACAGCGATGCCGACGCCAGCACCGACACCAGCACTGACAAGAGCACGGCGCCACACGGCCAAAGCGACGGAGACAATGACGACGGGTTTGAATCTTGGTTCCACTTTCTGTGGGCAAGTACTTCCACCGTTTTGGCGCTTGCCAAACGAGCACGAGTCGACGACTGGACGGACTTGCCTTTCAGAGTAAATCGGCATTCGAAGCACACGGCGCCAATCACGACAACAGAACATGGGCACGATTGAACTCGCCTTGGTACCCAAGCTCACACGACCATCGCCCAGCTTTTCGCCGACGGGGACGACAGAGAAGTACATGTGAGTGCGACAGTGCTTCTTCTTTTGCATACTGTGACTGATGCCAGCAAAACGCACCATGGTGGGAAGTGCCCCAGAACGTACAGTGGAGGGAGAATCAAGGTAGATCTATTCTGGAACACATGCTTCTCCCACTCCGGCAACAACGCTTGAGCCGGCGCTTTGGCGCCCCTGCCAGGCTCTTGCAGGACTGGCCCCCTGGGACGTGGACAGGCGCCTCGCCTCCCCAGCCAGCCAGCCGTGTAATAGTCAAAGGGCGCCTGGTTCGGCCTCGACGAGTGCCAGGGGCTTCCCACGGGCTGGCCCTCCCAGCAGGCCGCTTCTGGCGTAAGCGCCGCGTGCGGACCAGGGAGGAGGGAAGAGGGAGGAGGGAGCAAGGAGGAGGGAGGAGGAAGGAGGGAGGAGGGAGGATGGAGGAGGGAGCGAGGGAGGGAGGAGGGAGGAGGGAGGAGGGACGGAAAAAGGGAGGGAGGGGGGGAAGGAGCGAGGGACGGAGGGACGGAGGGAGGGAGGGAGGGCAACGACGAGGACGGAACCATGTCCAGAAGTGCTGCCCGCGTTGGGGCGAGAGGGCGAGAGAGTGGCATTCTGCACGGCGCGGGACATCGCCGCTATTGAAATGCGGCCAGCACTGCAGCGTGAGCGCCACGTCTGAAAAGGCAAAGAAGGTTCCGATCGACACCAGGCAGACTTTTGGAAATCTTGTGTGTATGCCATCTGCGGGAGAGGTGGCGGCAGCATCGGACATGATCAGGGGAGAGACCAGGGTAGCATTGATTTGGAGTACGGGTGGAAAAGGGGAAAGGAGTCAATAGGAGGAGGGAGTGAGGATAAGGAAGGAGAAGAGTGACAAGGGGTCGATGGCGGTGGAGGAAGGCAAATATGGAAGGGGAGGCGGAGGAGGAAGAGGAATAGGATGCGCCTGCGAATTGTTCGCCGTGTAGTCGGTGGTTTTTAGACAAAGGTTCGTCACCACTCCCGTGTGGAGGAGTGATGACGCAACAGAAGCGAAGGAGAAGGCCGATCGCGTGTGAGGACACATGAGCTCCGCGGCCCCTCCTCCTTCTCCATCTCCCCCCTCTATGTCATACATCGCCGTCTCTTTCCCATGCTCCCTACCGCCCTCATCCATCTCATCCTCCCCGCTGACCTTGTCCCTCCTATTATTCCTCTGCCTCCTCCATGTCTTCCGTCCTCCTCCTCCTCCTCCTCCTCCTCCTCCTCTTGCCCCTCCTCCCCATTTCCCCCACGCCCCTCCTCCCCGTTCTTGCCTCCTCCCTCACCCTGCACATTCTCCCCCGCCACCTTCCCCCCCCCCGCCCCCTTCCCCGCGCGAGATCCGCAACCTCATCCTGTCCGCGTTCCCCAGGGACATGCGGCTCCCAGATCCGTTCGAGCCGAACCTGAAGGCACAGTCCGGGGCGAAGGAAGGGTAGGGGAGATGAGGACGGGTGGACGAGGTATGGGGCAGATGGGATGAGAGGAGTATTGTGTTGCCCGCTGTTGTTTCATCAGTTTTTTTTCGCCCGCGTTGTTTCGCATGCTTGTGTGTTCGCCTGGTTTTGTCACATCCGCTGTTGTTCTGTCCCCCTTTTGTTTCGCCAGCCTTTTGTTTTTGTTCGCTTTGGTTCTCTCCGTTTTGATTTATTTCGCCTTCGTTTTTGTCGCCGCTGTTTCGCCCGTTTTAGTTTCGCATGTTTTCCTTTTGCGCGCTTTCGTTTTCAAGCCAGGGGAGTCTGGACGGGGCGAATCCAAGGCGGGCAAGTCAAATTCGGGCGAATGTATAACGGGCGAGCACACATCGGGCGAATTAAAACCAGACGGCTCAGACCCGGGCGAATGAAAAAAATTGGCGAATTCAAAGCAAATTGATTACAGCCTGGCGATTTGAAGCCGGGCGAATTAAAGGCGGGCGATGTGAAACCGGGCGATTGAACATTGGGCAACAAGAAACAGCAAAAACGTCAACCCTGGCATATCGCGACAGGTTGTGTTCAGATGAATCGAAAGCGGGAGCGACAGGTGACTCTGCGACCGAGGCGGGATTTGATGTTCTGGGCAAATTTGTCAAATCAGTTCTCTTGCAGGCCAGAAGCGCTAACAGGCAGGCAAATAGGATCAGAACATCCCACTGCTGTGTCCATCGATGTCCGTATTGAGAAATGGATGAACCCTCGAATTGCAAGAGCGCGTTACAATCTGAAAGTCAGCGGCATGACATTCCAAGACGTCTCGCACAGCAGGTCGACGTTTTAAAGGACATGCGCTCCATCCGTCTGCATGTTTCAAAATTGGGAATTCCAAGTAATCGAAATGGGCGCAGTCTCCAACAACATCGGTATTTCAACAAAAAGTCCGTCTCTATCCTGGTAGCTTTTCGAAATTTGCGCAGCGAAGGTGCGCGTTGCTATGTCGAGATTGTTTTCATCTTGGTAGTCGCTCGGTTGATTCGAGAGTCAAAAATTGCTATCCGAAGCAGACTCAATCGGAAGGCCTCTCACGCGAAGGGGTTACGTGGCCTCTCAAGCACAAGCGGTTTCGTGGCCTTTTACGCGCACGGGGCTTAGTCGTCCTCCTTGTCTTCGTCGTCGTCGATGCTGTCGTCGTCGCCGCTCTCGTCATCGCCGTCGCGTTTGTCGTCGCCATCGTCGTCGTCAGCCTCGTTGCACCCGCGGTCGTCGCCGCCCTCGTGGATGCGGCACACCACTTGAAATATCCCGCCCGACCCGACCCGCACGCCCGACCCGCCGTCGTTCGGGTCCGCCCGCCCGACCCGCACGTTAGGGTCCGCCCGCCCGACCGGCCCGTTAGGGTCCGCCCGCCCGACACGCCCATCGGGGTCGCCGTCGCCGTCGTCGACCTCACCGTCGTCGTTGATGTCGTTGTCATCGTCGGCGTCGTTGTCTTTGTTGTCGCAGTCGTCACCTGCGTCGTCGTCCTTCCCTTCGTCGCCATCGTCGTCGTTCTTTTCGTTTTCGTCGCCTTCGTCATCGCCGCCATGATTGTCGTCGCCGTCGTCGTCGTCGCCCTCGTGGGTGTTCAGTCGGGTGGATTGCACGCTACTTGAATGGCTTGCCCAACCCGACCCTATCGCCCATTAGGGCCCGCCCGCCCGACCCGCCCGTCAGGGTTCGCCCGCCCGATTCGCTCGTCAGGGCCTGCCGGCCCGGTCCGCCTGTTAGGGTCCACCCGCCCGACTCGCCCATTAGGGTCGTCGTCGCCGTCGTCGCCCCATTCGTCGTTGTCGTTGTCGTCGTCGTCGCCGTCCTCGTCGGCGTCACAGTCGTCGCCCTTGTAGTGGTTGTCGTCGTCGGCGTCGGCGTTGTCGTCACCGTCGCCGTCCTCGTCGTCGTCTTCGTTGCGGTTGTCGTCGCCGTCGTTGTCGTCGTCGTCGCCGCCCGCGTGGATTTTCGGCAGGATGGATTGCGGGCTATTTCAATGTCCCGCTCGACCCGACCCGCCCGCCCGTCAGGGCCCGCCCGCCCGATCCGCTCGGGTCCGCCCGCCCGACCCGCCCGTTAGGGTCGGCAGGCCTGGCGCGCCCGTTAGGTTCGTCGTTGCCGTCGCCAACCTCATCGTTTTCGTTGACGTCTTTGTCGTCGTCGTCCCCGTCGGCATCGCAATGGTCGCCCTCGTTTGCCATCCTCGTCGCCGCCGCCGTCGTCGTCGACGTCTTCGTCGTGGTCCTCCTCGTGGTCCTCGTTCGCGTCGTCTTCGTCGCCCTCGTCAGCACAGTAGTGGTTGTCGTCGCCATCGTCGCCCTCGTCGACGACGACCTCGTGGTTGGTCGTCGACGCCCTCGTGACTCTTCAGCCGGAAGGATTGCACGCTATTTCAATGTTTTGCCCGACCCGACCCGCCCGCCCGTGAGGGTCCGCCCACCCGGCCTGCTCTTTTGTTTGGTGGGTGCCCGCCCGATCTGCCCGTGAGGGTCCGCCTGGCCGTGCTGCCCGGTCCCGCCCGCCCGACGCGCTCGTTAGAGGGAGGGCTTCCTGGCATCGGGTGCCCGCTTTTCATTTTCCGGCGGGCGAGGGTGGGTTGCCGTGGCCTTTGAGGCCATCGAGGAGCTGTCTGCCCTAGTGGCAGGCTGGAGCGCATCATGCGCAGTCGCTACGATATGCGCCGCCTCTGGGTCACCCGTCCGACGGTCCAGGTCAGCGTTCGCGGGCGCGCGGGGTGCCCCTTGCGTCCCTCCTTGGGCCCTGTTGGGGCCCTCCTTGGAGCCTCGCGAGGGCCTTCATCGGGCCCTGTGGGGGCCCTGTCTCTGCTGGCGCTCGGGGCAGCCCGCGGAGGGCGCCAAAGAGCCCCCCGCGATGGGCCCGAGACGCCAGGGGGGCCCACAGGAGCCCCAGCGGGCTGCAGGAGGGCCCCCCCAAAACAGGGCCCCCGAAGAAGGGGCCGGAACCCCAAGAGGACCTCGCGAGGGGCCCAAGGGAGCCCTGAGAGGGGCCCGCGGGGGCGCCAACGGAGCCTCCCCAAAGGGCCCGAGACGTCAAGCCGGCGTCGAGAGGGCCCCAAGAGAGGCCCCAGAGGACCACGAGAGGCCCAAGCACCTTAGTTGCCTCGATACGCCCGTTTTGAAACGCAGTACGTCCCGTGTTCAAGACGTCCGTGTCAATACGCTGCGTGCTGGCTCCACGTATTGGGCCACGTTTTGCCGAATGTATCGCGTCGGACCTACGTCTTCAGCCTACGTGTTGAGCTCCGTATCAATACGCTACGTGTTGCGTGTTGCGTATCGGGGCAGCTAAGCCCAGCACAGTCAACCCGCATAGTAAGGATGGTAAACGGTCCTTGCATCCTTGCCTCGGTCCATCCTTGGCCACTTTCGTTCGCCGCGCCGCGCTCGAGAAGCTTCGAAATGGGCGTCCAAGGCCCCTGCATAGCTCATCGCGCATCCTTATGCTATGGGTCGGCTGTAAGGCCTTGGCTCCCGGGCGAGGTCTGGGGCGTTTCCCTTTTCCCAGGCGGTGTTGCCCAGGGCTGGACCTAAACGCTGTTTTGCTGGACTTCGGCTGTGTTTTGTTTTTCGTTTTGGCAGGGAGGTACAGGACAACAGGGAGAGCAAAACGAAAAAAACAAAACGGAAACAAAACGAAAAGCAATGTTTATTTGCAGCCCTGGTGTTGCCATATTTTCCTCGCGCAATTGTGTGGGCTTTGTTATTCGAAAACACTGGCGGTGCTGCCGGTGAAAGGTGTTGCGCAGCGCGCAGTGTTGATTCCGATGCGTCGTTCAAGTGGTGTTTCTAAAACGAATGGTCATATCGTGCGCCCGCGAGGTTTAGCCTGATGTAGTTTCGCCAGCTTTTGTTTCGATAATGTTTGGTTCGTCCGCTACATTTGCAACCAGTGAGATGCCGCCAAAATGTGTTTTTCGTTCGTTTTTGTTTCGTTCGTTTTCATTTTGACAGCCGCGGTTTCGCTGCGATTCGTTTCGCCCGCCGTTATTTCGTCTGTCGTTGTTCCGCCCGCTTGGGTTTCAACCGATGCCATTTCGCCCTCGTTGGGTCGCCCGTTTGTGCGTCCGCTTGTTTTTGTTGCATGACGTTTGATTCGCCCTCTTTTGTGTTACCTACGTTTGTTTCGCCCGCCCTTGCGTCACCAGTTGTTGTTTCATCCGCTGTTGTTTCGCCCGCGCTGTGTCGCCTGCTTGTGTTTCGTCTTTGTTTGTTTCATTCGCTCTTCAATCGCCCACATTTATTTTGCCCGCTTTTGTGTTATCTGTTTTTGTTTCGCCCGCTTCTGGGTCGCCGGGCGAGCCAGAGCTAGACACATCAGATCCAGGCGACTTGAGACCGGGCGAAGCAAAACCGGGCGAATCAAAACCGGGCGAATCGACAACGGGCGAATCGGCACAGGGCGATTCCAAACGGGTGAACCAAAGCGGGCGAATCGAAACGGGTGAGTCAAAACAGGGGCATCGAAACGGGTGAACGTGAATCCCGGTGAAACAAGGCAGAATCGGTGGGGGGACGGCGAGGAGTAGGGTAGGGGACGGAGGGGGTGGAAGGGTCGAGTAAGAGCAGGATGGTAAGGAGGAGGAGGAGAAGAAGGAGGAGGAGGAGGAGGAGGAGCAGATCAGAGTCAACACGAGGAGCGGAACAATCATCAGGAGGGCAAAGAGGCTTGGAAGGAAGACGCGTGTGGGGAGGAGCGGGGGAGGAGGGGGGTGGGAGGGGCATGCGCGAGGGGGAGGGGAACAGCGACAAGCGAAAGCTTAGCACCGCTTGCACGCTCACCACATTTTGCCTTTCTGGGTGCGAGGTCTGGGAGAGATCCCGTAGGCGCCTCTGCCCCACACTCGGACGACATACGTACGTTGATGATGGGGGGACGGAGAAAAAGGATGGTCGAGGGGGAGGAGGAGGGAGGGGGAGGAAGAGGGGGGAGTGGGGGGAGCGGGGAAGGGAATTGTGTGAGGCGGGGGCGTGGGGGGGGGGAGGAGCGGAGGAGGACGCATGCGGGAGAAGGGCGACGGGGAGGGCCAGAGGCGCGAGGGGGGAGGGAAGGTGGAGAGGCAGGCGCGAGGGGGGGGGGGGGGGAGGGGAAGGCGGAAGCTCGTGGCGAGGATCGGCGGGGGAGAGGGGGGAGCGGATTGGCCAAGCTAGGTTGAAGTGGGGCATGTCCCTCTGCAGGAGGGGTATTCAAGCATAGCAAACACATCGCCTGGGGACGGCGTTTCGTGCTCTTCTGACTATCTTAGATTATGGTTTGGCTCTTTTGGATTTGTCTTTCAATTCCCGCCTGTAGGAGGACATGCCTGACCTTAAAGCTGGGTGCGTTCGCGCCATACCTGAGGTCATCCCCTTCCCTCGCATCCTTGTCAAGTGGGTGTGGAAAGACATTGATTCTGAAAGGCGAATCCAATCGAAGAAGCACGCCCTGACCACTCTGCTGGGATGGTACAGGCCAGCCACATGCGGATGCATGGGTGGGGCCGGAGCCACGGCGAGAGCGTCTGTTCATCGGGTGGAGGCCCAACGGCAACTCTTCAAGGTGGCACGCGCTGCAGCGGGAACACTTTTGTGGATGGAAGTTTGCGGTCAGCGATGCGGCGATGGCGCCGTTTCGGTGGGCGGAAGCCCCATGCCGATAGCATACGCTGCCGTGGGAGCACAAGTGTCGCTGATGCAGGAGTGTGGCCGCAGCTGCGGCGACGGCGTCGTTCCCCGGGGCGGAGCTCGACGGGAGTGCGTAAATGTGGCGAGCTCTACAGCGGGAGCACCGCATTGATTTGCCATTCAGGCGAGGGCGAGAGCATCGTTTCAAACAGGAACCGCCCAGCCTCGTTCTTGATTTCCAGCCAGAGCCCAGTTCCAAGTGGGAGCTGTCCCTGTCCTCCTGCTGTTCAGTTTCTACAGTTTCACACACGTGCCAACATTCGAAGAACTTGCAAGCGAGAGTACCATGTTGAAAAAGGGCCGCCCTCCGCCCGTGTAAATGTTGCAAACGTCCATGTTTTTGTTGGCGAATGCCGAATAAGTCAATTTCAAGCAATAGCTGCATGGAAACGAACAACCCTCTTCCCGTGTAGCTGCTTGAAACGTTTAGTGAGAGGACTATGCGCGGTCCTGGGACAGGAGGCCTCTTCTGAAAACGGGCCATTCTTGATGCGCGTAATGGTTGGGAATGCTCACGACGCGTATTCACCGCGCTCGGGCGAGAGCCGCAAGTAGACAACCAACGGCAATCACCCGTGAGGCTGGTGTAAAATGTTCGGGGCACATGCGCGCGGCCCTCAGCAGTTGTCTGTGCGATTTCAGGCTTCAGGATCATCAGCGGTGGGGCAGTCCCAGGCGGCACGCCCAGTCCGCCCGACCAACACACGCACGGTGGCGCGACCAGAAGAAGACAACCGCAAGGACGAGATGATGAAGATGGGCGAGGAGGATGACGACGACGACCACCAAGAGGACATAGAAAGAAAAGGACATCGAGACGGGACGTGGAGAGGAGGGGAGGGAGCGAGGGCGGGAAAGGTTCGATTCCGCCCTGAGTCCTGCCGCCCGATGGTCCCTGGATGTCCTCGCAGGCTCCCAAAGGCCTCTGGCCAATCAGATGGCCAAGAACGTCCGGACACATGCCGAGCAAAAAGCCAGGAATTTCTCGCCTCAATTCTCGAGGGGAGATGGCACAATTTGGCACGGGGAAGGGCGAGGTCAGGCAGGCACAGAAGGAAGGTGCATCTCCGGGCTCCCCAAGTGGGCCTGGCGCAGATGGGGTCGCAGGGTCGCACCGTATCGACGATGCATCGGCGATGCGTAGTCCTGACGTCGCCGATGCATTGCCCATGTGTCGGGGATGCGGTGCGATCCCCGAACCCCAGCCACTCTAGTGCCTCCAGGGTGTTCTCCCGAGCGCTCTGGGACGCGCTGGAGCAGCCGCGGCACCTGATGCATCCTCCACTCCGAAAACTCGCTGGCTCTCAAAGATCTCGAGGTATCTCGCTCCGATGCTATCTTTAAGTCGGGCGTGTCCCTCTACAGGAGGAATGTTCAAAAATAGTAAAACAACAAAATAGTCTGGGGACAAATTTTCGACTATCTGACCGTTTCGGGCCATTTCTGGGGTATTTCTAATTTTGCCTCCCAAATCCGCCTGTAGGGGGACACGCCCTACCTAATGCTATCTCGTTCCCGCCGTTTGGAGCCGTCTGGGTGTCTGAGGTGGCCCAGCACTGGTTCCAGCTAGCAGCCCTGAGATCCGACGTCGCGAGAAGATGAAGCTTCGCAAGAAATGACGACCAGGGCCCTAGACCCCATCTTTCTGCTTCATTTTTCGAGCCGGATCGCCGATGCCAGAGAACTGGCGAAAACGCCCATTGTGCAAAAGTCGCAGCCTCAGGATCTCAGGGAGTCAGGGCGTGCGGGGGTTTGAGGTTCTGGGTTCGGACAGTTTTTGTTGCTCCATCGGCCTCCCGGGCCGTTTTTGAGCTCCAGGATTGAAAAGCTGATCCGAGCAGAAAGCTGCACCATGTGGACCCCGGGACAGGAGGGGTCCAGGGACCGATTTTGAGCGGATTTGGCCTCATCCCCCCCTCCTGCCCGATTCTCTGGTGTCCCGTCCAGGCTCGACCCCCTTGTCTCACGAGGGTGATGCTGCCGGGGCTAACACGGGACTGCTCCAGAGGGCCAGAAGGGGTGGTCGCGGCGGCCCGAACGCGGCCGCGACCCGTGGGCAACGGAGGAGGAGTAGGAAGAGCTGGAGAACCAGAAGGAGGAAGAGCTGGAGAACCAGGAGGAGGAAGAGGAAGAGCTGGAGAACCAGGAGGAGGTGATGGAGGAGGAGGAGCTGGAGAACCAGGAGGAGGAAGGAGAGGAGAGATTGGAGAACGAGGACTCGAGGCAGATGAGGATGAGTTCGGGTGGAGGAGATGATCTAACCGCAGAGGGTCTTCAATGATGCCCCCCCCCCTAAGCTCACGGCGGGAAATAGAAACTCGTCCCTCCTCCTCCTCCTCCTTCCCTTCGCCAGGAGGAGGAGGAGGAGGAGGCCGCCAGGCGTTGAGCGATGGGATTTTTGAGCACTTCCCATGACCTCTCATGCATCCGCCGACGAGAATAATTAATTTCCAACTCTTGTCGGGGTCCCAATCCGTCAATAAGCTGGCGGACAATTCCTTTTTGTTCCCATGATTGCCCGGGGGTTTATCAAAGACCCTTTGGGGTTACCCGCGCGACGCAGCGAGCAGCTACGGAGAGCGCAGCGAGATCGCCACCGCAAACGATCACGGACACCCCGAGTTGGAAGCGCAACGAGCGAAAAGCGCGAAAAGCACGTCACCCCGAGAAGTCTGGTTCCCGAAAGAGCGCGGGGAAACGGCTGGTGCGAGATCGACAGTGAGTCGAGGATAATAGAGACCCGCGTTCATGGGCAACTACACAGCATAGGGTGGGAACGAAGGGCCGGGGAGCAGGAGGAGGCCCAGTATGTCGCGCTACTAGAGGTGGAGAAGGATGACATAATGATGATGGGGAAAAAGGAACACGGGCCTCCAAAAGCTTATGTTGACGTGCCCTTCTTGTTTCGCTAAGCGAGGATTTGTGGATGAGGAGGAGAGGAAGGCGGGAGACGAGAAGGAGTATGAGAAGGAAGAGGAGGAAGAGGCTGGCCCACCTCCAGGTGGACAGGCTGCCAGAGATCACCAAGAACCCCGTAATTCCCACGGACTACCAGAGCACCTTGCTGCAGCATGGGCTCAAGGTGGGCGAGCCACCCCTTCCTGCACGGCACACAGCCGACGGCCAGTTGAAGGAATCCGTCTCCCCTCCCCCCCCTACGCGTTAAGCACAGTTCAGCAGAATCCTAGACGAGAAAATGGCCCAACTATAAGTAGCCTCCTTCCGCTAGGTCGAGTTCTCAGCTGCAGGGGTGGCAACGTGACTTCGCCTCGCGATCGGTAGTATCGTCCGATCCTGACCTCAGTCTCCCCCCCAGCCTCCCGCCCCTCCTCCTGCCGCTCCTCGTGCCCCCTTACCCCTCCTCCCCGTGGCCCTCTCCTCACATCCTTATCGTTGCGCGGTGGATGTGAATGCAGGTCATCTTGTCCCCTGGCCCACTCCTCTCACCCTCTCCTCATACCCCTGAGGCCCTCTCCCCCTCCCCGTGCCCCTCTCCTCACATCCTGGGCTCTGGTCACTGAGGGGCCCAGCCCGTGTGAGAAGGGTGTCGAATGGTGCTCGGAGACGCCATTCGAACGCACTGCCCACTGAGGCCGTGCATGGAGCTCCCTGTGGGGCACTTTCCGTGCGAGGGGTGTGCCAGAGTGGGCGCGGGGACACCACGCAAATGTACCCATTGGGACCACATGGGATCCCTGGTCAAGGGTTCACAGACCCCCCCCCGGATGGATTGAGTCCCAGGGTTTCACACACACACACACCCCAGATGGGATAAGGGGGGACGACGGCGCCGAAGCCGACGACGACACACGACGTCCACGATGACGACGACGTAGACGACGACGACGACGACGACGACGACGACGACGACGACGACGACGCCGACGCCGACGCCGACGCCGACGCCGACGCCGTGACGCTGACGGACGACGACGACGAACCACCCCACACCCACAGGGGTGGGGGGGGGGTGCAACGGCACCCTCCACCACGCCACGCCCACAGGGTCACGACCACGGGAGGGGTGGACGATCCCATTTCCAAGGCCTTCGCGAGTCTCACGGGTGTGCCCATCCAGCAATGGGGTGGGGGCTCGATCCCATATGCATGAGAGGTGAGGCATCTTTTGATCATGTATAGGGTTCCCTATTGGCCACGCTTCGCGTGAGGGGTGTGCCGAAGGGGGAGGGGCGGTGGCGCGATGCGAACGCATCAGCTGGTTCATGGGCGGAACGCCCTGTGAGCCACGATCCGCGGGAGAGGTGTGCCAGAATGGGCGCGGGAACGCCATGCGAACGCCCCAGCTGGGGCAAGATTTTGAGCTCCCATTGGACGCGATGAACGTGAGTGGTGTGCCGACATTGGACTCCGACGCTGTTACGCCATGCGAACGCAGAAACTGGGGCCTTAGGCGGAGCTCCTTTGGCAGCACGGTCCGCGTGAGAAGTGCACCGAGGTGAGCGAGGTCAGGAAGAGGAAAGGAGAAGGAGCCAGGATGATGATGATGATGATGATGATGATGATGATGATGATGATGATGATGATGATGATGATGATGACGATGACGATGACGATGACGATGATGATGATGATGATGATGACGATGATGATGATGATGATGATGATGATGATGATGATGATGGTGATGATGATGGTGATGATGATGGTGATGATGACGATGTTGATGTTGATGTTGATGTTGATGTTGATGTTGATGTTGATGTTGATGCTGATGCTGATGGTGATGATGATGAGGAGGAGGAGGAGGAGGAGGAGGAGGAGGCGGAGGGAGAGGACGACGAGGAGGAGAGAGAGGAGGAGGAGGAGGAGGAGGAGGAGGAGGAGGAGGAGGAAGTGGGGCGCGGCGCGGCAGATTCAAGACGAGGAACAAACAACACAGGAAGGTTGGAGACAGCACAGGAGGGTCGGGAATATGACGAGAATGACCTGAGTAAATTCAATATGCGTCAGCGATGTTGCAAAGCACCCGTCCCAAGTTCCCCCTTCACGCGTCCCTGCAAGTTGTCCTTTCCACTGCAAGACGCGCCCCCTTGAAAGACCAGCACGGTTGGACCTGTCGTTTTGGCGAGGGGCCCGCTTCGAACAAGGAATTGCAGTGCACCTTGCATCATTGTTGGCTGTTGGGCAGCGTCGGGAACGTGAAGCACTATGAGAATACCATGCAGCGGGGTGTGTACCGAGCTTCCCGTTCCGAAGAAGGGCCGCCCCCCCCATCCGTGGACCTGCTACAGCTGCACAAGCTGACACGTCTGGCCAAGTCGCACGCGACAGCTCCAGTTTGAGAAAAGGCCCCCCTGGGCCTTAGCTGCATGTGTTGAAGCCTCTGGTCTTCAGAGTTTCCGAATCCCCCAGCCAGAACCACGTTACGAAAAAGAACAGTCCTCCATCCTGGTGAGCATTGCATTCATCGACGGGTGCGCGTGGAGTTGAGGCGAGAGCCCCTTTCTGAGAATGGCCAGTGCTCAGTCCTTGAAGCTTTGCCGGCTTTTGAAACGAACCTGCACGGCGTGAATGCGGGAGCCCCGCTTCGAAAGGGCACCGCCTTCCATGCATGAAGCTACTGCAGCATGGTAAGACGAAAGTGTGCGGCGCTGGGGCGAGGTTCCCATTTTGTAAGCGGACCCCTGTTTTCCATCCGTGAGGTGCTGCGAAACGTTTAGGCGAACGTGCGCGGCACCGAGGCGGGAGCGGGCTGCTGAACTGACCCCTTCCAACCTTGAGGCTGCTGCGAGCCTGCGCGCGCGGATCCAGGACGACGGCCGCAGGTTGACATTGCCCCCCCCCTCTATGCTTGAAGCTGCTGCGTGTTTGAGTGACGAGTGTGCTCGGCGCTCAGACGAGAGCCCGCATTTTGAAATCGACCCCCCCTCTATATATTTGAAGCTGCTGCGTGTTTGAGCGACGAGGGTGCTCGGCGCTCCGACGAGCGCCGCCATGTTGAAAAGCAGCAGCCCCCCATCCTTGAAGCGATTGCAGACTTTTTATAACGAGTGCACGCAGTGCTGAAGCGATAGCCACATGTGAGAATAACCCCATCCATCCTTCAAGCTGCTGTGCGTGATAACAGGGGGTGTGCTCGGCGGTGCTGAGAGCCGCGCTTTGAAACCATTCCTCTTCAATTTTCGAGCGGTGCAGGTTTTCAAATTTCAGCGCAACAACTCGTGAGGAAGTCTCAGGCAAAACGCCTCTCCCGCTCTATCAACACGCTTGCGGGTGTGGCAGGGAGGAGTTATTCATAAGGAAAGGGAGTGGAGGGTGAGGGAGCGTGTGGGAGGGCACAGCGCTGCGAATCCAACACGAGGATCCAGTAACATAGAATCGTCTGGAAACATCGCATCAAGATTTCGATCCTCGACCGCCCTTGGCCGGCGACAACGACGACGGCGACGACGGCGGCGACACTGTGAGGCGGCGCTCGCGCAAAGAGAGGGGGGCGAAGCTGCCCCCCCTCCGCCTTCCCCCCCCCCTGGGCGCGATGGAGGCAGACGTGGATTCCTACATGCGCACGCGCGACATGCGGTTGCTCGACACCATCAAGGAGGGCAAGCAGGGAGAGAGGGCGAGCGTTTGTTACTCATTTTTTCGCCGATCGACGCGGGCCCTCGCATCCCCCGCCCCTCCTTCCCCCTTGGAGTAGATCTTGGCTGTTTGGAGTACCTGCTTCGAGCAGGTACAGCCCCCCTCATAGGACGCACGGTTCCAAATAGTCGCACTAAGCAGAGGTCTGGAGCCAGACCCCCCCTTCCCCCCAACTTCGCCCAATGTCGAAACGCCGAATAAGAAAACGCAAACGCTCGCCGAGAAGCAACGCGGGTGAGACAAGATAGGTGAACCGACAGCCGTCCATATGTTTTGTCTGTGCTGGGGCTGGGTCGAGGAGGAGGACGACGACGGTCTCGTTTTGAATGCTGTTCAGCAGTTCTTTAAGGTGTTCGTCGTTTCGGCTGAGCGCAACTAGAAACACGTGTTGATCGGACTTCTTGGTCGGAGGATCGAGGTTCGAGGATGGAATCGTTGTTTCTGGCGTGTCCTGCCTCCTGGCGCCTACTGTGGCCTCCAGGAGGCCTGGAGGGGGCCTCCGTGGACCAATGGGGACATTCAGGAATGCGGCTGGCGTGTTACAGCCAGCCCGCACAGCAAGGATGGGCAACCTTCCAAGGGTACCCTTGCACCCTTGCCTCTTCGGCCCTTCCTTTTGGCCGCTTTCGTTGGCCGCGCCCCCTTCGAGAAGCTTCGACAATGGATTCCGAGGCCCTCGCATCCTAATCGCGCATCCTTATGATACGGGCCGACTGTATACACTCCAGGCGATGCTTAAGAAAACCCAAGTTTTCGGCCAGAGTCTCGATTATTCTTAATGTTTCAATGTAAATCTTAACATTTGAATAGACATTCTGGGTTTGATTTCAAATTCTGAGACTATGAATTTCTTAACCCATGATTTCTAAAGCATTTCGCAGGGTGTACCCAGATCAGCCTCTCCTTCTCCCCGGCTGCTCCCTCCCACGCTCGCCTGCCGCGCACTTTTGGGGCCTCGACGGGCGCCGCGACTCGCCGCGGCGCGCTGGGGCGCGGCGCCCAGAGCCGCGCGAGCACAGCGGGACGAGGCACTCCTCCTCCTCCTCCTCCTCCTCCTCCTCCTCCTCCTCCTCCTCCTCCTCCTCCTCCTGCTGCCCAACATCGAGCCAGGGCCGGCGACGACCGACGGGTGCCCTGGCATCTGCTGCGGGGAGGGGCGCCGCGGGCGCGGCACTCGAGACTGCAGGCCGGCCCCCTTCCTGCGACTCTCTCTTCCCGAGCTGCCGCTGCTCCCGGGCGGGTTGCAGCTGCACGTGGACGGGCTGGAAGGCCGGCGTGAGGCACGCCCCGCGCGAGGCAGCCCATGGCAAGTGGTGCCAGGAGAGGGGTCCGGTGCGCGGCACGTGAGCCACACGCGGGTGCAGGCCATAACTCAGGAGGGAAAGAAACACACAGACACTATTCATCGTCGATTCCCCAGAAAACATGGGAAAATATGGGAAGTGGTGGGGGAGACAGAATCCCAGAAAATATTGAAGAATAGGGAGTCCTTTTATTTGTGTGTATGTATTTGTGTGTCCTGGGGCCCCTTCAATAACCTTGAACGAGACTCAAGATCAGAAGCACCCGTGATTGTTTAACATCTGGAACAAGTCTGCGCGGATGCTGCTCGTCATGAGGCAGGACCCAGTTCCCTACCGCACGGGCCGCGATTGTTCCGGCGAGACGACTGCGAACGATGCTTGAGCCCGTGGGGTCAAGTTGATGATACCAGGTGATCTGTGGCCCCTGCCAAGTCGGAGGGCCGATCGCTAATGGAGCACTCAGGGTCGATGGACAGACCCCTGTGACATTGAATGGTTTCGGCAATCACATTGCTATTTTTCCCTTGGAGAGTGCAGTTCGCATGCCAAGGTGAGGGATGCCAGGGTTAGGTTGCCAGCAGCAATCATATCAACATTCCAGATGTGGGGGCGCAGCTGGACACAAGAACCCTCGATAAAATTGATACAGTCAAACACGGTACCGACAAACACGGCAGGATGCTCAACCTTCATATTTACACATACGTGGGGCTTCTCACGCGTACTACGGGAACGCACGGGTCCGGCGCATGCTGAGGCGACCTGATCGACGAACATACGTCAGAAGCAGACGTGGTTGCTTTCATATTCTGTCATCTTTTCCGCGCTCACCCCCGAAAACATGGTACACCAGACATCTCGTCCAGCGGCAACTAAAAAGACTCCCGTGCTAAACTTGGGAACGCCAAGAGGTACCGATACCGCTACTCCCCAGACCTCTCCCGGGGTGCGTTCTGACCAGAATTTACAGGCGAATCCAGCGGCGACGACGAGGGCCTCCGAGGAGGCCCAAAAAGCAAAAGACGAGGAAAGGGTAGAGTCATGGGTACCTTCCCCGCCTCTGAGAACGTGGGCCAACTTCCCCCCCTCCCGCTCCTCGACCAGGACCCCCCCGCCAAAAGGCACCTCGGCCTGCCACTCCCCCCCCCCCTCGGCGGCCCGCGGGCGAGGACAAGCTGTGCCTGTCCGAGCAGGAGAGGGTGGCCATGCAGCTCGAGGCCGCACGCCGACGAGGAGGAGGACGACCCCAAGGAGGATCAGGGCTCCAGGGGGGATGAGGAGGAGGAGGGGGAGGAGGAGGAGGAGGAGGAGGAGGAGGAGGACGAGTGTAAACCTAAGAGTCATCGACGATGTTGGGATGAACCCTCCCTCCAAGCTCCCTCTTCACAGGCCCCTGCAGAGGTTCATTTCCATGGAGGGAACTGCCTCGTTGGAAGACCGCTTGAAGACCCTGGAGCATGCCAAAACATTGTTCTCGGGATTTCAGCGCCACCGAACAACCTGACTGCTGCGTCGTGACGATCCAGAATCGTGCCAGCGCGCCATTTTTGGTATTCCAACACCGCGAACCAAATAATTCTTGCACTTGCATAAGCCTGATTCTCTCCAAAGCACCATTCCTGGTAAGTTAATCACTGGACTCCGTGAAACTCTTGCAATCATTGAAGACGAATGTGCGCGGCGCTAAGGCGAGAGCTACTTTTTGAAAAGGAGCCGCCCCAAATCCGTGAAACTCTTGCACATGTTTTAACCGAATGTGCGCGGCGCTCAAGCGAGAGCCGCATTTTGAAAACTATCCGCCCTCAATCCGTGGAACTCTTGCCAATGTTTAAAACGAACGCGCGCGGCGCTGAGGCGAGAGCCACATTTTGAAAAGGAACCGCCCTCAATCCGTGAAACTCTTGCACATGTTTTAACCGAATGTGCGCGGCGCTGCGACGAGAGCCACATTTTGAAAACGACCCGCCCTTATGTGGAACTCTTGCAAATGTTTAAAACGAACGCGCGCAGCGCTGAGGCGAGAGCCACATTTTGAAAACCATCTGCCCTCATCCGGGGAAGATCTGGCAAATTTTCAAAACGAGTGCGCGCGTCGCTAAGGCAAGAGCGCGAGAGCCACATTTTGAAGAACACCCGCCCTCCATCGTCGAAACTGTTGCCACTTTTTAAGCTCCTGAGTCATACATGGTGAGGAAGTCTCATGCGATACGCCCGGCCCGCCCTAAAAACTTTCCTCGGGGTGCGACAGGGAGAAATTATTTACCAGGGAAAGGAATGGCGGAGGAGGAGGAGGAGGGTGAGGAGGAGAAGGAGGAGGAGGAGGAGAAGAACGACGACGACCCCGAGGAGGATTAGGGCTCGAGGATCGAGGCTCGAGGACAAGGGCTCGAGGGATGGGGTTCTGAGGCGCTTGCCTCCGTTGATATACTGGACTTCTGAGAGGGGGGGGCTGCTCGTCGGCGCGGCCGGATGTCTCCCCCGGCAGTGGACTCCTCTCTCGGCAGTTCTGGCCCCAGAGCGCGCCCAGCACGGAGAGGCCCGGGGGGTCGCTGGCAGGCAGGGGAGAGGCGGCGCAGATTGCCGGCGCGCGCATGTGGCGGACGGCGGAGGAGGAGGAGGAGGAGGAGGAGGGAGGAGGAGGGAGGAGGAGGAGGAGGAGGATAACGCTGCGACCTAAAACAAGTATTTGGACGGCCCTGCAGGGCCCGCATGCCGACACGGGCAGCGAAAAGCCGCGGGGTTGAAGCAGTCCATCCGCCGGCGGTCCAGTGCCGTCGTCCTTGTCGTCCGCGTCGCCCAGTCGCCGTACAACGTACCACTGCTGAACGCCCTGCTCCTGTACGTGGGCGTGAGCCTGCCCAACAAGCAGGGCGGCGCCTCGCAGGAGCCCCGCAGCCCCTACCCCCTGGTCGTTCGTCGCCGTCGTCCGTTGTCTTTCATTGTCGTCGTTGTTGTTCGTGGGCGTCCGTTGTAGTTATGGTTGTTGTTGGTGGTGTTGTTGTGGTTGTTGTGATTGATGTGATTGTTTTTGGTGTTGTTGATGTTGTTGTTGCTGTTGCTGTTGCTGCTGCTGCTGTTGCTGTTGCTGTTGCTGTTGCTGTTGTTGTTGTCGTTGTTGTTGGTGCTGTTGCTATTGTTGTTGCTGTTGTTGTTGGTGTTGTTGTGGTGTTGTTGATGATGGTGTTGGTGTTGTTGTTGTTGTTGGTGGTGGTGGTGTTGTTGTTGTTGCTGCTGCTGCTGCTGTCGTTGTTGTTGTTGTTGTTGTTGTTGTTGTTGTGGCTGTTGTTGTTGTTGTTGTTGTTGTGGGTGGTGTTGTTGTTGACGACGCCGTGTTTCAGAGGCCCCCCCTGGGGGAGGGGGGGAGGCGCACCGCACCGCGCGCACACTACCAGGCGCACCGCACCGCCTGCACCGCATCGCACCGCACCGCGGGGAACCTTTAGGCATCCTGAGGGTTCCCGAGGGAATCCTTAGGAATCCTTAGGGAATCCCTAGGGCGTCCAACGGAATCCTTCGGAACCCTTATGAAACCCATAGGAATCCCTGCGGAATCCCGAGGAATCCCTAGGGAAGCCTTCGGGATCCCCAGGGAATTCTCCGGAAACTTCAGGGGCTAGGGAATCCTCAGGAATCCCTAGGTTGTTCTACGGAGTCTTCGGGATCCCTGGGGGATCCTTGCGGAATCCTGAGGAATCCCTCGGGAATCCGACGGAACCCCAAGGAATCCGAGTGCGTCCCAAGGGAAGCCTTGGGGCGTCCTACGGAATCCTTCGGAATCCTTAGGGAATCCTTGGGAATCTTTAGGGAATCCTGAGGTATCCCTAGGGAACCATATGGAATCCCCAGGGAATCCTTTGGAATCCAAGGGGGTCCCTAGGGAACCCTTAGGAATTCTTAGGGAATCCTGAGGAATCCCCAGGGTGTTCTACGGAATCTTCGGAATCCCTACGGAATCTGGAGGCATCCTTCGGGAATGCTACGGAATCCTGAGGCATCCGAATGCATCCCTCTGGAAGCCCGACGGCGTCCTACGGACTCCTACGGAATCCTTTGGGAGAACGCCAGATGCTTCTGAGATGCCTCTGAGAGGCTTGCGTCCGAGAGGCCTCTGAGAGCTCTCTGAGAGGCCTGAGGCCTCTGACAAGCCTCTGAGAGGCCTCCGAGCTGCTTCTGAGAGGCTCCTGGGAGGCATCAGATGGCTTTCTGAGATGCCTTCGAGAGGCCTCTGAGAGGCTTATGAGAGGCTTCTGTTGCTCCTGGACTTATACCTCCTACCTCCTACCTCCTTGTCCTTCCTCCTTGTGGGAGGAGTGAGACGAGGACGATGCGGAGGAGGAGGAAGAGAAGGCGGTGGGAGGAGATCCGAAGATAGCTGTCGACGACGACGACGGCGATGACCACGACAATGACGACTCTGGGCCGTTTGGGCCCCTCGGGAGCGTGCTTGGGAGGATTATTGGCTACCTGGAGCCGTGTTGGGGCGATCTTGCAGCCTCTTGTAGGCTTGTTGTGGGCTATCTTGAGCCATCGAGGGCCATAGTATTGAGCGATTTTGGAGGTCATCTTGAGCTCTCTTGCGCCCTTTTGGCGCCATCTTAGGCCACATGGGACGCCCTAGCCCATCGCGGAACGCCACCTTTACAAACCCAGGGGTAGGGGGGTAGGAGGAGGGTTGAACACTTCTACAGAGGGAAGAGGGGGTTCAACAGAACGGGCTCCTTCAACAACTCACACCCTAAAGGACTGGCGGGGCTCAATACAGAGGACTGTCAGACACCAGGGGGCATGCCACTCGGCAACTACGGTGTGGTGGCGGATATCCAGGCGGTTGGCCGACGAATAGACCGTGCATTTCAACGGCACAGTAAGGACTACCAGCTCTCCATGGCAACCCGTGCAGCACTGCCCCGGCACATCCTTAGCAATTCTCGGTGACCGCGCGCCGCTCCAAAAGGCGACAACTTGGGTGCACAAGGGCCATGTCTCCTTACTTACGCTTCAGCAGCCCGCCAGGATTCCAATGCATTATGAAAGATTCCAAATGGCTCTGAAGGGTTCTAAAGGATTCTGGTGGATCCTCATGGGTTCTCAGGGAGTCTCCGTGTTTTTAGTGGCTCAGGAGGGCTTCTGGGAAGCCTTTGGAGAGCCTTTGGAGAGCCTCTGGAGAGTCTCAGGTGAGCTTCTGGAGAGCCTCTGGAGAGCCTCAGGAGAGCTTCTGGGGAGCCCCTGGGGAGCCTATGGAGAGCCTCTGGAGAGCCTCTGGCTTCTCAGAGGCCTCTGACAGGCTTTCCAGAAGCCTCTGAAAACTTCTGGGAGGCTTCTGAGAAGCGTCTGTGATGTCTCAGAGAGGCTTGTGAGAGGCTTCTGAGAGGCGCCTGAAGCTTCTGAGAGGCTTCTGAGAGACTTTTCAAAGGCTCCTGAAGCTTCCGAAAGGGCCTCTGCGAGGCTTCCGAAAAAAAGGCTTCTGAGTTCCGAGAGGCTCCTGCGAGGCAGCGTCCAGAAATGCAGTGCCTCAGGTTTGCAAAGAACAGTCACAATTTTCAATGCAGATGGTTCGAAGGGACCAGAGGGCATTCCTCTCAGCAGCTGCGGCGTGGTTGCGGATACCAAGGCGATTGGCCGACGATGATTCCGCGCAGTTCAAGGGCACAGTACGGATGACCAGATTCTCAAGGCCACCCTTGCAGCATCGCTCCAGAAGGCGACAACTTGGGCGCCCAAGGGGCTTGCATCCTTACCGCGCATCCGTGCCGCTCTTTATAAAGATGACCGATTGCCATCGCCGCCATCATCACCGTAGCGGTTGGCTCGAGTAGCGTTTTGGGGTGCGTTTGACGATGATGATGTTTCTGATGATGGGAATGACGATGATGATCATTCTGATGATGGTGATGACGATGATGACCAGCCTGATGATGATGGTGATGGTGATGGCGATGATGATCATTATGATGATGGTGATGACGAGGATGGCCATTCGGCTGATGGTTATGACGATTGTGATGGTATTGATGATGATACCCCTGTGCTAGGATCCCAGTTGGGGTGGATACACCTCTAATCGGATACTATCATGGGTGGATGTACTCCCACTGAATTCCGAATAACGGGGGACACCTTTTTAATGAGAATCAAGTCGGGGTGGATACACCTCTAATCGGATTCTAGTAGGGGTGGGTGCACCTCTAATGGGATTATATGAGGAGTGGATCCACTTCGAATCGGATTCTATTAGGGGTGGATACACCTCTAATAGGATTCGATTAGGGGTGGATCGACGTTTAATCGTATTCAATCAGGGGTGGATACACCTCTAGTGGGACTCTAGCAGGGGTGGGTACACCTGTAGTCGGATTCTATGAGGGGTGGGTACACTTCTAATGGGATCCTAGTAGGGGTGGGTCCACGTCGAATGAGATTCGAGTAGGGGTGTGGGTGTGTACCTTTTTCATCGGATTTCTGTTAGGATTTACTTAAGGGTGGGTACACCTCTACCAGGATTCTATTCGACTGGTTTCACCTCGTAGGGGGGGTACACCTTTAATGCGATTCAATTAAAGGTGGATGCGCCTCTACTGCGATTCTATTAGGGGTGGATACACTTGTAGTAGGATTCTATTAAGGGGTGGGTACACCTCTCATAGGATCCTATCAGAGGTGGATACACTTCCAATCGGATTCTATGAGAGGTGGACACACCGGTAATATGATTTCATCCGCGGTGGATGCACCTCCAATGCTATTCTATTAGGGGTGGATGCATATTTAATAGGTATCTATCAGGGGTGGATACACCTCTAATAGGATTCTAGCAAGGGTGGATACACCCCGAGTGGGATTCTATTCGGGGTGGGTGCACTGTAAATCGGATTTTATCGGGGGTGGACAGCCTTCTAACCGGGGTGGGTACACCTCTAGTAGGATTCTTTTAGTGGTGGACACACCCCTCATAGGATTCTAGTAGGGGTGCGGAGGTGCGGCGCGGTGCGGTGCCCCCCCCCCATGCGCCGATGGGGTTTCTGAATGCCGGTGTTTCTCCTGTGTGGGACGACGGGCCCAGGAAGTTTTTGTTGCCTTGTTGTTGCCTTGTTGTTGTGGTTGGTGTGGTTGTTGTGGAACATTATTTATTCTAAAGAATAATTATTGTTGGGCCCCCTGGTGCGCGCCCCCCCTGCGCCGCCTAGGCCGCAGCTACATTTTCATCATTTTCGTGAGGAAGCCTCAGAAAAGAGGGTGTGTACAGGATCCGGTTGTTTTGTTGTAATCCGCTTTCCCTTGCAAAAAACAATAGAAAATGACATTTCTTGTTCTAATATAATCAAATTTCAAGAATCCCTTGCAAAAAATAAGGTAAAGTGGACATTCGCGCGCGCAAGACGAAATCCTTCCAAAACCTTAGTGTTCGCAGCGATTTTAACATAAAAACATCAAAAAACCAATGGTTTTTCAACAAAAAATTGTCAAAATCTCATCCCGCGCGCTCTTGCGGATTCGTAGGAAACCCAACACTTTTTAAACATTTCTGTCAAACGGGCTTTTGCGAGCAACTTTTTCGAACTTCTGCGACAACGGTTGCGCACCTGCCAGGGCCATCATCCCTGTCAAATAATACCATGCGGGACACATTCGTTTTTTCTTCGCGCGCGCACGCCGAAATCTCCAAAAACCATTGGGCTTCTTCAGGGCAAACCATCGGGACAACCATCGAGACAACCATCGGGACAACCATATCCTCTCTCTCTTGTGTATTCCCACATCCCTCAGGAATTTGCCCTAAAGATGTGATCAACTATCTTGTGAGTACGTATCATGTGTATCATGTGTATCATGTACCATATGCATCATATGCAACAGATGTTCTGTGGAAGGCTTAACAACTTCTGTGGGTTAACAAGGCTTAACAACTTCTGTGGGTGTACGAACGTAGGCTTAACAACTTCTGTGGGTGTGTACTCCACGCCAGTGTAGTAGCCACGGTCGTCCGCAGGCCACGAAGTGAAGTGTCCGAACGTCATAGGGCGGGAAGCTGGGTGTGGGTGGTGGCGAAGAGTCGTGTGGATATTTGGTAGAGCTTGCACTGCCCCCCCACAAAGTGGGGGTATTGGCTGGCGTCGCATGAAAACCCTGGCACTGGTGAGAACACTGAGCGTTCGGGTAAAGTGATTGTTGTTGTTGTTGTTGTAGTTGTTGTTCTTGTCGTTATGGGTGGTGCTGTTGCTGTTTGTGCTGTGTGTGCTATTGTTGGTGTTGTTGTTGTTGTTGCTGTTGCTGTTGCTGTTGTTGTTGGTGTTGTTGTTGTTGCTGCTGTTGTTGTTGTTGGTGTTGTTGTTGTTGTAGTCGTTGTCGTTGTTGTTGCTGTTGTTGTTGTTGTTGTTGTTGTTCGTTTTCGTTTTCGTTCGTTCGTCGCTGTCGCCCGTCGCCGTTGATTTGTTCGTCGTGTGTTCTCGTCGTCTTCGTCGGTCGTGGCCGCCCTCGTCGTCGTGTGCCGTCGTTCGTCGTCGTCGTTCGTCGCGCCGGGCGTCGTCGCCAGCAGCCTCCGACGTTGTCGCGTCGAGCACCGGGCACAGGAGGCCCGAGAAGCGCTGCGGGCTGTCTGCTGGGCGCCTCGGAGGGCCGGGTCTGCCCAGGCCTCCGGAGAGCCGTGCCGAGGGCTCCTCGGGACCCGTGCGGGGCCCTCCGCAGGCCCTCGGCGACCTCGGGGGGCACCTCGCCCTGGCTCGTGCCGCCTCCTCCGGTGCGATTCGATGTCGACCGATGCGATTCGACGGCGGATGCCGCTCGGGATGCCGAGCTTTTGAGTGGAGGCTTACTGGCCTGCCGATTTCCGCCGATGCGACCTCTGCCGGCTCGGCTGCCGATGTCCGCCGATCCGATTCCTTCCGATCGCCGATCCGACTTGCCGATTCGATTCTGGGCTCTCTTGCCTCTCGAGACCACGGAACGACGACTGTCGTCCTCGTCGTTTGTCGTCGCCGTCCGAGGTCGCTTGTTTGTGGTCCGCTGTACGGAGGCGGGTTTGGGGTCGAGATTCGAGGTTCATGTGGTGGCCTCCGGGAGGCTTCTCGTAGCCACAGCCTGGGCTTCCTTGTAATATTTGTCAGCACACCCCAGGAGAGGTCGGGGGAACGATTTTTTAAGGGTGGGTCGTCGGCGTCGTCTTCTTTATCGTCGGCGCAAAGCCGATAAGTGAGTCCGCCGTCAAAACCAGGCTTGGAATCAGCCTGAGCATGCCCAGGAGGAGAATGGCCGCGCCTGGCGTCAAAGGAGAATGAAGAGGGAGACGAGGGGCAGATGAGGAGGAGGAGGAGGAGCGAGAGCAGGAGGAGGCAGACGGAGGAGGGCGACAACATGAACGAGGACGAAGGGGAGCAGGAGGTCGACGACGGCGGCAGGAGTCATCCGTGAAGATATTCGCTGATCTTTTGTTCAAAGAGACTCTTGGAGCCACGCTTCAGGAATACAACTCAGTATCGGGTGGGGAGGATGGGGTTGGGAGAAGTGAGGATATCCTTACCCGTAGGCGGCCCAAGGTATCATTCACTGCATCCGGGCGCTACTGCTCATACCCTTCATCCTCCCAACACGCTGCACGTTTGGTTGACGACCCCTCGTTTGAGCGATGCTGCAGCCTTCCCCGGGCACAGGCCCCCCCCCAGAGCATCAGCCGAGCAAGCTGGCTTTGCACCCTCGTGCCCTGCTGGACTCTGGGCGTGTGCCGGCGTCCCCACGACAGGGCCGCCGAATCTGGTGATGGCGATAGCGACAGTGGCTTTGGCCGACGCGTCCAAGCCCGGCGGCGTGCAGAACCCCTTCTTCCCAACACGATCATTGTTCTCCTCAATGTTGGAGCCCTCTTGGGGCAAGTTCGGGAGCTCTCGGTGTCCCTTTTCGGGGCCCTCCTGGGGGGCCCCTTGGAACCATCGTCGAGGGCATCGATCACCAATTCGTTTGGGGAGGGGGAGGAGGAGGAGGAGGAGGAGGAGGAGGAGGAGGAGGAGGAGGAGGAGGAGGAGGGGGGGGGGAGGAGGAGGAGTAGGAGGAGGAGGAGGAGTAGGAGGAGGAGGAGGGAGGAGGAGGAGCAGGAGGAGGAGGAGGAGGAGAAGGAGGAGGAGGGAGGAGGTGGAGGAGAAGGAGGAGGAGGAGGAGGAGCCCGACACATATCTTCTGGGAGCCCTCTCTTGAGCTCGTGAGGCCGTTTTATACTGCCTATGTGCTCTTCGGAGGCTCTCTCTGGCGATCTTGAGGCCACCTTGCGGCCTCGGAGGCCCATGGGAGTGGGAAGCCCCAGCGCACTCAAAGCCTGCGCCTGTAACTTCAGGCTTCGCCTCTCGGGGTCTCTCTTTTGGACGCTTCGTGGCCACTCGGAGCAGTTTTGGGGTGGTCCACGTGGCCTCTCGGAGGCATGCTGGAGGACATCTTGAGCCATCCGGGGCGCCGCCTTGGAGGCCATCTTGTTCCATCTGGCGCCACCTTGTAGGCATCTTGGCCCAGAATCCTCCCACGGATGTCCCCGAGATGGCACAGTCTTCCAAGCACAGAGGGCGTCTTGATGGTTTCGGCTGTGAACGAACAAAACAGCATCGATTAGCTTTGCCCCTCCCGGGACTGAAACGTCCCCTCTTGGGGCTCTCTTGGGGTGCTCTTGGGGCCCTCTTGGAGCCTTCCTGAGATCCCCGGGAGCTCTCTTGGGCGATCTTGAAGCCGTCTTGCAGTCCCAGAGGCCCACTGGACGCGAAACGTGTTTGAATGATTTGTGGATCTTGTCGGCATCCTTGGGACGCTTCGTGGCCACTTGGAGCCATCTTGGAGTGGCACTGGGGCCTCTTCGAGGCATGCTGAAGGTCATCTTGGACTACCTTGTGCCATCTTGGAGGCCATCTTGGCCGCTCTACTAATGTCACGGCACCGTATGTGTTGCCGCGGCCTCTAGTGTCGAGCGTCGTCGGTCGTCGTCTTCGCTCTGGAGCCCGCCTAGGAAGGGGGAGCCGCAAAATCTAGGGGCAAGGGGGGCGGGAGTTGGAGAGGGGTGCAAACTATAGGGGCAAGAGGGGCGACGAAGGGGAGAGGCGCACACGGAAGACGCAGGGGGCAATGGTTGGCAATATTGGTGAAGCAGAAATGGCAGGGATGCAGGGCATCGGTCCTGCAGCATGCTTCTGCCCCTCGGGCCTGACAGTGGGAGCACGCCCCCCCCGGCGGGCGCCCTGCCCGACGTCGTCGTCGTGGACGCCCACCGTCGGCTGACGTCGTCCTCGTTGAGCGTCTTTGTTTGTCGTCTTCATCGTGGCCGTCGCTGTCACCGTCGTCGCAGTCGCGCCGTCGCCATCGCCGTCGCCGTCGACGCCGCCGCCGCGTCGTCGTCGCCGTCGTCGTCATCGTCGTCGTCGTCCCGCGGCCGCCTGCCAACAACGGACGGCCTTCGCCGATGAAGGGAAGGCCCGATCAACCGCGGGGACGCGAGGAGAGTCGCGTTTCGCGCGTCGCGGGCCTGACCAAGGCGGCTGTCCTTCGAGGGGGGCGGCAGGAGGACGCACTGGCGCGAGGATAATCCTGCGTCGCGCATCGCGGGGCGCACTGCGCGTAGCCAGGTTGCCTAGGAAAAGACCCCCGATGGAAACAAGTCCTTTTTGCCAAGCGAAGAACAGTGCAGTATACGGCCGGACCAGGGGATCTGATCGAGGTCTGCTCGGGGAGGGTACCCTGATGTTCTTCGTGTATGGTGGATGTTCTTGTGCATCCTGTGGGAGGGTACCCTCGAGTTGTCTCTGGTTTGGGGTGTTTTGGCCAGCGGAGGGTCTCATGTTCTTGAAGGATGTTCTTCTATCCGAGGTCCGACGGTAATATTGTTCGCCATCGGGGGACGCTTGTCCCAGGACGGTTCGGAAGGTTCTACCCCCCCGAGTGCCGCCGTAGGAGTAGACATGGCTGAGCCCGCTTGGGACAGCTTTCCCCCTGGCGGGGCTGGGACGAGGAGAAATTCGTTTCAGAGCTTTCCAGAGCGCTCTCAGAGCGCTCTGGAACGCTCTGCGAAGGGCGCAGTGCCCGAGACGTTCTCCAGAGCCACCGGATCTCAGAGATCCTCGATTTATCCTCACCCGATGTTGTCCTCGCCTTTGCTTCGTCTGGGTGTGAACACGAGCATTGGGGGGCGCAGGTGGGGCTCCCGGTGGGGGCGGAAAACGTGTGATGGGTGCGTGCAGGAGTGGGCATGCGGAAGGAAAGAAGAGGCAGGGAGGCAAGGAGGAGGAGGAGGAGGAGGAGGGGGAGGAGGAGGAGGAGTTGGAGGAGGAGTTGGAGGAGGAGTTGGAGGAGTTGGAGGAGGAAGAGGAGGGGGAGGAGGAGGGAGTTAGAAGAGGAGGAGGAGGAGGAGGAGGAGGAGTTGTAGAAGTCCTTCGCCTCCTGCTCCTCCTCCTCCTTAGAAGCGATTGAGGGGGTTCATTCGGCGAGCATCCCCCCCTCCATCGATCGGCGGCGAGCGAGGGGGAGACCTTTCGGGTTCAAGGTTAGGTTTTCGGACGTGTTCGTCGGTTCTCGGCGGCTCGTCCAGCCTCGCGATGCCTGCCAGCAGCTGCGCCTCGCCGGGGGCGTTCCAGAGGTGCCCGGATCGTTCCGAACGGCCGTCGGAGGCCCGAGTTCTGATCCAAAGCCAATTTCGGCGGTGCGCCTGGGAGGGGAAGGGAGAAGGAGGAGGCCTGCTCGGAAGGCGGCGGGGCTCGTCAGAAGCCCCTCGCGAGAGGTTGTATGCGTCTTCGGGAGGGAAGGCTTAGAACATGTTTCGGGAGGCCAGAGGACTTCCGAGCCTCCTGAGAAGGCCCGCCCCCTCTCACTTCCCCCCCCTGGCCAAGCCTGGGGGGGCGATAGGATGTTTTCGGTACTGCGTGGTCATGGTTCCTCTGTTCAGTCGCTTCACGGACTCCTCTGGCCCGTGTCGCGTCATCGTTGACATTTGCTCGTGTCGAGAAGAGCGCACGGCCCAGAGGGGAGATTACCTGTGAAAGCGAAGCGACACCGGATGAGCCCACGCAGCACCCAGAAATGGTCAGCTTGGTGCCCTGTTTGAGGCATCGCCCAAGCTTCACCATCGAAGCCCGAGCAACAACTCCGAGCACAGTGAATGACTACCACCACCAAGATCGAGAATAATCAGCGATGCGATTTGGTGCAGTTTTGCTCTGGTGAAAAGCCCGCAGTCCCCCTCCCGCCGCCAACGGCAACCGGACTACCCCCTCTCTCTTACGGACCGGAAAAGACTTCATCGAAGCGCGCGCGGTGGTGGTGTATAAAATTTTGGTTACCAAGAGGAGCGATTTTTATACACCACCACCAAGAAGTGCTGTTTCTGCTTCAGGAACTCCCCATGCCGCGGCGCCTGCGAGCTGCGCCGCGCTCCTTTTCGCCGTGGCGTCGCAGCATCGTCTGGCATGACCCTGCCCCTAACCCTTCTTGCGGTAAGTTACTGTTGCGGGCGGTGGTGGTGTATAAGAATTAGCCTCGCAAAAACGCGAGACGTCAAGGATCGTTGAAAACATGCATATGTTTATGCTCTGGGGAACTCATGGGAGCATCTTGGGTGAGTATCTCGGCGAGTCTGGGGGTCTCTTGGAGGCCTCTGTGGGGCTTCCTGGCGGCGTTTCGGAGGCTGCCTTGGGGCCTCCTGGGGACTGCCTAGCCCCACCCGTCCTGCTCGAGCGCGCGGGGGAAAACGCCAGCCCTGGGCAGCCTGAGCCGAGGAATGGCTGATACGGCGGAAATTTATACATGACCACCGCCTGGAGAATCAATGTTCGGGGATCTCGGCAGGCGGTGGATATGGATGTATTCGGGCCCCTGGGAGCCCAAATATATCCATATCCACCGCCCGCTGGGGTACCAGGACGTCGGTTCCCAGGCGCTGGATATGGATAAATCCCCGCCTCGCAGAGGACGCCTCTCCCGATCCGTGGACTCCGACCGGTGATGCCTCCCAGACATCCCAGCTGGCGCTCTCGTCACCGTGAGGAGGCGGCTGACTGGGATGTCGGGGAGGACTTCTCTCCCGATCCGTGGACTCCGACCGGTGATGCTCCCAGGCATCTCAGCTGGCGCCCTCCTCACCGGGAGGAGGCGGCTGACTGGGGATGTCTGGGAGGACTTCTCTCCCGATCCGTGGACTCCGACCGGTGATGCCTCCCAGGCATCCCAGCTGGCGCCCTCCTCACCGGGAGGAGGCGGCTGACTGGGGATGTCGGGGAGACGCTCCTCGGGCGGGCCGAGAACCAGGGTCGCCCCTGAGCATTCCAAAACACACTCACAGCGCTCTG
Organism: Prorocentrum cordatum; assembly: GCA_963575745.1. NCBI lineage: Eukaryota > Dinophyceae > Prorocentrales > Prorocentraceae > Prorocentrum > Prorocentrum cordatum. The sequence goes on from CAUYUJ010015730.1 coordinate 92,553, forward strand.
GAGCGCTCTGGCGCGCGGCGCGGCCGCGGCGCCCGATACAGCCTCCAGAGCCGCTGGATCTCAGGGATCCCCGATGCACCCCAGTCCTACAGCCAAGACGCTGGAAGAGGAGCAGTTCGGGTCCGGAACGGGCTCGCTGTGCCTTGGGCCTTTCCGTGGTAGTTCTTCCAGCCCTCGTGCATTCAGGCTCCTGTGGTGCCAACATGGGATTCGTTCCTTGTTTAGCGTTATTTCGGCAGCCCGACCGTATGCTGTCCCGCTCCTGGCCTCGGTTTCACGTGCAGGGGGGCGGAGTAGCGGACAGACCGAGCAGCCCGCGCAGAGAGACCGCCCCCAGCAGCGCTCAGACGGGGCCAGGACGAGGAGATGTCCGTTCGATAGCGTTCCCGAACGCTTTCAGAGCGCTCCAGAACGCTCTGAGAAGACCGCGGCGCCCAATACATCCTCCAGAGCCGCCGGATCTCAGAGTTCTCGATGTATCCTCACCTGGGTTCATCCTCGTCCTGGCTTCGTCTCTGGCGCCTGGGACCCCGCGGCGGCGCCTCCAGCGCCGCCCCTGGCGCGCGGAGCGCGCCAGGGAGGGGGGCCCAGTGCGGATCCAAGAGATCCGCGCGGAGTGAGTCAAGTCCATCACGTCGAGATCCAAGAGATCATGCCCGCGCAGATCCAAGAGGCCATGTCGAAAGTCAATGTGCGTGCCGTCTTCTGGCTTCGTCGAACTGGGCATGGCCAGCGTGAGCGCGTCGCGCCCTGCGTGCCCGCCCCAGTCCGGGCTCGACCTCGCGCCGCCCCCTCCCCGGCGTGGCGCCGCTCGCGCGCGGGCCGATGGGGCGTCTGGCGGGGCCCGTCGCGCTGCTCGCCGCCCTGAGGAGCGGCGCGCGGCCCCGCGCGGCTGCGTCGTCGTCCTCTCTCCCTCGGTCCTCGTCTTCGTCCTCCTCGGTCCTCGCCCTCCCCTCCCTCCCTCCCTCCTCTTCCATCCTCCCTCCTCGTCCCTCCTCGTCCTCCTACACCCTCCTCGTCCTCCCCCCTCCCTCCCTCCCTCTCTCCTCCCTCCCTCTCTCCTCCTCCTCCTCCTCCTCCTCCTCTCCCTCCTGCTCCTCCTCCTCCTCCTCCTCCTCCTCCTCCTCTTCCTTCTGCTCCTCGTCCACCACCCTCCTCCTCCCTCCTCCGGCCCTCCTCCCCCCTCCAACTGTGACACGCTCAACCTGCTTTACACCACCCGTCGTCGTCACCGCCGCCGCCGCGTCTCCGTCGTCGCCGCCGTCGACGCCGTCGTCGTTGTCGTCGCCGTTGCCGTCGCCGTCGCCGTCATCGTCGTCGTCGCCTTCGTCGGGTCGCCGTCGCCGTCATCGCCGTCGTCGTCGTCGTCGCCGCCGGCGCCGCCGCCGCCGCATCGTCGTCGTCGTCGTCGTTGTCGTTGTCGTCGTCGTCTGGGCCATAACGCGCGTAGTGCCCCCCCTCTCCCCTCATAACGTAACGCTCCCCCCGCCCCCCATTGTGCACCTCCGACACTGCCGTTGTGATGCTCGTTGGCCGCTGTGTTGCTTGCAGGCTACTTAGACGTTCACGGGCTAGCGTGGCGTTGACAGGCTCATTGACCGTGCACGTGGACATGTTGTTGCGCTCGCAGGCTACTGTCGCACATGCGGGGTCTGGCAGGTTTTTTTCCGCACGCGCGCGGGGCTCGCGCGGCAGTCTGGTGCTGGCAGGGCCGCGAGAGTTGTGGCTGCGGTATTGGCGTAGCAGTAACAGTAATACGTACCAGGAGGAGAAGGAGGAGGAGGAGATGGAGTTGGAGGGAGGGTGGAGGGTGACGGGATGTCGTCGTAATCGTCGACGTGGTAATCGTCGTGGTGACCATTGTTGTGATTGTCGTAATTGTCGTCGTCGTAATGGTCTTGTTCGTCTTAGTCGTAGTGATAGTCGTCGTCAGTGTGTGGTCGTCATTGTGACCGTCGTCGAAACAGTTGTAGTCGTCGTAGTCTTTGTAGTCGTCGCGATAGTCATCGTAGTTAGTCGGCGAGAGCGTCGTCGCGATCGTCACCGTGGTCGTCGTCAGGTGGCCGTCGGGATCGGAGTCGTAGCAGTCGTCCTGGTTGGCGTTGTCTTCCTGAGTCGTAGCCGTCGCGATCGCCGTCACGATCGTTGTCGTAGCTCTCGGCGTCATATTTATAGATCGTCGGTGGCTGTACGCTTGTGCATTCTGCTCGGTTGCACCTGAAGTTCTTGAGCAGGAGGTGTTCTGAGGGTCGAAGAACATTTGCATCAACATCACGTCTCGGAGATCCTCGGAGATTCGAGGGATCGGCGTTGGGCACCCCTCCCTCGCGTGCTGAGCGCAACGGGGGCGGCGTCGGTTCTCGTCGTCGTCCGTCCCGTTTTTCTTGGAAAGGTTCTGAAGGTCGTCGTTGCCGCGGCCGCGCGCAGCTCGAGCATCTGGCTTCGGTTAGCCCAGAGCTGAGGTCAAGCGGATACATTTGACTTGAACGTATTCGAGGATCGAGGATCCAGGCTCGAGGTTGGCAGCGTGACCAGCAGGGCGTTTATCCGAAAGGCTTGCGCTATTCTGCCACGCGGTCATCGCAAGTACAGTCAGTTGCTCACAGGCGCGCCGCTGTGCTCACAAGCTACCGGGTTGCCAACAGAAGTGTTGTCGTGCTCTCGCAGCTGTTCACCCATATCGTGCGTGCTTGCAGGCACCATTGTTGCCCGCCCTCTCCTTCGGGGCAAGGGGCGCCCAGACCCCTCTCAGAAACCGTTCCTACAACAGAATTGCAATCATCGGATAGGTTGTGGCGTATACACAAAGCGCTGTGGTGCATGCGGGTTCGGCGGTGTGCGCAGGCGCTGCGGTGAACGCGGCTGCTGTGGTGCACGGAGGCACTGTGGTGCACGCAAGCACCGTGGTTCACGCGCGCAGCATGCATCGGGACAGGCAATGCGGTGCAGATTTGACAATGTTCGTGTTACTCTGTGTCCGTGGAGGCGGTAGAAGCAGAGTACTGTAGCAGTCTTGACAATGCCAAGTAGATGTAGTACCACGGCGGCAGCAGCCACCAGCACATAATAATGTTCGAAGGAGGGTGTGGGGTGGGAAAAAGCGCTTTGGTGCACGATGGTGCACGTACGCATTGCGCATTACAGAAGCGATGTGGTGTACACGCGGCTGCGGCGGTGCATTCTGTGCTGCGCACGGTGGTGCTTGCTGCGATGCAGGCAGGAGCTGTGGTGCTGGAGCCAAGCGGCGGGGGGGGGTGGGGCGTAACGTTCTGCCCCCGCCCCGTCCCGCCGAAACGCCCGCTATGGCTGGCCGCGAATCATCAAGTCCGCCCGCTCGCAGGGGATCTGCGATCGAGGTTTCAAGCGCTGGGAGCCTCTCCTGGGCCTCCACGCCTGGACGCAGCAAGAACAATTGTCCGAAGTAACGTCTTGGAGGGCTCGTCCTCGCCGTTGCCGTCGATCTTTCTGTCTAGATGGCACGTCAATCGCTGGTCGTCAGTCGTCAGTCGTCGTCGTCGCCGCCGCCGCCGTCGTAGTCGTCGTCGTCGTCGTCGTCGTCGTCGTCGTCGTCGTCGTCGTCGTCGTCGTCGTCGTCGTCGTTAGCGTCAGCGTCGTCGTCGTCGTCGTCGTCGTCGGTTGTCTGGGTTCGAGGATCCAGAGCCGAGGTTGTTGGACATGTTTGGAGCTTCCGCCTCTGGAACCTTCGGTGGCGCTCCCTATGGGGCCACGAAGCGTGTGAGTGGTGAGCCGAAACTGTGTGGGGCGCACGCATGCGAACGAGGACGAGGAGAGGAGGAGGAGGAGGAGGACCACCAATGTAAACCCAAGATTCACCAACGATGTTGGACTAAACCCTCCCCCCAAGCTCCCTTTGTCATAGGCCCCTACAGCGGTTCATTGCCACAGGGACCTGCCTCGTTGGAAGACAACCGTTTTCAGACCCTGGAGAGCATGCCAGAACATTGTTCTCGGGATTCCAACGCCACGGATCAAGCTGAGTGTTGCGTCTTCACGTTCTTGAATCGTGCCACAACGCCGTTCCTGGCACCCTCATAGTCGTGAATCTTTCCGAAACGCAATTCCTGGTACGTCGATCATGGGAATCCGCGAAACGTTCTGCATTTGTCAGACGAATGTGCGCGGCGCTAAGGCGAGAGCCACATTTTGAAAAGGAATCGCCCTCAATCCGTGAAACTCTTTGCTAATTTTGAAAATGAGTATGCGCGGCGGTAAGGCGAGAGCCAGATTTTGAAATCGACTTGTCCTCAATTCGTGAAGCTCTTGCACATGTTGACGACGAATGTGCGCGGCGCTAAGGCGAGAGCCACATGTTGAATACCACCCGCCCTCCATCTGTGAAGCTGTTGCCATTTCTTAAGCTGCAGGGCCACAAGTGATGAGGAAGTCTCAGGCCAAATGCCCGGCCCGCCCTTAGAAAAGGGCCCTGGTGTGCGACAGGGAGAAGTTGTTTATATGGAGGAGGAGAAGGAGGAGGAGGAGAAGGAGGAGGAGGAGAAGGAGGAGGAGGAGGAAGAAGAGGATTCGCTGAGGATTCGTTCGCTGTCGGTTTGTCGAGGCGGCCGAGGGCGCGGCGACGAAGCCTTACGAGGCACCCGTCATCCCAGACCTGTCCTGGTCAGTCGAGGGCCTCAGAGAGTCTGATTAGTGGTGGGGTGCTCACCTTGCCACAAACGGTTTCAACGCCCTGCTAGGACTCTAGGATTACCCCCAGGGCAAGTGGAAAACACACCCGTCCATCGGTCCCCGGCGTACCTGGCACACCTCCGACAGAATATTACTCTTGGCAGGCGCACGGTCTGGTGGCATTCGGCTTGGGCCCTCTGGATCCGTCCTCCGAGCTCCCCGGGGGGCGCGGGGGGGGGGACCACGGGGCCAGGTGGGGGCTGTGGAGGGCCCGACGGGTCCTCCACTCCCCCACTAGGCGTCGGGGGGTGGGGGGACGGGGACGACCTTGGGCCCCACGGGGCCCAGGGCTCTCGGAGGTGTCCTCGATCCCATGGCCGAGGACCCCGACGTGTGCGGCGAATTCCAGGATGTCTGAAACCAACCTTGATCTCTGGATGTATGTGGCCCTGTGCCAGGCCTCATGTTGATTCATCAGCGCCCCCCGCTTTGCGTGGGCATCTGCTGGAGTGTCCCTTACGAAAAGCTGAGGCCCCATCAGAGCCCTTTGCGCCCTGGTGGCATGTGCTTTGACTTTGTGCAACGTGATTCCGTGCGGCCATATCCCTCCATGTTCTGCTACGAGCGTCCAACATCGCAGCCAGACCTCCAAAGGCGCGGGTGCCATCATGACTCGCCGTCCCGTCTTGGGCCCGAAGCGGCCGCAAGCTTCCAGCACCTGCCTCGGGGCGGTGGGCCGCGGCCTGCACTCCGCCCGCTCGAGAGCGGTGGGCGGCTGCGGCCACGGGGCACGGCCGCCCAGGGGGTCGCCCCAGACGCTCTCGCATCCCTTCGGCGCTGCCTCCGAGGCCTTATGCGGGTTCGCCAGCTCGTGGTTCCCCTCGCTGTCGGCCGCCTTGCCCGCCTGCGGCTGCCATGGCGCCGCTCTCGCGCCCCCGCTCCCTGCGCTCCGTGCTTGACCACCCACTGCCGCCGCTGGGCGGCGGCCGCGCGGTGGACCATCTTCCAGTATCGCCTGCTGGCGAGGTCCAGCAGGGTGGCGATGTAGCCCAGGTAGTGCTGGGCGCCCTCGTCTATCTTGCTGAAGCGCATGTCCTTCAGCGTGCGCACGATGAGCGGCCAGCTGATCGTGTCCCATGTGATGTGAGCCGCCTGGGGCTCAGGGCTCCGCAGCTCGTCTCCTTCCAGCTCGCCGCCTTCTGGAGTCTCGTTCCCGTCGGTCGTCCGCCCAGGCGCCTGCGCCGCGAGCAGCGGGAGGACGATGTCGTGGCTGAGGAGGCCATCTGCCATGCGCGGGCCTCGCCTCCTGGTGCCCTCATCTGCCCTCGGTTGCCATGCTCGGGCGAGCGCCTGCAGCTGCCTCGGCCGCCGCGCCAGCCACTCGGCGCCCTCGGCCGACTGCTGCTGCTCCGCGGCCGCTGCGCAGGGCTTCGCCCTCTCGAAGTGGCCCAGGCGCTTGCTGAGGTCCTCGCCCTCGAAGCCGTGGTGCCTGTTGACGTGCTTCTCGTAGGCGGTCCCCAGCTCGCTCCGGTGCCCGTCGACGTGGCCCTGCGTGTACTCCCCGTTGCTCGCCAGCGGCCTTGGCCATCCCACTGGTTGCGTTGGGCATCCAGTCGGGCGCGTCAGTGGCCAGGGTTTCCGCTTCCGTAGCACGCAGATGTTGCTGGTGTCGTGGTGGCGCACGGGCACTGCCAGCTAGACTGGCAGGTGCGGCGCCGTGTTGTAGCCTTCCATTACCTGCACCTTGAGCCGCTCCGTCGCCAGGCCACGCGAGACGATGAACTAGTCTCGCACGCTGCTCTCGCCGTGTGGCCGCATGCAGGCGCCCGCGTTGGTGTCGCGCACGATGACCCCGTTCACCCTGCCGACGATCTCCGAGCTCTCGAGCACCTCGGGGCCCATGTTGAAGTCGCCCCCGATGATCCACTCCTGGAGCGCGTCCATGGCGGGGCCCCACTTCGCCGGGATGCGCTGGCTCCGCGCCGCGAGGCCCTCACTGTTCCGCATGTAGGCGGTCCCGCAGATGGGGCCCGTCCTGCTGCGGGCATCGACCCGGGCCACTGCGAGTCGACCCTTGGGCTCGCGCGGTCTGATGTCCCACTGGTTGATCCCCTTGCGCACGAAGTCCATGTTCCTGCTTCGTGCCGTTGCAGTCAAAACTCCTGCGCCGTGGCCTGAGTCGGTCTTCGCGCTGTTCACAACTCCTATGTGCCACCCCTGCTTGCGCATGCGTGTCTGGAACAACTCTAGCCGCGTGCCACTGGCATGCAGCTCTTGCCCCAGGACGATCTATGTCCTCGCGCCTGATCTGCATCATGGCGCGCTCCAGCGAGCCCACCGTGTTGGCGTTGACCGTGTACGCAGCCAGGCTCGCCGTCGGCCTCGGCGGTTGGTGCCGCCGCTACCCTCGCGCGGGTAGCCAGTGCTTCTTGCTGACGGTGATCGCGCGGCCTGGCTGCAGCTCGCCAACCAGACACTGGAGAGCACCCACCTCCCTGCCGGTCCGCCCAGGAGTGACACCCGCGCCGATGAGGGCCTTGCCGACGTCGAGCTCGCTGGCCCCCGCCGCCTCGAGCTCGATGAGGTCCTCCTTTCGGGCCGAACGAAAGGGGGGGATCGGGAAAGGGGGGGGTACGAAATCTGCTGCATGCAGCTGGTTTCGGCCCCGCCGCCGGGCCCAGTCCTCGATACATGGGCGCCTCCTGGCGCCGGGAGGCGCCGCGAAAATCAGCTACGTGAGCTGATTCCCAACCCCCCCCTTTGCTATCCCCCCCTTTCGCCCGACCCGATCCTTGGCCTCTCCG
>CAUYUJ010015730.1:105000-117500 GCA_963575745.1 Prorocentrum cordatum
ACAATACGTTTCTAGCAATACATTCAGTGCATTACGTGGGGTGCTACCTTTGTGGTGCAATATATGCTGTGCAACCGATGTGGTGCAATCTATATAGTGCAACCCACCCGTGCTCAGCTTGGAGTTGTCAACTCTACTGCTCGCACAATCATCCCACCCACCAACCCGCAACTTGGTTTGCAAAACCCATGCGGGGGTGATTGCGATTCGTGTTTGGTGTTTGCTGGTGCATCCCTTCGGCCGCGCTAGCTCGCACATGCACGCGCACGCAACGGCCAGCTAGTCCGGCGCGGCCGACGCGGCCGCGGTGGCGCTGATCGCTGGGCACATCCCATCGGGCACTGCAGTGCGAGTCGGCGACTTGTGCGTGCGCGGTATCATTGCAGCGTCGATCACGGTAGACACGATGATGATAGTAGCGATGCTGGTGACGATGTTGACAACGACGACGGCACGGCCACTGGCGGCGCCGTTGCTAAGCACGCCGACGACGATGATGGCGCCCTCGCGTCGGTGATGCGTTTTGGAAGGAGATCGACACGCGCGCACGGCAGACGCGCGAGAGTGGCCCGCATGGTGTGATTTGACAGATCGTGCCCCCCCCCCCCCCAGGCACGCGCGCAAAGGCGTTCGAATGATTCCAGGATGCGGCGCGAGACACCCGCTTGGCATACTACCACGAACATGTTGGTTGCAGCTGCAGGACCTGACCGATCAACAGATAAACCGATAAGCTATTCCGGTTGATCGGTATATCGGCAGATCGACCGATACATCGATATGATTCTATCGGTTGATCGGTCGATAACCACGTAAACCAATAATCCACAAAACCGACTCATCGCAAGCGTGTCCGAATCTCAGCGCAGTATGGCTTTATCAGTTGATCGGCTTATCGGTCTACCGGTACGTTTCTCCATTTACCGGTGTATCGGCTTGTCGGTTTACCAGCTTATCGGTTTATCGGTTGCTCTGTTGATCGGTTTGTCGGCTCGTAATTGTCGTAGTTGTCCGAGTGGTCATCCGTCGAATATTTTCTGAGGACTCCTGGAGAAACCTTTGGACCACTCCGAGTGGTAATCCTTCTGAATATTTGTGATGACTTCTTGGTATTGAGGAACTTCCGGGGATCCCAAGAAATCCTTACAATACTTCTTACTACAACATCCACAACCATAACAGTTACTACTGCTACTACTCCTACTTGTTACTGCCGCTTCCGCTGCTGTCACCGGTGCTACTACCAATACAAATAATAACAATTCGGTGAGTACGATTCCCATGTGTTAGTATCGTTACTGCTGTTGTCACGGGTGCTGATACAACAGCAACTGCTACTATCAGTATCACTACATACATAGACTACTGTTGATGCTACTACTCTCGTTCCCATGGATTGTTATCGTTACCGTTACTGCTAGTGGTACTAGTGCAACTATTATTGCGATCGCGACTTCAATAGCACTTATCGTTTAGACTACCGCAACTATGCGCATTTGTTAATGGATCGTTGCGGTTACTGCTATTACTGATACGATTAATGCTAAAGCTACTACTACGCGCGCCAGTTAATATTACTGTGGCTACCGCTGCGATGCACATGTTTTTCTCGTGAGTGCTATTGTTATTCGCACGAGCGCAACTATTAGAACTACTACTGGTCCTACTGCTAGTGCTATTAATACTGATCCTACTAATGTCACTAATACCAGTACTAGTAGTAGTAGTAGTAGTAGTAGAAGTAGCAGTAGTAGTAGTAGTACTACTACTACTACTACTACTACAACTACTACTACTACTACTACTACACTACTACTACTGCTACTTCTTTTAGTCTTCTACTGCTTCTATTGATTTATTACTACTATAATCTACTTTGACGAACTACTACTACTACTATACTACTACTACTACTACTACTACTACTACTACTATACTACTACTACTACTACTACTACTACTACTACTACTACTACTACTACTACTACTACTACTACTACTACTACTACTACTACTACTACTACTACTACTACTACTACTACTACTACTACTACTACTACTACTACTACGACTACTACGACTACTACTACTACTACGACTACTACTACTACTACTACTACTACTACTGCTGCTACTACTACTACTACTACCTACTACCTACTACTACTACTACTACTACTACTACTACTACTACTACTACGACTACTACGGTGTTGCTGTTCTTGATATTGCTACCACAACTATTACTATCACTCCCTGCTGCTATGGTTATTTGTAAAGCTACAGCGAGCATGCGGATGTTGATGACAATGACGTTGCTGCTGATGATGATGAAGATGGTGATGATGATGATGATGATGAGGAGGAGGAGGAGGATGATGATGATGATGAAAATCATGCTGAGGAGGAGGAGGAGGAGGAGGGGAGGAGGAAGACGAGCAGGAGGATGGGGAGGAGGCGGAGGGAAGAGGAAGAGGGGGAGGATAAGGAAGGTGAGGAGGAGGAGGGACGAGGACAACGAGGAGCGGGAGGAGGAGGCCTTCGGCGGCTGTCTGAGACTCGGTCACCCCAGGGGCGCGAAGATAATCGTGCTTCACGCGTCGCGGCCTGGGCTAGAAAACTGGCCTCTTCCAAGGTGGCCTCGCGGTGGCCTCGCGAGGGCGCGAAGAACATCCACAACCATAACAGCTACTACTACTACTACTACTACTACTACCACTACTACTACTATTACTACTACTACTACTATTACTACTACTACTACTACTACTACTACTACTACTACTACTACTACTACTACTCCTGTTTGTTACTACCGTTCCCGCTGCTGTCACCGGTGCTTCTACAAGTACAGTGCGTAACAATTATATTAGTACGATTCCCTTTTGCTGTTGTTACGGGTGTTGATACAACAACTGCTAGTATAATTTCCATTACATTTACCAATATTACTGTTGTTGCTACTATTCTTATTTCCATGGTCCTATCGTTACCACTACTGCTACTGGTACTAACGCAACTACAACTACCATTGCGATCACTACTTCAACAACACTTCTTATTGAGGCGTTCGCAACTATGCACATGTTTTGCATGATCGTTGCGGCTATTGCTATCACTGATAGTACAAATGCTAAAGCTACGACTACGGCACCAGCAAATATTACTGTGGCTACCGCTGCGAAGCACATGTATTATTCTCGTGGTTTGGCCACGATCGCCTGTAACATCCCCGCAACTGTGGCTGCCGAGACGCCCAGGGTTGAGGTGTTAAGACCACTTTCGCGTCAGACCGCGGAGTTGCCCTCCCCCCAGCCCCATGGTGGTCAGGCCACTTTCGCCTGCTGCATCCTCGCAACTGTGGGTTCTGGGATTCCCTGAGCTCAGATATTCGCGCCCTTTTCGCTTGAGACATCATCGCAACGCTGATCTCAGATATTCCCTGCCCCAAATTGTGCTGGCAGTTTCGCCTAGACAAACTCGCAGTGTTGACCTGGGATGTGCCCCGCCTTGAAGTAGTCTGACCCCGGATATACCGCGAGATGTGGTGTTCAGGCCACTTTCACCTGAAACGCCCTCGCACCTCTAACTTCGGAGGTGCCCTGCCCCATGGCGGTAGGGCCACTTTCGCCTGCGACATCCTCGCAACAGTGACTTCCGAGACGCCTAAAGCTGACCTGTTCAGGCCACTTTCGCATGGAACATCCTCGTAACTTTCGGTTCCGAGATGCCCTGAGCTGAATGGTCAGGCCACTTTCGCTTTAGACCTCCTGAAAGATCTGACCTCGGATATGCCCTGCCCCAAGTTGGTTCGGCCACTGTCGCCTAAGACCCTCGCAGGGCCTGCGCTACCACGCAGATCATCGTATACGGCGGGAGAGGCTCGGACCCCTGTGGGACTCCGTCCGCACCAGAGGCTCTGGTGCGGACGGAGTTCCACAGGGCCGCCCCAGAGCCGTCGCCGTCGCCGTCGTCGTCGCGGCGGGGGCCTGACAACCAGCCGATAAACCGATAAGCCGGTAAACCGGTATGCGGCGCAAGGATCGATTCTTCAGGGTTGCCCCCAGCGGTTTCAGACCACCCAGTCACCCGATGAGCCGATAAACCGATAAACCGACGAACAGAGCGAGAGCGCGCTGGCCATCGTCTCCATGCTCGCGGCTAAAAATGTCGTTTTTTTTCGGTTGAGAACCGATCCACCGATAAAAAGATTAAATTATGTAGTTTTTTCGGTTGATCGGTTTGTAAACCGATCAACCGATTAGTTTTTTCGGTTTATCGGTTTATCGGTCGGATGGATTTCCAGAGGCCGTTGTGGCTGCATTCAACATGTTGAGAACCGATGGGTTGATTAAGGATTCGCACCAACGCGAGCGCAGGCTTTTGTGAAAGTTGTTGCTGCGACGCCATCTGTATTTATATGGTTTCGGGACACTCGGTTTTGGAATCTCTACGAAACGTAAGGTTTTGAAGGGTTTCGGCATGCGCGCGCGACGACGCGCGCGCGTCGTTTTCGTACAGTTGTTTGCAACCGGTTCTCGCGACAGCACGCGCCCAAGGGCGTTCGAACGATTTCGGCGCGCGCTGAGTCCGTTTGGTAGAAGGTTATGAACAGGTTGAAAAACCATGGTTTCCCAATGTGCACGAACGCGCGCATAAGCCTCTTGTTTTGCGAAACCATGTGCTTGATATGTTTGGTGGACACTCGATGTTGAAATCCTTTTGGAGCCTAGAGGGCTTTTGGGTTTAAAAGGATTTCGGTATTCGCGCGCGACGGCGCGCGCGTGTGCATTTCGACTCATTATGGTGCAAAGGGGTTTTGAAAATTGATGATTTGTGATAGACGAGTGCGCGCGAAAAGTTAGCTGACGGGGACGAGGGGGGGCCGATGCCGGGATTGCCAGGGATGTCGCGGACTCATTTTCAGGCTGGACGATGGGGCAGAATTTCATGTAAATCGCGATACGAAGCGGTAGGTCGTTAACCCGGGGGGGGGGGGATCTTGATTTCATTTCTCGCGAAACACCCCGCCCGCCCATTCGCAATTTGGTTTGCAAATTCTATGCGGCGGCGACTGCGATGGTTGCTCGGCGCTGGCTGGCTCATCGCCGCGGCCGCGCTCGCGCGCGCATGCTCGCGCGCAGAGCGGCCAGCTAGTCAGGCGCGACCGACGCGGCCGCGGTGGCGCAGACCGTTGGGGACCCCCCTGCGCGTCTCGCAGGCCGCGCTGACGCGCGGGCACATCAGCGCGAATCGGCGACGCGGGTGAGCGCGGTATCCTTGCGACGCCGACGCCGGCAGACGCGGTGATAACGGTAGCAACGCTGGCGTCGATCATGGTTGACGACGGCAAGGGCAATGACGGCGCCGATGCCGATCACGCCGATGACGATGATGATGTTTTCGCATCGCCGATGAAGGTTTTGGAAGGATTTCGACATGCGCGCGCGGCCGTCGCGCGCGAGTGGCCCGCATGATGTTATTCGACATGAATCGTGCCTCTCAACACGCGCGCAAGGGTTTTCGAATGATTACGGCATGCGCGCGCGAGGGGCCCGTTTTGTAGCATGCGATGAAAATGTTGAACACCGTGTGTGTGTGCGTCTGTGTGTGTGTGTGCGTGTGCGTTCTTCTTTTCTGAAGACTTTGCAAGAGCGCGAACGCTCATGTTTTTCCCGAGAATCTACGCTGCGGAAAAACTCTTGGTTTCGCATGTTTGCGGGACACACGATTTTGAAATCCTTCCGACATTTTGTTTCAACGGATGCCGGCATACGCGCGCGACGGCGCACGCGCATGCATTTCGCCATGTTGTTTGCAAGGCTTTGTGCATATAGATATACACATCCAGAAGTGTTAATTGTTTGATAAACGCGTTAGCGCGCGTAGTTTTTTCCAGAGGATGGCGGGGGGGCGTCGATACCGGTTGGGTTGGGATGGGATCGTTCATGTTTAAGACCGACGATGTGGCAGACTCACATGCAATTTGCAATAGAAAAAAGGCGGGCGGATAATCTTGGGCAAGGGATGGTCGTTCCCCATTCTTGTCTAGAAAGGAGAACCTCTGTGATGCAATATTCGTGGTGCAACTAATTTGTAGAAGCTTGGAGTTATAGATTCCTCTGCTTGCGCAATCACCCCGCCCGCCCGCCCGCCAATTTGTTTGCGCGACCCATGCGGCGGCGATTGCAATGAGTGCTTGGCGTTGGCAAATGCATCTGTTTGGCCTCGTTAGCCCGCGCGCGCTCGCGCGCGCGGTGGCCAGCTACTTTGGCGCGACCGACGCAGCCGCGGTGGCTTAGACCGCGGGCAAGTTCCCAGCGGGCACATCAGTGCGAGCAGGTGATTCGGGCGGGTGCGGTATACAAATGTGACGTCGTCAGTTGTGGACACGGTGGTGCTCGTACCGCTGGTGGTGACGATGTTGACGATGACGACGGCAAGGCCAATGGTTGCGCTGATGTTGATGACGCCGATGACGATCGGTGTTCCCGCATCGGTGATGGAGGTTCCGGCACGAGTTCGACATGTGCGTGCGGCCGACGCGCGCGAATGGCCCGCATGGTGTTGCGTAGCAGGGGCGCGCCCCCAGCACGCGCGCAGCTGCGTTCGAATGATTTTGACATGCGGCGCGAGAGACCTTCTGTTGACGATTTTGATGAACACGTTGAAATTCGCAGGGTTCCGGGAGAACGCGCGCGCAAACTCTTCTGACCTGATACTGCAGAACCACGTGTTTGTTTAGTGCTTCCAGGGCGCTCGATTTTGAAAACTCTGCGAAACCGAAGGTTTTCGATTGATTCCGGCATGCGCGCGCGACGACGCGCGCGCAATTGCGTTCGAATGATATTGACACGCGCGCCCGAGAGGCCCGCGTGGTCGCCTTTGGTGACAATTTGAACACCCATTGTTTTTTTACAAGATTTCGCGGGAGCTCGAGCGCAGATTTTTCTCGAGCCTTTAAATTGGAAGACATACGTGTGTTCGGTCTTAGAAAACCCCAAATTCGCAGGCGCGCGGGAGCATACCTTTAGTTTTAACATTCACTGTGCGAAACATTTGTTTTCCGCATTTTGGGGCACTCGGTGTTGGAATTCCTAAGCTTACTACAGATGCTGCATGACTGCCGCAGGCGCGCGCGACGACTCGCGCGCGCGCAGCTCGCCCAATGTTTTGCAAGGTTTGTTTGAATACGTATGGGTCGTGGTAAATGATTGCGCGCGCGTGGTACCTTTTGCAGAGGATGCGGGGGGGAGGGGAATAACTAAGGGATTTCCTGGGATGGAACGAGGTCATATCCACGATGGGTGCTTGGGCAGAATCGTATTCAAACTGCAAGACAAAAGCCAGTGCGTTGAGTCCGATGGTGGGAGGTAGGTCCTAGCATTCTCGTGGAACTGAGAATCTGCGTTGTGCAATCAAGGTGGTGCGAAATATGTTGTGCAATCTGTGTTGCGCAACCTATGTTGAGGAATATGAGTGGTGCAATCTTTATGGTGCAGTCTATGCGGTGCAATGCACTTTGCCGAATTTGAAGTTGTCAACTCCACTGCTCGCGCAATCACTCCTCCCACCCACCCGCAGCTTTGTTCGGCGACTGGCGCTGGTTGCCACATCGTTGCGGCCGCGTTAGCCCGCGCAGGTCGCGCGCGCAGAGCGGCCAGCTAGTCTGGCGCGACCGATGCGGCTGCGGTGGCGCCGACCGTTGGGCACTTACCAGCGCTGACGCGCGGGCAGTTCAGTGCGAATCGGTGGTTCGGGCGGGCCGATTCCCCTGGCGTCGCCGGCAACGGCAAACACGATGATGATAGTAGCGGTGCTGGTGATGAAAATTATTATGACGACGGCAAGGCCAATGATGGCGCCGATGTTAATCACGCCGATGACGATGATGGTGTCCACGTGTTGGCGGTGGAAACGTTTGAAGGGTTTCGACATGCGCGCCCGTCGGACAGGCGCACGTGGTCCGCATTGTTTAGTTGTTGACGTTTCGCGAATCCCCACCAGCCCATCCAGAAACGATGCCCAGAAGTAATTGCCTCGTTCAGGGAAGTGGGCAGCGCAGAGAGGAAGCCATTCTGAAATATCTTGGGATATCTTGAGCCAACTTGGAGGCCATTTTGGGCTCTCCCAGGCGCTCTTGATCATAATCAGTGCCCCCCAAACAAAGACCAACATGTGGCAAAAACCATAGTAAAATTAATGAGTTGGTATTCTCGCCGAGGCCTCTTGGAGCATATTGGGTGCCTCTGGGGGGTCTCTTGGGGGCCTCCTGGGGGCCTCTTGGGGGCCTCTTGGGGCCATCTTGGGACCTCTTGGACCCTCCTGGGCGCTTCTTGGGGCCATCTTGGAGGAGATCGATCAAACAAGAGGGGGGCATTACTTAGCGTCCCCCCCAGGAGGCCAAAGTGGGGCCACAACCCTAGTAAAACCATTGATTTTGGCTTCCTCGCCGAGGCCGTTTTGGCATTCTCGCCGAGGCCTCTTGGAGCATCTTGGGTGCTTCTTGGGGGTCTCTTGGGGCCTCTTGGGGGTCTCGTTGGGGCCTCCTGGGGGTCTCTTGGGTGCCTCTTGGTCTTGGGGCCATCTTGGGACCTCTTGGGGCCTCCTGGGCGCGTCTTGGGGCCATCTTGGAGGAGATCGATCAAACAAGAGGGGAGCATTAATTAGCGTCCCCCCCCCAGGAGGCCAAAGTGGGGCCACAACCCTAGTAAAACCATTGATTTTGGCTTCCTCGCCGAGGCCGTTTTGGCATTCTCGCCGAGGCCTCTTGGAGCATCTTGGGTGCCTCTGAGGGGTCTCTTGGGGCCTCTTGGGGGTCTCTTGGGGCCTCTTGGGGGTCTCTTTGGGGCCTCGTGGGGCCATCTTGGGGCCATCTTCAGACCTCTTGGGGCCTCCTGGGCGCTTTTTGGGGCCATCTTGGGTGAGATCGGTCACAGGAGGGGGGGGTACTAATTAGGGCCTCCCCCCCTGGAGGCCAAAGTGGGGCCACAACCCTAGTAAAACCAATGATGTTGGCTTCCTCGACGAGGCCGTTTTGGACGTTCCGACGACTCGCGGAACCCTTTGTCCAGGTCCGTGGGGAGGGGTAGGGGGAGGGGTAAACTTTTCCCCGAAGGTGAAGAAGGAGGGGTGGAAGAGGAAGCGCCCTAAACCACCGACGCCCAGAGGGCTGGTGGGATTTGACAGAGACCCTGCCCCCCCAGCGCGCGCGCAAGGGCGTTCGAATCATTTCGGCATGCTCACGCAAGAGGCATGTTTGGTTGCATGCGATGTAATGCTGAAGAACCGGTGTTTGTTTTTGAAGAATTCGCAAAAGCGCGCAGACTTTTTTAATGAAACGCCATGCTGCAACGAAATGTGCGTTCGTATGTTTACGGGGCACTGAATTGTGCAATTCCTGCGAAACCCACGGGGGTTGACTGATTCTGGCACGCGCGCACGATGACGCGCGCGTGCGCGTTGCTGGATTATGATAAAGGGGTGCGCGCACAATATAATTTGACGAGCATGGAGGGCGTCAATAACAGTTTGGCTGGGGTGATATGAGCTCATATTGAGAGCGAGCGTTGGCGCATAATCACTTGTAAACTGCAGTACCCCAGGCAGGACCGATACAACCTGGGGGATGTGTTGCAATCGTTGTGCTTTAAAAGGGTATATGTTGTGGGCAACATGTTGTGTCATCTACTTGGTGCAACACACGTGGATCAATCTATGTGGTGCACTAGATGTTGCAGTCGACGTGGATCAATATATGTGGTGCAGTCTACGTGTTACAACCAATGTTGTGCTATCAGTGTTTCCCAGACGTTGTTTGCACCTCGGGCTTCTTGCTTGTCGTCTCATGAAACTGAGCCTGGTTGGCGGTCTGGCGCCTCCGTTGTCGCCGTCGCCGCCCCGTCGCCGCCCGTCGTCTGGGCCTGGGTGGCGGTCTGGCGGCTCGCTCCGTGGTCGCCGTCGCCGCCCTGTCGCCGCCTCGTCGCCGCCCGTCGTGTGAGTTTGGTTGGCGGTCTGGCGGCTCCGTGGTCGCCGTCGCCACCCCGTCGCCGCCTCGTCGCCACATAGCCGCCAGACCGCCGCGCAGGCCCAGTTCCGCCCAAAACAATCAGAGACCCCTAAGGGCAGGCATTGCTCGGTGAATATAGACATGCACTGTCACGAAAACAGGGGAACTACAGGACATTGAGGGGAAGAGGAAGATCAATCAACAAAAAAATGGGGGATCCTGGGACGTGGGCCCATAAGTTGGAGAGGCCTCGCGGCCGGTGCCGCCGACCCTGATGAAAGGCGACGACGACGACGACGGCGGCGGCGACGGCGGCGGCGACGACGACACCGACGACGAGCGCTCTCGGGAGCCTCTTGGGGGAGGGGAGGGAGAAAGTCAATCGAAAAAGATATTGGGGATGCATCGTGAGTCTATCTGTTTGTGTCTCCCCGGGCCCCTTCTCAGAGGCTCTCTGGAGCTGGCGAACGCGGGGCACGCGGCCAGGCCTCTTTGTCCAGCGCCAGGGCCACTCTGGGCCCGGGCACGCTGGGCTCCTGCACGTGTCTCTCGCGCGTGGCCACCGGGCGCATCCGCGCGGCGGCTGCAAACGTATGAGACGAATGTGCGTGGCGATGCAGCGAGAGCCCCATGAAGTGGCGATGCAGCGAGAGCCCCATGAAAAATCACCTTGGCGAATGGCCCAACCCTTGTGCATAGCCTGGCCGCGAAACGTACGAGGGGCGTGCCGAAGTGGCTCCGAGTCGCACGACGGACACGGCCTCTGCCGGCACTGGGCGGAGCTCCCTATACATGGCCGACGTGGGCCCGAAAAGGACCCGGGTCGCCCTGCGGATGCAGCCACTGGGGCCTTGGGGTGGAGCTCGCTACGGTTGCGGAGGACGATCAATGGAGAGGAAGCATGTTGCCAAATAATTTCCAGATGTCTAAAACATGTGTTAAGCATTCTGTTTAACATGTAAAAGCGTGTTCAAAAAGTTTTGAACATTTTTCCGACATTTTGAACACATTGAAAATTCAATGATCGGATTGTTAGGGTGTCCATTGCCGTGACATCCACAACCCTATGGGGCCACGACGCGTGCGTCGCGCATGCGGCCAGCCAGGTCGGGCATGCCCCTTCCTCGCCGGAAGACGGCGGAAGGCCGACGGGAGCCCGCGGAAGCGTTGAGCGAGGGCGGTTCCGCCGGCGGCAGGGTCTGCGGAAGCCGGCGGCAGCAAGATGAACGTTCTAGTGATCGCTGTCTTACTCGTTGTTTTGCCGATCTGCGCGGGCCCTCGCGTCCCCTGCCTCCCCCCCCCGCGTCCCGTGGAGTAGATCTTGGGTGTATCTGGCGCCTGTTTCAGGCAGGTGGAGGCTCCCCCATAGGACCCACTGCTGCAAACAGTCGCATTGAGCGGAGGTCCTGAGCCAGACCCCCCCGCCCCCCCCCCCCTTCCGCCCAATGTCGAAGCGCCGAGTCAGAAGACGCTCGCCTTAGAGGTGGCAGCATTTTTTTGGTTTCAGGGGTTCCTGGACCCGCCAGGCGTGCGCGCTCCGCACCCCGCCTCTCGGAGCGCTCCAGCAAGGCCGCGGCGCCCGAGAGCCTGCGTCCTCCGAGCCAGCCGGGCTCCCGCACGCGTGCCTCGCGCGTGGCCTCTTGGAGCTCCCACGCGCGTGCCCATCCCGCCACGCGTGCGCGCTGGGCTCCGCCCTGTGGTGGTCACGGGGGTCTCTGGTCATTCCAGCGGGCGTTCGCCGCGTGCGCGTGTGTGGTGAAAGTGTCATCTGTACGTGCGTGCGCCGCCTTCGCCCCGGCCCCCCCCCCCTTTCTCCATGCCATCCTCCTTCTCTCCTCCCCCCATGCCTGCCGCATCCAGCCGCCACCATCCTTCGTGCCGCCTGTCTCCTCCGCCACCTCCCCGTCCATCCTCCCTCCTCTGTCGTCCCGACTTCATCCGCCGTATCCTCCCCCCTCCTCTACCCCGTGCGGCATGCCTCCCCCCTTCTCTATCAGCAATATGTTTCGTCCACCCTCCTTGTCCTGCGCCTCCTCGACATGTCTCTGCGCCTCCCTTCTCCAACCAGCTCTTTCCTCTTTTATCTCCTCCTCATGCCTCCTCCACCTCCTTCTTTCGATTGCGAGTTTCGGGCTCGCAAAGCCAAAGGCCATGCCAGAGTTGCCGACGACGATTCGGCCGGCGACGCCCGGTAACGCCGCACTGGAAGCGCGGAGGCGGACAGAGCGGCCTGGCGTGGCGCGGCCATGCGCCCCAAGGATTCAGGAGGGGAAAAAACACACAGACACAATTAATCGTCGACCCCCAGGAAAATATGGGGAAATATGGGAAGTGGTGGGGAAGACAGAAACCCAGAAAATATTGGAAAATATGGGGAATATTTTTATTTGTGTGTATTTATTTGTGTGTCCTGGGGCCCCTTTAAGGATGTGGGGGCCGAGCGTAGGGTGGTGGGCGCTTTCCAGCTCGTCACGACAACAGGCAGATATCT
>CAUYUJ010015730.1:122500-135000 GCA_963575745.1 Prorocentrum cordatum
CCGACGTCGACGACGGCAGCAGCGGAGGCGACAGCGGCGGCAGCGGCGGCGGTGCCGCCCGCCCGCCAGGTGCTCCAGGGCGGCCGCGAGCTCCGGGGCCGCAGCGCCGTCGCCGGGCTCCCCCCGCGCGCGCGCGGAGAGGAGGAAGGGAAGAGGAGGAGGAGGAGGAGGAGGAGGAGGAGGAGGAGGAGGAGGAGGAGGAGGAGGAAGGAGAAGATGTTGGAGCTGTGGGGTGAAGGAGGAGGAAGGAGGAGGAGGAGGAGGAGGAGGCTGATAAGGAGCGGGAGCAGGAGGAGGAGAAGGAGGAGGGGGAGGAGGAGGGGCTCCCCCCACGCGCGCGCGGGGGGGGAGGGATGTCCGCGCAAGAGCGATGATCTTCTTCTCGTGTGAGAGGGCCCTCTCTCAGAGGAGCAAGTGCCCCGCGCGCCCCCTCCTCCCCCTCCTCCCTCCGCTCCTCCTCCCCTCTCCTCCTGGGCCGTTACGTGCGCCCTGTTCCGCTGCACCGGCCGCTGTTTTTCTCCACCTATGCCCTACGTGGCCGCCCTTTGCGGGCACACAGGCTTGGCTTGATTTGAGTCCAGGATGCTTGCAGGATCTCGTATATGTAGTTCCTCATGTTCCGCACCGGCTGCGCCGCCAGATACTCTGGAAATCTTGGAACGTGGCCTGATCCGATATCATCATGACATCGTTATCGCCTTGCTCGTGCACGAGGGGGGATCAGGGATTGCATTCGCGGGTCAACGATGCTGGAGAAAGGCGCGCGTCTCGTCCCACCCCCCGCTTATGTAACACACGCACGAAGATCTGCCGAGAGAGGAGAGGGGAGGAGGGGGAGGAGGGGCTCGGAGGGGAAGGGAGGAGGGGGGGAGGAGGGGGAGAAGGGGGGGAGAAGGGGGGGAGGAAGCTGGGATGGAGGGGGAGGGGGCGGGAGATCGAAGGGGGAGGAGCCTATGCAACACACGCCCGAGCTGGCGGGACGACAGTGGAAGCGACAGGCCACGGCTGCAAGGTCGGGCGCCTGCCGGCTCCATGCGTGACGCCGCTCCCTCTCGGCGCCCCCCGCGCGGCGCTGCAGTGCGCAGTGCCGTGTTGGGGTGTGTAGGGTGCTGCTGCTGCTTTGTTGAGTTTTTTTTTTTGCTTTGCTTGCTTTGTTCATTATGCTTTTATCGTGGCTGACTGTGCTGTTTTTTTGTTGCTTTTTGTTTTTGATGCTGCTGCCGCCCGACCCGCCGCTGTTGCTGCTGCTGCTGCTGCTGCTGCTGCGCTGCTGCTGCTGCTGCTGTGCTGCTGCTGTTCTTTCAGGGGCAGCGTTAGAGAGGCGGTCAGGGGACACCTCGGGAGAGCTTTTTTGGGGGGAACTGTGTCTCTGGGGAGCCTCGATTTTCCTCAGGGTTTGCTCCTCCTCCTCCTCCTCCTCCTCCTCCTACTCCTCCTCCTCCTCCTCCTACTCCTCCTCCTCCTCCTCCTCCTCCTCCTCCTCCTACCTCTCCTCCTCCTCCTCCTCCTCCTCCTCCTCCTCCTCCTCCTCCTCCCCCTCCTCCTCCTCGTCCTCCTCCTCCTCCTCCTTCTCCTCCTCCTCATAAACAGAGAGAGAGAGAGAGAGAGAAGGAGAGAGAGCGAGAGAGAGAGAGAGAGCTCCCGGGAGCCGTCGAGACCAGAGGTGCGCTCCAGCAGCTTCGCCTCGTCGAGAGCTCGCCAGGGTTAGCAGACGATGCTGTCCCGCTCGGCCGCCAGAGAGGGGAGATGTATGACCCGACAAGTTGACGACGAGGATCGCTGGGACGGGCTAGGGTCAGGGGGGGACGCATCGAACCCCTATCGCCCATAGATCGCCGATGGGGGCCCGATAGCTCGCCCTGCTCACCCCGCCCAGGAGCGGGCGGCTTTGCCGTCGGGCCCCGTCGCCGAGCTACGGGAGACGCATCGCCGATGCTGGCCCGGCATTCCCACCACTGAGCCAGCCCCACCCTGACGTTGCCGATGATCGGGGGCGGAAAAGAGGGGGGTGATGACTAGGGGGGGGGGGATATCATGGCGTTGGCCATGATATTTCCCCAAATCTCATGGCGCCTCTTCTTATTTCATTACGTCCCTGGCCCCCCCGGCTGGGCCGCGCACATGCCGCCGGTCATGATTTGCACCCCTCCCTCTTGGACACCCCCCTCTTGGCCGCTCCCGAGATGAGGCCGGGGACCACGTACAGCGGAGACCCATGCCAAGAAACACCCTGCTTGCCTGCAGGCTGCCCTGGGTTTCTTGGGTTTCGCTGGTTTTGCCACGGAGAGCGTGACGTCCCCACACCAGACATCTATGGACGTCCTGGGGTCTCAGGGTTGGGTTTCTTGTGGAAGGCTTCCTGTGGTCGAGCTCCCACTGCAGGGACCCGATAGCTCGCCCTGCTCACCCCGCCCAGGAGCGTGCGGATGTGCCAGCGGGCCCCGTCGCCCACCTATGGGAGACGCATCGCCGACTCCGGCTCGCTGCTTCCACCCTTGAGCCAGCCCCACTCCGACGTCGCCGATCAGGCCGGGAACACATGGCCGACTTCGGACACCCTGAACCGAAAAATGTTCTCATCTCTTGGGGTCGCATCTTTCATTTATGCCACCTTCCGCCGCCCTTCCGCCGCCTTCCGCCGAGGAAGAGACGGTAGCTCCTTCTATCCTCGAAGGCAGGGCCCTTTTTGGAACGCCTCGCATCGGACACCGGGCGGCACTCAGTCTCTCGGCGGGGCTCGCCCCGTCGAGACCGAGGTCGGCCTTCCAGCAGCAGGCCCATTGCTTCGAGGGGGAGGGTGCAGGAGCAGGAGGAGGAGCAGGAGGAGGAGCAGGAGGAGGAGGAGGAGGAGGAGGAGGAGGAGGAGGAGGAGCCTCACTGTATTTTTCGTGCCAGGGCGCAACAAGCACTGTTCTTCATGCCCGATCAGCGTCAAGGGAGGAGGAGGGGAGCAGGAGGAGGAGGAGGAGCAGGAGGAGGAGCAGGAGGAGGAGCAGGAGCAGGAGGAGGAGGAGGAGGAGGAGGAGGAGGAGGAGGAGAGGAGGAAGGGGGAAGGGTGGGAGGGGGGGGGAGGAGGGGGAGGAGGAGCAGGTGGAGGAGGGGAGGAGGAGGGGAGAGGAGGAGGAGGAGAAAGAGAAAGAGAGAGAGATGGAGAGATGTGAGAGAGCGGTTGGTGTTCCCCTGCCCCGCGCTTTGCTTTCCCTCCCCGGCCCCACCTGGCCAACTCGCGAGGGCCGTCTGGCTCCGTGCCAGCTCGCGCCCCGATCGCCGATCCGTATTCCCCCGCGCCGCCGCATCTGCTTCTCTGGTTGAGCCCCGCTTGCAAGAACCCCAAGGCCGAGGAAAAGGACGAGGAGGAGGAGGAGGAGGAGGAGGGAAAGAGCGAGCGCATGATTTGTGCCCTGTCGGGCCGACCTCGTTTTCTCTCGCCGCCGCACCTGCTTTCCTAGTGGAGTCGCCGAGGAAAAGGAAGCGGAGGAGGAGGAGGAGGGAAAGAGCAAGCGCACTCTCTGTGCCCTGTCGGGCCTCCTCTTTTTTACTCGCCGATGGTGCCTTTCTTGATCCCGCTGCGCCCGCTCTGCCTGATTCGTCTCGCACTTAGCTTACGGTGGGGGCGTTCCAGGAGACTGTAGACCCTGGGGGATTCCTTATCCAAGGGGGGCGGCGGTGATAATCATGGCCGATCCACGACTGGAGATCCACAGGCTCCCAGACCCTGGATTCCTTATCCAAGGGTTCCTTGTCCAATGCCCCCACCGTGGTCCTGGGGTGCGCTGCGGGCGTGTGTTTGTGCTATTTTGTCGGCGGTGCGTTTGGAATTCGTTGCTCGCACGGGTTTCGGCCCTCGAAGAGAAAAACAATAAAGAAAAAGAAAAGAAAAAAATGCCCCCACCGCAATTCGGCCTCACTGTATTTGTCCCTGCGAGGGCGCAACACACACCGGTCTTCATGTCCGACCAACGCCACAATTCAGGAGGAGAGAAACAGGCAGAAGGCTTAAGTCGGGCCTGTCCCTCTACAGGAGGAATCTTCAAAAGTAGTCAAAACTTAGTATTTGGACAATGTTTTGAGTATTTGTTTGACCATTTGAGAGTATTGTTTGACGATTCGTTCCTCTTCGTCCAGAATCCCCCTGTAGGAGGACAGGCCCGACTTAGCAGAAGGCATAGGGGGAGGGAGGAGCAGCGGGCGGCGCCATGCAGGCGGAGCCATGCGTCTGCGTGGCGCTCCACTGCAAGAGTGGGAGATGGGCTCCGTCGGGCACACACACAAACAACAGCAACAACAACAAAGAACAAACAACAACCAACCAACAAACAACAACAACACCAACAACATCAACAACAGCAACAACAACAGCAACAACACCAACAGCAGCAGCAACAACAACAGCAACAACAACAGCAGCAGCAACAACAACACCAACAGCAACAACAACAAGCACACACTCACATGTTCGGTAGCAAATTATGGGAGCCTGGTGTATCCTCTTCAATCCGTCTCCAGCGTCGATTCGCGTCGATTGGCGTTTGGGAGCCGATGAGGTAGCACCAGTTTCGCGTCGGCTCGCGTCGATTATCGTCGGTTTAGCGTCGATTAGCGTCGATTTAGCGTCGACTGGTGTCGATTCGCAAGAGACGACAAGATGGTACGGGAGGCTCCCATGAGTTGCCACCGAACCCTTGGTCTGACATTTGCTCCCCGACTCAGCGATCACTTCGAGCTCTAAGTCTATTCAACGGCCTCTTCCTTGCGTGCTTCTGGGCGCGAGAGCATCGGCCCCACTTGGCCCTCCCACGTGCCCAGGCCTCCGACGTCGTGAGTTGTGGCCCATCCGTGCGTCCGGAGATCTCCGGGTCCCTTCGCCGGGGCCCGTTTCTCGTCGCGGGCTTCCGGGCGGGTGGCAATGAGGGGTGACCTAAATGTTCCCTAAATGGGGACTTCAGGGCCCCTTTTTGGCCCTTGCTGGCTTCAAAAAGGGGCCCTCAAGTGCCCCTTCAGGGCCTTTTTCTCCACCCTCCATTTAGGTAACCCCCCGGTACCACCCGCCCGAGGCCTTTTGGCCTGGGGACCGGAATCGCGAAAAGCACAAGAATGGAACAAACCACCGCGTTGGATGCCAGGGTGTGGCAGAGGGGGAGTGTGCCCTCGCCAGGTTCTGGGAGAGGTGCGTCTCGTTCAAGGCCTGGGGCGCGTACCAGGACGCCGCGTGGTCCCGGATCGCCGTGGACGCCAATACCGTGTTGGTCAAGGGCAAGGCGCCTCCAGCCTCCTGTTCCCCCGGCTTTCACACCTCCGGCGTAGCTCTTTCCAAACATCCTGTGGTGTTGGGCTCTTGTTTTGAACAGACGTCGCCCCGCGCACTCCTCTTCCTCTCCTCCTCCCCTCCTCCCTCCTCCCTCCTCCTGCTGCTGCTGCTCTCCGCATGTTCATATCGGCACCCCCCCGTGCGTTTCGTGGCCCCATGGGGAGCTCCACCAAAGGCCCCAGTGGCACAATCTGCATGCGTCCCCCCGCCCATGTCGGCACACCCCTCACACGCTTCGCGGCCCCACAGGGAGCCCCACCCAATGCCCCACTGGCACAGTCCGCATGCGATCCTGGTGCCCGAATCTTCGCGACAACGCCTGGCTGGAACAAAATCAGACGCCAGGATCTCAGGGCTGCCACCCTCTGTCGTGTCTTTGGTACCTCGCTGGTACTCTGCCTACCCCGGATGGGCCTTTGGGGGCATAGTGGGTTGAGCAGAAGCGCAGCATTACGCCGAAAGGCTGGGACGGACGGATCCTGCACCCACCCCCAGATCGTGAGGAAGAGAGAGAGAGAGAGATAGAGAGAGAGACAACAAAAAACAAGAATAGCCAGGCACCCCGAAAACGGGGGCAGCCGAAGCGAACATACATGGGCGCGCAGTGCCTCCTCCTGGGCCGCAGGCCCGCCGGGGCTCGAGGTTGCAGAGTCGGCGCCCACGTGCCGTTCGACGACGGGGCCCAAGGGCTCCCGCACGAGCCCAGAGCTCGAGGGCCCCACGGGTGCTCCTCCTTCCTTCGATTGGTTTCCCCTCCTCCTCCTGCTCCGCCTCAAAATCCTCCTCCTCCTCCTCCTCCTCCTCCTCCTCCTCCTCCTCCTCCTCCTCCTCTTGCTCCTCCTCTTGCTCCACTCCTCTTGCCTCCTCTCTGCTCCCCCGCCTCCTCCTCCTCCTCCTTCCTTCCTCCTCTCCTCCTCTTGCTCCTCTCTCCTCCTCCTCCTTTGCTCTCCTCATCCCTCCTCCTCCCTCTCCTCCATCCTCTCCTCCTCTGGATCCTCTCTTGGCTCCGTCTTTGTCCTCTCTGCTCCTCCTCCTTCTCCTCCTCTCTGTCCTCTCTCTCCTCTTGTTCCTCCTCTTGTTCCTCCTTTCCTCCTCCTCATCCTCCTCCTCCCCCTCCTCCTTCTCTCTTGCTCTCCTCTCCTCTCCTCACCTCTTGCTCTCATCTCCTCCTGCTTCTCTGCTCTCCGCCCTCTGCTCCTCCTCTTTGCCCTTCCTTCCTGATTCTCCTTTCTCCTCTTGCTTTCTCCTCCTTCTTCCTCCTCTCCTCCTCATCCTCCTCCCTCCTGCCTCCTCCTCCTCATCATCATCATCATCATCATCATCATCATCATCTTCATCATCATCATCATCATCATCATCATCATCATCATCATATCTCATCATCATCATATTGTTCCTCCTATTGATCCTCCTGCTCATCTCCTCCTCCCTCCTCTTGGTCCTACTCTTGCTTCCTCCTCTTGCTCCTCCTCTTGCTCATCTCGTGCTCCTCTCCTGCTCTCCTCCTCCTCCTCCTACCTTTGCTTCCCCTCCTCCGCATCCTCCTCCTCTTGCTCCTCCTCTTGCTTTCCTCTTGCTCTTCTCCTCATCCCGCATGCTCCTTCTCCTCCTCCTCCTCCTCCTCCTCCTCCTTCTCCTCCTCCTCCTCCTCCTCCTCCTCTTGCTTCTCCTCCTCCTCCTCCTCCTGATCTTGCTCCTCCTCTTGCTCCTCCTCCTCCTCGCCTTCGGGACCAGGGTGCTTTCCACTTATCCTCTCGCATGAGCAACCTGGCCAGCCGGCCAGGTCAGCTGCTTGCTTTTGGCAAGCGTCGTGAGCATCGTTCCGTTTGTCTGGAGCCTCGTTCTCGGAGCCCCTGGTCGTTACAGTGGGGGCGCGTACCAAGAAAGCGGATGCTTTGCGTCAGGGCATCTTGGGTTTCTTCGCTCCGCGCGTTCCGCGATGGTTCCCCGCGGGCGTTAAGGAACTCTCGTGTTCAGGAAGCCCTGGGTTTCTTCCCAACTGCACCTGGCGGAAGAATGCCCCGCCGCCCATATTCCTTCTACCTGTCAAATTACAAGGAAAAACCCGGCATGTCACCGACACCCCCCCCCACATGGACCCCAGATGAACCCCACAGGCTCCCAAGAGAGCCCCACAATGCTTCGAGACGGCCCAAAATACCCCGAAGAGAGCGACACGAGGCCTACATCGGGAGCCCAAGACAGCAGAAGGCACTTCCGAGACGTCCTCTGCAAGGCCCAAGAGGCCCCAAGACGGCCCCATAGTGCTCCAACAGGACCAAACATGGGCTCAAGACTGTCCAGGATGCCCCCGCAAAGACCTCCAACACGGCCTCAGCAGGCCAAAAACCTTAATTTGCCATTTATTTTTGAACGATTATGTGCTTCTCGCCTTTTCTGGCCACGAACGGCCCAATAATGATCTGCGAGCTTCCGAGGTCGCCCCGAAATGGCTTCCAGGCGGCCCAATGGGGCCCCAAGATGGGTCAATAAAGCGCAAAGAAAGCCAGGGAGCGCCCAAGAGACCCCTAAAAGACCCCCAAGAGGGCTCCAACAGAGTCACGAAATGCTTCAGAGAGGGCCCGAGAGAGCCCCAACACGGCCCCAGGACGGCCCAAGCCCCCCCAGACAGCCCACGAGGGCCCCAGGACAGCCCAAGAAGGCCCTCCGATGGTATACAAAAGCACCAACAGGAGCTCCACTCAGTCTTAGAGCCGTCAAATTCTTTACACTCTGATTGACCTGAGCGGCCCCCCCCATCGCCCCTAGTTCTTCTCAACCTCGCCCCAAGACGGCACATGTGGCCCTGCAGACATCCCCACTAGAGCCCAAGAGGGTTCCAAGATAACTCTCGGCATGACCTACTCGGACGTCCGACAGCCCATCTCTCGTCCTTCTCTACCTCCTCCTCCTCCGTTTCCCCCTCTCTGCCCCTCATCCCCTCCTCAACCTCCTTCTTCCCTCGAACTCGTCGCCTTCCTCCTCCTCGTCCTCCTCCTCCTCCTCCATCGCCCTCTCCTCATTTGCCTCCACCGACTCCGGGATACGAAAACTGATAGAGGTTTTCTCCTGATCCTCCTTTTTTTTTTTTTTTGTATTTTTTTTTCTTTTTATTTTCCTTCCAGCTGCTCCTTCGAGGCTTTTTGTTTTCTTCTATTTTCTCTTTTTTGTTTTTTTCTTTCTTTTTTGTTTTTTTTTTTCTTCTTTCTCTTCTCATGTCTTTTTCTTTCTTTTTATTTTTTCTTTTCTTTTTTTTTTTTTTTATTTTTCTTTTTTTTTTATGTTTATTTGTGTTTTTTTCTGTCAGACATCCCCAAGAAAGTCCAAGAAGGTTCCAACCTAACTCTCGACACCAACTCTTCGGAAATCTCCTCCTTCGAGGCTCAGAAGACATCCCCAAGAAAGTCCAAGAAGGTTCCAACCTAACTCTCGACACCAACTCTTCGGAAATCTCCTCCCAACCTCCTTCTGCTGCTCCTCCTCCTCCGGCTCTTTATCCTCCTGCTCCTCTTGCTCCTCCTGTAGTTCGTTGTCTTCCTCCTCCGCTGCCTCGTCAAAAGCCCCAGACCACATACTCTTATCACAAGCTCCCCAAAAGCAACCCTGGGTGCCAAGACAGACCAAGGGGGCTCCGAAGAGGGCCCACGACAGGCTTCCAGGGCGGAAACAGAAGACAGCTTTCACTGGGACCCGTGCTCTCGCCGAGGCGCCGGCCACATCTCTCATTCAATATCGTGTTGCCGCTTCGCTCGCGGGACTCCCAGCCTCTACCAGGTCAGCATCCCGTCCTCCAGCATGCGGCCGCCGACTTTCCTCTCAATTCTTGACGCTTCGCGTATCCCCACCGGCCCGTCCGGAATTGATTGCCAGCTTTCCCGAGGCCTCTTGGAGGCTATCCTGAGCCATGCTCGGCTAGAGGCTGTCGGAAGCTATTCTGAGCCATGCTCGGCTATGTTGGGCCATATTCAGGCTGTCTTGAGGCCTCTTGGAGATCTGTCGGAGGCTCTATCTTGAGCCATGCTTGGCTATCTTGGGCCATTTTGGAGGCCATCTTGGGCTATCTAGGGCTCTCTTGGAGCCATCTTGGGCCAAAAAGGGCGGGGAGGAGAATCTTCAGGAGAGGCTGGGAGGCCTCTCGGGCCCGTCTTGGGCCCCATTGTTCAAAAAGAGCGGGGGTCCTCAGTTCAGGTCCCCCCCTCGGAGGCTCTCAAACGGCGTCTTGGGGACGTGTTGGAGCGCTCTTTGGAAGCCTCTTGGGAGATCGTGGGGCCGTCTTGGGAATTTATTGGGCCCTCTTCGGGCTCTCTTGGGACCATCTTGGGGCCTTCTTGTTGCCTAAGGGGGCCCATCTCGGAAGCGGATAAAGTCCGAGAATGCCAAACAAATTGACTTTCCCCTTATTTTTTGTTTTTTTTTTTTTTTCTTTTTTTTTTTTTTTTTTTTTTCTTTTTTTTTTTTTTCTTTTTTTTTTATTTTGTGTTTTTTTTGTTTTTTTATTTTTTTTTTTTTTTTTTGTTTTTTTTTTTTTTTTTTTTTTTTTATTCTTTTTCTGTTCTTCCTTAGGCTTTTTGAAGGGTTTTGGCTTCTTGGAGGTCGCCGTGGAGGGCTCGAAGGGCACTTGGATCCGTCTTGAGGACTCTTGGAGGTGTGTCGGAGGCTATCTTGACCCATCTTGAGGTATCTTGGGCCATCTTGGAAGCCATCTTGCGACTTGGAGCGCCTCTTGGAGCCATCTTGAGCCATCTTGGACGCTCTAACGCCTCCATCCCCCCCCCTCCAGGTCCAGGGGAAAGTTACCCCTCCCCCGAGCAGGGGAAGGAAGGGGAAGAGAGAAGACCAAACTCGTTATACCACCGTAGCCCTAAAGGGCTGGTGGGACTTCCACCTATAGTCTTCCAGCCTCCATCAGCTCAGCACTCCGACCTCTAGCGTCCGGCATCCGACTTTCCACCTTCACCTCCACTCCAGCGTCCACCAACTCTGCGCCCTGTGCCAGCAAGGGCGCTACTCGCTGCTCTCGCCTTCGCCGCGCCTCCGCTCGCACAGATCACAAACTCCTCATTTGATCAATTGTGTTCCGCACCCGCGGGCCAGAAAACATCGTCGCTGCAAGGATCAATGCTTAGAAGGCTCAGCGCAGTCGAGCCATTTTTTTTGAATTATTCGTTGCGATCTAATATATATATATATATATATATCGGCGGCGAGCGAGGGGGGCAAGTGAGAAGGAAAAGGCCTTCTCTTCTCGGAAGGCGGCGGGACTTCTTTGAAGCCATCCAGCCTTCTGAGAAGCTGTTTCTGGTTTCGGGGAAGCTTTCTGAGAAGCTGTTTCTGGTCTCGGAAGGCCGGGGGACTTCCGAGCCTTCTGAGAAGGCCCTCTCCTTCTCACTCTCCCCCCCCATCGCTCGCCGCCGAACCTGGGGCGTCTGGAACCTGCTCGCCTTCGGGGCCGCCCGGGAGAGCGCCCCCCCCCTCCCCCTGCGGAGGTGGGCTTCGCGGGCGCCTACGGCGAGACGGTGGAGCTGTGGCGCCGCTCGGAGGAGCCGGGCAGACCGGGCGCCCGTCGTCGTCGTCGTCGTCGCCAACGCCGCCGCCGCCGTCGTCGTCGTCGTCGCCGCCGTCGTCGTCGTCGTCGTTGTCGTCGTTCTCGTCGTCGTCGGCAATGTCGTCGTTTACGTCGAAACTGTTGTCGTCGTCGTCGTCGTCGTCGTCGTCGTCGTCGTCGTCGTCGTGTTGAATTTCGTCGTCCTCGTTTTTGTTGTGCTCGTCGTCGTTTTCGCTGTCCTCGTCGTCCTCCTTGTCGCCCTCGTCGTCACCGCCAGAGGGAGTGGTGGGGGGGGCGGGGCGTGGAGGAGGGGTGGGGGGATGGAGGAGCTGGAGGAGCTGGGGCAGTTTGGAAGAGGAGGAGGACGACGACGACGGCGGCGGCGAGGAGGATGAGGAGGAGGAAGGACTTCTGTGGCACTCGCGGCAGAGCCCGCAGCTGCTGCCGCTGCTCAGGAAAATCGTTGCGGAGTGGGCGCAGGACTACTCCTCAACGAGTTTTCGAGAGGGGTACCGGGAGGACTCCTCCTGGCCCTGTCCTCCTGTTCATCCATTCCTCCTCGTTGCGGACGACCCCATTCTCCCCATCATCTTCTCGTTGAGGAGGAGCACCCATCGTCCTCATCGCTAAGGACGAGGAGGACTCCACGTCCTCCTCGCTGAGGAGGAGCACCCCTCCTCGTCCCCATCTCTGAGG
This sequence comes from Prorocentrum cordatum, assembly GCA_963575745.1. Classification (NCBI taxonomy): domain Eukaryota; class Dinophyceae; order Prorocentrales; family Prorocentraceae; genus Prorocentrum; species Prorocentrum cordatum. The sequence goes on from CAUYUJ010015730.1 coordinate 134,050, forward strand.
AGGAGGAGGAGGAGGAGGACTCCGCCTCTACCTTCTCCCGCTCCTCGCCCTCCGCAGCATCAGGGTCGACGTAGTGGGGTCCACAGTCTCAGGACCTGTGTCGTCTCCGGAGGCGGGGAAAATGCGTTTTCCCCGCAGCACCTCCGGAGCGACACACCACCTCAAGGAAGGTGGCCGCGAGTGTCTAGGAATCCTAAATGGGGTCGGAGTAGATGGGGTCGGAGGCTCATTCCGCATCTCCGATGCATCGGCGATGCGGCTCGATGTGGAGCCCGATTTCTCCACGCTGGCGTCGCCGAATGCACCGCCGACCTCGCCGCTGCATCCCCGATGCCTCGCCGATGCGTCGCCGATGCATCGGCGCGATGCGGCGCGATCCTCCGACCCCATCGAGGAGGCCTCTGGAGTGGGCCAGGCGACATGCCCTTGTCCCGTTCCGTCTCTCAAGCAGTGGCGAAGCGCCCTGGCGTGCCTGTAGGCCTACCAGATAATGTTCTAAGAACCGTCTGTGGTTTCCACAACATGTTCTTAGAACATTTCTGGCTGGGGCTGTCTTCTTTTCACGCATCGGGCCTATCTTCTAAGAACATTGCTTGTGTCCTCTGAACACTCTCGGGTTCTAAGAGCACTCCGTGGCAGGCCTATGGCCTATAGGAATGCCGGGACGGCTGGTCCCTGCTCACGCCGCAGCTCCTCGCCCCGGTGCACCCCTCATCGCACGGCTTCCACAGCTCACCCTCCCGCCCCACCCTTCCTGGCGGGCCCCAGCCCCCTCGCCGGCCCCGGCGGGAGGCCCGCGCAGGGCCTCTTTCAGCCGGCCGGGAGACGGAGGCCTCTCTGCCTCGGGGCCTCGTCTCGGGCGCCGAACGAACCGGGGAGATACAGGGAAAGGGGGGGGGTACGAAATCTGCTGCATGCAGCTGGTTTCGGCCCCGCCGTCGGGCCCATTCC
>CAUYUJ010015730.1:140000-167500 GCA_963575745.1 Prorocentrum cordatum
GTGGGGTCTGGTAGGCCTCTTGGGGCCGTCTCGGGCCCCATGGTTCAAAAAGAAGGGACACCCCCTTGGAGGCTCAAAACTAATGTTTCCAGAGCTTTTCGGAGCGGTTTTGGGTCGCTCTTATTCGCTCTTGGGGCCCTCTTGGGCCCCTCTTGGGGCCCTCCTGGGCCGTCTTGGGGCCATCGTGGGGCCTCGAGAGCCCATCGGAAGCGAAAAGGCGAGAAGGCAAAACACATTGATATTGCAGTGTTTTTTGAAGGAGTTTGGCCTCTTGGGGGGGGTCCTGTGAGGGCTCGGAGGACACTTGAAACCGTCTTGGGGCTGCCGTGAGGCCTCTTGGATGTGTGTCGGAGGCTGTACTGATCCAGCTTAACGTATCTTGGGCCACCTTGGAGGCCGTCTTGGGCTCTCTGAGGCCCTCTTAGGGCCAACTTGGGCGATCTTGGGCGCTCCAGGGGAGGGGGTAGGGGGAGGGATCAAGCTACCCACCCGTCCGCAAACGGCCTATCTCACTCCCACCCGCCCACCCAAAACATAAGTAACACCCGAGCCTGAGCATGTTCAGCGGTCGTTTTTGGATGGACAGCTCCTGGGAACCAAAGCCGACCCCAGGCGCGCGACGCTTGCCAGGGGCGCCACGCGCGCCAGGCACCCCAAGACCTTGCCAAGGGGCCCGAGCGTGCCAGGCACGCGTGGTGCGCCAGATACGCCACGTGCTCCGAGTGCGCCAGGAATGCCGCACACTCCAGCCGCGCCAGGTGCGCCACGTTCGGGGCACGTGCAGAGTGCGTCAGGTGCGCTTGCGCACGTGACAGTACACATCGGGAAACATGTCGCCCCCCGCCATCCTTGTCGAAAACTCGGAAACCAATGCCCATCATTGTGTCTGGTGGGCCTTCGCACAGCAGGCCACGCGCCACCACCCCCGCCGCCCTTGTCAAAAACCACTTGGTTGTGATCGCGGGATGGCCGCGAATGATCCAGATTTAGCCGCGAGGTGCATTTTGTATTGTTTTTGTTTGTCAGGGATGGCAGCCCTGCGCGCAGTGGGGAACATGCTTACACCCTCGCCGTCCTTGTCAAAAAACAATACAAGGTGCTCGCGGGCCTCACGAACATGACTCAGGACTTTGACCCAAAGTGTACCCTGCATGACTTTTTGACAGGGATGGCTGGGGGGCGGGGCGCATCGGGTTAGCCGCGCATGTTTCAAATGTGGAGGCAGAGTGCGGCTTATATTGTTTTTAACAAGAATGGTGGGGGGTGGGCCCGCATGGAGTCGGCATGGTTCCGGGTTGGCCGCCGGCCGGGTGGGGGAGGGAGTGTATATTAATAAGGAACAGTGAGAAACCCCTCCCCCGAGCAGGGAAAGGAGGGAGTTGTGGCAGAGAGAAGACAACGTTCGGTAAACCACCTACGCCCAGAGGGCTGGTGGGATTCCAACCGTACATTTGACCCAATCGCGTGATAACACCATCGGTGTCCTATCCACCCCGCCGTTCTGTTATCCGTGCCGGGCGGGCCAGACTCCCGCTCCAGTCGGCGTCGCGTCCGCCTCACCAGAAGTTCCGCGACGCACTCCGTGGGTGCTCTGGGGGTGGCAGCGTACACCCTGCCATGAGCAGTCTGACCATGTCTTTGCTGGACCAGTGCGTGTTCCAGGGCTTCTAGAGGACAGGCGTACCCAGCGGTCGTTGAAAGTACGTGTTGTTGGTTTCCCATGTTCCAGTCTACTTCGAAAGCGCCTTCCTGCTTCAATGACCGAGTGGCTTCACCGTTTCCGTCCTCTGCAGGGGGCGCGCGGAAGCCCAGTCTACCTTCGCCGCCTTCCTGCTTCGTGTTTCTACCCGCTTGACGAACCAACAACACACACCCATACAGGGAGCGTTCCCCAGGGTCCGACAACCAGCACCCATACCCATAGCCAGTCCTCCTCCCAACGACCCCCCTATGGGTATGGGTGTGTGCTGTTCGTTCGTCACCGCTTCTTCTGACCGGTGGATAGCCCTTGGTCACCTCAATCGGACGCACTGCGCGGCATGGCGCGCTCCCCTTTCCGCAGGGCACCTGCGCAGGGCGCCTGGTCCGCCCAGGCGGCGGCCTGCAAGGACGAACGAGCTGCACAAACCAGCGCGCTGTACGAACGAAGGGCTGTGTGCATGAAAGCTGTGGAAATGGTCGCACGGTCAAGTTGGGGCCCATGCAAGCCATCCTCACCCTCGAGCTGACGAGCGCTCGGCGCTGTCCTATTGAGTGTGGTCCTCCTGCTCCTCTCCTCCTCCTCCTCCTCCTCCTCCTCCTCCTCCTCCTCCTCCTCCTCCTCCTCCGTCCTCCCACCTCTCCCCCCTCCCCTTCCCCCTCCTCTTTTCTGCCGTCTCTCCCCCCCCTCCATCCCCTCCTCTCTTCCTCCTCCTCCCACCCCTCCTCCGTCCCCCCTCCTCCTCGTCCTCCTCCCACCCCTCCTCCCTTCTCCCCCCCCCTCGCAAGCAGGCTTTGCCTCGCAGCGCAAGCGCGCCCTTCGCAACCGCGAGGACCGGTGGGAGATCGAGAGCACGATGCTGACAGTCCAGGAGGGCCACGCGGACGCCGCGGGGACAGCCCCGCCCGCCCTGGCGCGCCAGACACCGTCCCATTCCTAGACTTGGCGACGCAGGCAAGAAATTACGCTACCGAGAGACCCTGCGGCCCGCATGCTTATTTTATATCGTGTGTGTTCATGACCTGTTTCACATCCTGCTTTCCAGAACGTTCAAACATAGTGTCACGCAAGATCTCAATGTTTGCAGCGCAGCATTGCGTGAACCTCCTCTATCCTCCTCTGCTCCCTTTTCCGTCTTTTCTGCCTTCCACCCCGCCTTGGTCATATTCATGTCAGAACTGCGTTTGTTTGGCGATGGCGCGGCTGTGCGCAGCTCTTCGATATGAAGTCCACTGTTTGCGGGCGCGCGACGGCCACGACAATCGCGCTCTGCGCACCATCTGTGGTATAGAGGAAGTGCCACGCTGGCCACACCTTGCGAGCCTGCGACGGCTACGGCGCCCACACCCCCTGTGCACACCTCCTGTGGTGTCGACGAAATGCCAGCCTGTCACGCCTTGCGTCCAGGAGTCACCCCCCACGAACCCCCTCTGGTGCCTAGAACGTGCCACGCCAACTGGGCCCTGCGAGACTGGCGCGTATAGAGAGACCGTTGTGAGAGGGACCATCCCCTGCGGACCCCATTGGGGTGTCTGCGCGCCCCTCGATATCACCGCGATAACACCTCGATAACACCTCGGTAAGAGGCTATCGAGGCGTTATCGGATGTCATCGAGATTATGTCGGGCGTTACCGAGCTCGATGGCTCTCGATAACCTCTCGATGACACCCGATAGCACCTCGATGACATCTCGATACTGTGCTATCGAGGTGCTATCGAGGTGTTATCGAGGTGTTATCGAGCGGGTGCTTGTCACCGGCTGCCTTAAAAGTGCCACCGAAATATCCTCACCCGCTGGCTTAAAACTGCCACTGAGATATCCCCACCCGCTGGCTTAAAACTGTCACCGAAGTATCCTCACCCGCGGAAATAAAGCTGCCGCCGAAATATCATCACCCGCTGGCTTAAAACTGCCACCGACATATCCTCACCTGCTGGCTTGAAACTGCCACTGAAATATCCTCACCCGCTGCCTTAAAAGTGCCACCGAAATATCCTCACCCGCTGGCTTAAAACTGCCACTGAGATATCCCCACCCGCTGGCTTAAAACTGTCACCGAAATATCCTCACCCGCGGAACTAAAGCTGCCGCCAAAACATCCTCTCCCGCTGGCTTAAAACTGCCACCGAAATATCCTCACCCGCCGGCTTAAAACTGCCACTGAAATATCCTCACCCGCTGGCTTAAAATTGCTATCTAACGGCCTGGTGGTTCAGTTCAGTCTGTCTGTTTACCTCGCGAGAATCAAATTACGGGCTGCGCCCGTAAAAAAAAAAGTTTGAGGGGGACAGGAATAACGCAACACAAACACGAACAAACAAACAAAAAACAATGCGCTGAAACAAAAACGAAAAACTAACTTCTTCAACTTTAACCATTCTAAAACCTAACTTCAACCACTCCAAAACCTAACTTCTACAACTTCAGCCGCCTAAAAACCGCTTGACAAAACAACACCCTCGCACTAACTTCACCAACTTCCACATCTTAGGTTATGAAGGTCGGCTTGATGTGGTACCTCACCTGCAGCTGCGCAAGTTTCACTGCAGCGGTGTAAGTTCAACGCAAGTTGCAACACCGCAAGAGCAGCACAACTTCCATACGTAGGATCTGACGGCCTGAGGTCCCGCACACCTCTCGGCCGCGCCTCCGCCCGTTCCTCCGGAGGCCCTCCGGCCTCCAGGGTACGGAGACAGCAAGGACACGGACTACCAAAGGAGCGGCACCCTTTCTTGCAAAGTCGCATGTTCTCGAGAGCAACTCATGGGAGCCGATTTTCAAATGGACGTTCGTCCTTGGAAACAGTGAACCACGGTTCTGTATAACAACGAGGGAGCATCGCGCAACAACATTCTGGCGCATGTTGTGCACATTCGAGGGGGCACATTTGCGCACCGTTGTGCACTTTTGCGCACTTTGTGTTTGGGGGAAGGCTGCAACATGATGTTACGGCACCCGTGCATGTTTTGTTAGCTGCACTGCAGCATTCGGGTCTGTGTCGGGTCTAGGGGCTCTTCCAGGCTTCTGGGGCCTGTGTCCGGGTTCATTCTGGAAGTGTTGCAGTGCAGTATTTTGTTCGCGTCGCCGTCTCGAAGGATCGGTTTCGAGGGCTCGTGAGCGTGCCCTGTACACGTTCGGGATTGGCTCGCGACGAGCCGGCCGGCGGCGGCCCCGACGCTGGCGTTCCACGTTGAACGCCGCCGGCGACCCAGAATCGGTCGACGTTTGGGCGTTGCGTAATGGAGGGGTCATAAATGGGGGGGTGTCGCGGGTGGTCCGAAAAGGTACCCAAACGGTACCTAAACGAGCCCCCTGGGGCTCGAGAGGGGCCCGAAAGGGGCACGAAAGGGGACCGTTTCTGACCCCCCCAGTTATGACCCCCCCACTAAGCCACGCCCAAGACGTGGAACGATCTGACGTTGCGGAAACGGCCGATCGTTCAAGGTTGAACCATCCACGTCGTGTCAGGACCCAACGCCAGGGTCGGCACGACGCGAAGCTGCCAAACGTGAATCCTGGTTTCGAGAGTACGCATGGCGCGATCGTTCGTATCACGCGGCCAGTTTCACGGATTCGGGAGGCCGTGTTCATATACGTGGTTGGGTACTTGCGTACGTTGTGGGCTCCCTGGTCGGTTTTGGACGCAGACATCTCGGGCGCTCCGACACGTTTTTCCGGGCCTTCGGCCTCAGGAGGATCATGTCGTGCCCCCAGGGGCCCTCAAAAGAAGCGTCCCCACCCTGGATCTTCGAGGTCGCGATGTATCCATAACCACCGCCTGGGATATCAATCTTCGGGGACCTCGGCGGGCGGCGGACACGGATGTATGTATGTATGCGTGTATGTATGTATGTATGTATGTATACATGCATGTATGTATGTGTGTATGCGTGCATGTAAGTATGTAAGCATTCATGTCTGTATGTTTACATGTAATTGTGCATACATACATACGCGTATGTACGTATGTGTGTATACATACGCGCATACATGCATGCATGCATGTATGTATGTCTGTGTGTATGTATGTATTTGTGCACGCATGCATACATGCGTGTACATTTGTATGGTTGTGTGCATTATGTGTAGTAGGTCTGTGTAGGTGTGTATGTATGTATGTATGTTTATATGTTGGTGTGGATACAGTTAATAAATATATACCTATGTGTGTCTATGCGCGTATGTATGTAGAAATGGATATGTGTATGAGTGCATGTGTGCATGTATGTGTATTCGTGTGTTTGTGTGCGTAACTATGTACGTATAGTACGTATGAATGTGTATGTAGATCAAATGTATATGTGTACGGATATGTATGCATGTATGTGTACGTGAAAATTTCTGTGATACATATATATGTGTGATTCTATGTCTGTATGCAGCATGTGTGTACTATGTATGTGTGTATGGTTATCTGCATTTCTGTATGCCTGTGCGTATGCAGTCTGTATGTATGTGCCCATGCGTGGATGTATGTATGTATGTATGTATGTGTATGTGTATGATTGTATGTTTGTATGCGCATGCGTGTATGTGTGCAGACATGTATGTACAATTATATGTACAAATCGATGTGTGCGTACATGGATGTGTATATGCATATGTGTACACATATGTATGTCAGCATGTGCATTTTGATACGGGTATGTATTTATGTATGTGTGTATGGATGTGGTATGTACGTGTGTATGTATGTACGTTTGTTTGTGCGTACGTATGTGTGGATTCGTGTGTTTTTGCATGTATGTATGTACAGTAGTATGTCAATGTAAATGTGTACATAACTGTATATGTACATGTGTATGTGTATATTTGTGTGTACAGCATATGTAAATATACACGGGCAGTCGTGTATGCATGCGTGTATGCGTGTGTCGATTTGATATATACGTATGCATGCATGGTTGTATGTATGTATGTATATATGTATGCATGCATGTAGGTGTGCATGTATGCATGAACGTATGCATGTATGTCGTGCGCATGGGTGTATGCATGTACGTGTGTAGGTGTGTATGCATGTGTGTACGTGTTTGTGTATGTATGTATGTTTGTGTGACTCTATGTATAGATGTGTGTATGTGTCCGTATGTATGCGCATGTGTAGGTGGTTGTGTATGTGTATGGGTATGTGTATGTGTATGTGTATGGATGTGTAGGTATGTCGACGTGTGTGTATTCAAGCACGCATGCATGCATGCATGCATGCATGCATGCATGTATGTATGTATGTATGTATGTATTTATGAATGTGTGTATGTATGTATGTATGTATGTATGCGGGCATGTATGTGTGAATGTGTGTATGTGTATGCGTATGAATGTATGTATGAATGTATACGTGTATGTATGCATATAGGTAGATGTTTATGTATGCATGCATGCGTGTATGTATGTATATAAGTATACACGTTGTATGTATGTGTGTGTATGTCTGTAGGTATGTCTGTATGTATGCATGTGGGGGGATGCCATGTCCGCGGCCATGATGCCTGCCCAGATTTCCTGGCCCCGCTTCCCATTGCAGTACGTCCCTTGGTCCCCCCCCTCGTCCGCGCCATGCTTTGCGCAGCCCCCTCCTCGGACGCCCCTCTCCCTGGACGCCCCCGAGCCCGTCGCCTGCCCGGGGTTCTCGACGATCGATCCCCGCGGCGGTGGTGATATGCATACGCCCCCGCCTCGCACGGCCTGAGACTGCTGGTCCCCCGGGGGGCCGCGTCGGGAGCTGCGGGGGGCCAACGCCGCGGCACCGCCGCGGCGCAGCACCCCCTTCTCCCCCCCTGGTGCGGCTGCTCCGTCGTGCCCCCGCCCCCGCTCCCGCTCGTCTCCCTCGTGGTCCTGCTGCTCCTCCTCGATCTGCCTTGGCTCGCCTCGGCAGCGAGCCCCCGGGGGGGGGGGGAGGGGGGCGGGCCTTCTCAGCAGGCTCGGAAGCCCCCGGGCCTTCTGAGAGCTTCCCGAGCCTGCCTCGCAGACGCAGAATGCCTTCTCAGGAGGCGCGAGGGCTTCTGGGAAGTCCCGCCGCCCCCTGAGAAGGCCCTGGCGGCCGCTCGGGACGACCCGGGGCCCCTCCTGGAACGCCCCGTCGGCGAGGCGCGGCTGCTGGCATGCAGCCCGAGGCTGGCAAGCCGCCGAGAGCCGACGAACACGTCCGAAGTCCTCGAACCTCGAGCCCGAAGCTTCCCCCCCTCCGGCAGGGAGGAACAAAAGTGGTGGAGACCCCCTTGCTCCCCCCAAGCTCAAAGTTGGCACGCGCGGGATGAGACTGCGGTCGAAGTGCAGCTCATCAGACCCACCGTCGACTTTGAACATTGGGGGGAGGGGGAGGCGTTGACCGATGAATGTGGCATGCGTGCTCGCTGTTTTCCTTCGATGCCTGTTGCTCGCCGCCTGTCGATGAGGGGGGGGGCGCAAGCTCTTTTCCATCCTGCAGGCAGCCCGTCTCATCCTCCTCCTCCTCCTCCTCCACCACCTCCACCTCCCCTTCCTCCTCCTCCTCCTCCTCCGTTCCTCCTCCTCCTCCTCCTCCTCCTCCTCCTCCTCCTCCTCCTTCTCCTCAGCGGAGGCCAGATGCGAGCCTGGAGAGCACTCGATGCCATCTTGTCCAGGTTCCGCGGTCTCCAGGACCGCACCCAAGAGGACAGCGGCCAAGCGGACGGGGTGCAGGCGGTCTCCCTCTCGACGCTGGGCTTTGTCCTGCCCGATTACACGTCACCGAGCACGGTGCCGCCACCGCTGCCGAGCGCAGACTGGCCAGCGCTCTCAGCGTCCACCGCGGCAGAGGAGAAGCGTCAGGAGGGGGCGGACAGCGTAGTGGAGCACACCACGACGTCGCAGCCGCGAATGACGGCAGGGCGCAGGCGCTGGACTACCGCCGATACGCGCCAGGCACTGTTGGACGAGCTGGACCACCTTGACCTCACGGAGCTCTCAGGTGTTGAGTCGCTCGGCACCGACCTGCACGAGCTACGTGCCACGGCGGAGGCGGGAGGTCAAGAACTGGAGAAGCTCGCTCTCAATGTACGCGCTGCAGCGTTAGAAGCGTCTCAGGGGGCGGCCAAGCAGCAGCTCCAGGAGTGGCGCGAGTGGGCTCAGACTGCCGTCAAGGCAGGCGGTCGCCGAACGCACAGATTCCTGAAGGATCGGCCCCAGGTGCGCGGCCCGACTGCGCCAGAGGGCTGGCCGCTCCAGGGAGATATGTACGACGAGTGGCTGAAAGATTGGGGCGACGCCAAGGAGAGCATCACCCAGATGCAAGCGGCGGTGGCAGATCAGGAGTCGCTGGAGAGGCCGAGTGTGGAGCGCGTACGCGCGGCCTGCCGCTCGTTCGCGCACCAGGTCGGCTTGGGGGTCGACTGCGTGAACCCGCGCTCCTTCGAGCTGCCCGGCGACGACTTCATAGAGAGGCTGGTCGACCTGATGATGCTGTGGGAAGCTGACCCCCAGCTTCCAGCCAGGTGGCCGACGCTCATGGTCTTCCTAGGCAAGCCCGACGGCTCGGGAATCAGGCCGATCGCCCTCATCTGCTCCATCCTCAGGCTGTGGGGCAAGGCCAGAAGGGACATGGCCAAGGCTTGGGAAGACGAGCATGCGGCAGGAGTTTTCTGGGGCGCTCGAGACCGAGAGTGTGACAGAGCAGGCTGGGTGCATCAGACGATGGCGCACTATGCTCGAGCCAAGGGCATGCAGTCAGGCACCTTGGCAACGGACCTTGACAAGTTTTACGAGCGTATTTCACATGCAGTTTTGTTTGCGGAGGCGGAGGCAGTGAAGTTCCCGACCAGGATCTGCAGGGCGGCCTGCTCGCTCTACTCGGGGCCACGAGCGGTGAGCTTCATGGGATGCGTCTCCCAAGTATTCCACGCCTCGGGCACGGTGCTGGCGGGCTGCTCCCTCGCGACCAGCCTCGCACGTGTCCTGCTCTACCGTCTGCTGACCTCGGTGGAGAGAGAACACCCCTCGGTGATGGTAAGGAACGTGATCGACGATATCAGCGTGCAGGTGGTCGGCACCAGCCTCCACGTCGTCAGGATGCTCGGCGGCGGCGGGGGCCAGATCATCACTGGCCTGCAGCGCCTGCAGCTGGTTGTCCCAGAGAAAGAATCTAAGATCCTGGCCTCGTCGCAAGGGGTCGCGCAGGGTCTCGCTAGTGCCTGGAAGGCTTCATTCCAGAAGAAGGCGGTGATTCGGAGTCTCGGGACTGACTGGCAGGTAGGCTCCACGAGGCTTGCCCCCATAGCCTCCGCGCGTGTTCGGACATGCATGCGCAGGTCCAGGCGTCTCAGAGCCCTGAGGAGAGCTGGGGCCTTTGTAGGACACATCCAGAGAGCGGGTCCGCAGGCTTCTGCGTTGTGTGTGGGGGGGCGTCTGTCAGGGGTCTGCCGTGGGCGCAGTTGAGAAGGATCCGCTCTCAGGCCCTGCTGCCTTTGGCGCCCGAGAAGAAAAGGGGCCTCGGTTGGTTTAAAGCTGCGCACAGCAGGGCAAAGCCATGGACCCCGTCCCCCTGTATTTCAAGCAAGTAGTGTTCGAATGGGTTCGTGCTGTTTGGGAGGGGCTCCCTAGCACTGCTATTCTTAATGCAGTTTTCGAGGATGCGGTGCGATCCCTTGCCTCCACCAGCCGCCCGTGGTCTAGAGCGACGTCGCCTGCCCATGTGTTTGTGTTTGCTTGCGGAGATCTGGGGTGGGGAGCGAGACCAGCTCGCCTCATTGTCCTTGCAACAAGAGAGCAGATAGACCTGCTCAGGCTGTTGCCATCGGTAGTTGTTACACTTGCCCAGCAGGCTGCCAGGGAGATGTCGGATTTTCGCGCCTTCGAGGCTCGTGTCGGTTCTGAGTCTTGGTGTCGTCCTGCTTTCTGGCAGCCGCTGGGCTTTCCCATGTCCAGGCGCACGGACTCCTGGACCAAATCGTATGTCAATGCCCTCAGGGCTTCGGTCTCGGGGGCCCACTGGACGCAGGACCGGCTGCATAGGCATGGGCTCGTGTCGTGCAACCTCTGCAGGCTCTGTCAAGGCGGCCCAGGGACCATGTACCACCGTAGGTTTCTCTGTGCTGCATGGGCGGCAGATCGTGCACATGTCCTGTCGGAGGGTGCATTAGCTGCCGCCAAGCAAATTCGGGAGTTCAATGACAGTGGAGAGTTTTTGTTGCCTCTGGGTTGCTTCCGTTTCCTAGGGAGCTGGTCCCCGCGCCCCTGGGGTCCCAAAGCTGCCGCGTTTCCTGGATTCGGAGGCCACAGGGCGGCCTGCTGCGAGGAAAAATTCTTTACAGATGGTTCAGCGATTTTTCCCTTGGACCCGCTCCTAAGGCGAGCGGGGTGGGCGGTGATCTCGGTCGACGATGCTGGGGAGATGGTGGCTGGAGCTTTCGGCCCTGTCCCGTGGGATGTCGCCCCTCTCCAGCTCGCCAAAGACGGCGAGTATCATGCGTTCCTCATGCTCGGCCAGATCGCTTTCGCCCCCGAGGGTGTTTGGACGGACTGTGCGGCGACAACTCGTGCTTCGCAGTCAAGGGTTCGCTCCACGAGTGCTAGGTGCGCCCAGGCCCACATGTGGTCTTCGGTGCACGCGGCCTTCGAGGGTGGCCTGCAGGTGCACAAAACTAAGGCCCATTGCTCGGGGGCCGACGTCACCAGAGGGCGCACCACATATTGGGAGCGCAAGGCTAACGCCATTGCCGACGCACTTGCAAAAAGGGGAGCGGGCTTGCACCCGTCAGTGGAGCAGGCTGCCCGAGAGATCGCTGGTCTTAAGCTGCTGGGGCGGGAGTTGGGCCAGTGGGCTGGGCGGCAGGGCGTTCTGATGAAGGAGCGAGGTTGGGATGACTCTGAGGGCCTGCCTGGCAAGGGCTCCTCGGCTCGGTCTAGGCGCACGGGTCCTCGAGAGCGCCCCGTTTCTCCCGTCGTTGTGCGTTTTCGTGCTGTGCTCTCAGCAGTGGCTGACTCAGGGCCCAGCGACCCCGAGCTCGCCATTTTGATGAGGCTGTCTCAGCATAACTTGAGAGTTTGCAGAGTGTTTGACAGTACTGGTTCCTCTGTGGTGACCGCCCCACGACTGATTTTCTGTATGTCGTGCGGTGCTTATGCGTGGGGCGGTGTCCGCGGGCTCAGCGACAGTGTGTGCCACGGGCACAGCGCGGGGTCAGGGCTGAAGCAGCAGCGTTCAAGGTTGCTCGCAGGTCTGTTCCCGAGGTGGCTGTCCCGCTATAAGGGCTGGAGTGTCAGTGTCCTCGAGCGCCCTGGCCCTGGGGACCTCTTGGGCCTCGCCAAGGCGATCCTCGGCCGTCCCCACGCCCGCGCGGTCCTCCCTGTCGGCAGGGCCGTCTTCCCCAGGGGGCCGCCGTGGCAGGTCCCGCTGGGGCGAGGGCCCCTCCTCGCCCGCCGCGGCCTCACGGGCGCCTCGCTCCCGTGCTGGGTGCTGGAGGCGGGCCGCGGGGTGGGGGTGGAAGGAGAGGAGGAGCAGTCTTAGTCTGCCTTTGTTTTATCTTCGCGGGTGGTATCTCGGACGCTTCCCGCCGTCGTCTTATCTTATAACCTACTCCTCTTCCTCCTCCTCCTCCTCCGTTGCCTCCTCCTCCTCCTCCTCCACCCTCTTGGCCGCCGCATCCGCCTTCTGTGCCCGCTCCCGGCGGCGCATTCCGCGGGGGCCTCGCCCTCTCCGGCGCCGGGCCCCCCCTGCTGTCCGTGGCATCGCTCGGACGCGTGCATTTGTTTTTCGTTTCGGCGAGGACCATCGAGGAGGAGGAGGAGGAGGAGGTTGAAGAGGAGGAGGAGGCGGAGGAGGAGGAGGCATCCTGGCTCGTCCCCCCGCGCTCGCCAACACTCGATGGAGCGGGGGCCAGCTCTCGTCCATGCTGTGGGCGGCAGGCCTCTTGGCCGCCACCCGTGCTTCTGCACCCGCCCCCGGCACATCCTCGAGGGCCTCGCGTCGCCGAGTTGGGGCGCGCCCTCCCAGGATGGGCCTCGCGGAGGAGCTGTGCGCGGAGCGCCGCGGGGAGGCCGCGGAGGTCGTGGGGGGCCCCGCTGGCGCGGCGCCCGCAGAGGCCGGAGGGAGAGAGCAGGTGGCGGAGGGAGCCGAAGAAGAGAAAACGCTGTAAACATAAACTGTTTGCGCTCCGCGTGGATTTCATGGATCCGCGCCTGGCCCCCCCGACGGCGCCTCCGGCGCCCAGCGCAGATCTAAGACATCCGCACGGAACCAAAAGTTTATCTTCATGGTGTTATGTCTTCTTCTAGGGAGGGCATTCCCCCTCCTCCTTTCTCATCCTCGCATCCTCCACTTCTTCCGCCTCTATCTCCTGCGCCTCCTCCTCCTTCCCCTCCTCTTCTTCTTCCTCCTCCTCCTCCTCCTCGTTACTCTGCTCCTTCTCCTCCTCCTTCCTCTGCTCCTCCTCCTCCTCCTCCTCCTCCTCCTCCTCCTCTTCCTCCTCCTCCTCCACCCTCTCAGGATAAGGAGGCGCTACGAGCAGACCCATGCTGTAGCGGCAATTCGGGCTGGGGAGCACCCTAAGAAGGGCACCCCCTAAGACCCGACTAAGTTTGTAAGATATTATATTTCTTTTGTTAAACGTGGGTGGTGTAATTTTCACAGCGCGCACTTTTGGGCACCAATATGATTTTCGCCGGCGTTGGGCCCCGAAGAGTATTTGCCGCCGGCCCTAGCGAGATGGCGGCTTAATTTTCGCAGGCGCCTACGAATCCATGTCGGTCGCAAAGTTGACGGTTTTTGGGGTATGCATCAAACAGATGCTCGTCAATTATGCAGCAACCGCGCTCGCGCAGTGCACGACGACGGCCACGAAGGCCACGCGACGGCCCCAAGAGACAGCCCAGACGGCCACGAAAGCCCAATGAGGGACCTAAGACGGCGCGAGAGGTCCCGATGACGGCCCCAGAGATCCACATGGGAACTTCATGATTGCCCCTCAGGAGACCAGGACAGCCCCAAAACGGCCAAAATGAGGTCCATGTAGGCCCCGAGAAGTAAGACGAAAAGGTGGCACATGTGACAGCCTCCCCATCTTCATCTCCATCATGTTCGTCGTCCTCTTGATGTCCATTAGCATCATCGCCATCATTATCATCAACACCACCATCATCACTGCTACAACCAGCATCAGCGCTATCGCCATCTTTACCACATAGTCCATTCACCGCATATTGCATAGATGTTTTCATTTTTCACCATCATCCTCATGATCGTGTTATCATCTTCACCATCAACATCGTCATCACCATAATAATTCACAGATTCATTATACTCATCATTATCATTGGCAACCCTGAGATGTTGCATCATTTTCGCCTGCGCTTGGGCGACGTATGTCTCGCCGGCGTGAAGATCAGGGTATGGGATAATTTTCGCCGGCGTGGCACCCCCCACGACGTTTGCCCCACCCCCCCCACCCCCACGTGTAGTACGGGAACTAGAGTAGGCCCGCGCTCCCGTCCCTGCGGCTGCACGACTCGGCCTGGCGCTGGTCCTTCTCCTTCTTCTCTCTACTCGTCCTCCTTCTTGGGCAGGCTGTTGGGTCTCGGGGACCAGAAGCGTCAGCAGAGGCGGTCGCTACAGCAGCAGTAGCAGCAGCCACAAGAACAAGAAAGGCGTGCCTTGCACAAGACAGCAGAAGCTCCTGGCGGAATCACAACTCCTCCCCTTCTTCCTCATCCTCCTTTTCTTCCTCCTCCTCCTCCTCCTCCTCCTCCTCCTCCTCCTCCTCTTCCCCTTTTTTCCCTCCAGGCCCGGGCCACAGCCGCAGCCGCGCTGCCCCCTTACACGCGCTGCTCATTTCGGCACGGTCCCAGCGCGTCGCTAACTAGCCATACAGCGACCGCGACATGTAGCCACCGTGGCAGCCCACTGCGCTGCCCCGCTGCCGCACCCGCGCCGTCTGCTGCCGCCTCCCTCCGCCCAGGCGGCAAGCAATGGCCTTCCCTGCAGCTGGAGAACTGGAAGCCAAGAACAAAATCCCCGGGATGCGTGCTGCTCGGCCGCTGGACCTCAACCTTGGATATCCGCTGCCCCACTGGGTCCTGCCGAAGACGAGGCTGGGAGCCGCGCGTGCTCGGGCGGTAGCGGGGGCAGTGCCATGATGACAGGGCACGGAGCACCCCGAGAACGCGGGACAGGCACAGCTACGAGGGAGGGCTTCGGACGAACGTGGCGGACAGCGCCGTCTCAACAGATGGACGCGCGCCGTCCTCACCTCGGACTGCCAGTGAGGCCCCTGAGCGCTCCTGCATTGTGACAGGGCTCGTCTCTACGCCTGTCCGCAAGGGGGCCGCCCACTGCCGCCTCTCCCGGCGCACCCTCGCCTTTTCATCCGTGAGTGGGGCTATAGGCGCCGTGCTCTCTCGGCTTGCGCTGACACCTCGGCAGTACAGCAGACTACAGACTGCTTCCTCCAAACTTGCTGGTAGCACTCCTGACGCTTCCTTCGATCTCAAGCCTCCCTTGCGCCTGCGCCCGCGGGACGCTCCCGATCGCGATACCGATCCCTCCGGTGAGAACGAGACCAGAAAACGCCGTCTTGCAAAGGCAACAGCCAAGGTATTGTCTCCTCCGCGCGAGGACTGGATGGATGAGAGCCACTCTTCCGATACTAGAGTTCACCAGGGGCTGACCAACGGCGACATCATCGCGTATCTTCGGGCCAGGCGGGCTGCGCCCACCTACGAAGACGCCGTGCAATCCGCCGAATACTGGATGCCTTTCTGCGCCCCGCGGGCCCAGACGGAGAGTCTAAGCGGGAATTTTCAGCGCGATTGCGCGCCCGCGCGCTCAAACGGACGGATCCGAGCAGAATTCCTAGCTTTTGCGCCCGGCTGGGCATTTGAGATGTGGTTTTGCGCCTTGCCCGCCCAGATGGGAAATCAGAACGCGATCCCGCGCCCCCGGGGACATTGCAGGGGCGTCCTCGCGCCCCTGCGCTCGCCCTCTCGTTCTGACCACGATTCTGCGCCTGCGCGCCCAAACGGGCGATCTGAACGCGCCCCCGCGACGGGCGGCCCGCGCTCGCGCGGGCATTCCCGGGCGCGTTTGCCCCATCCTGCGCCCGCGTCGCCTCCTGAGCACGTTCCCGCGGGAGGAGGAGGAGGAGGAGGAGGAGGAGGAGTAGGAGGAGGAGGAGGAGGAGGAGGAGGAGGAGGAGGAGGAGGACGAGGACGAGGCGGAGGAGGAGGAGGAAGAGGAGGAACAGGAGGAGGAGGAGGCGGCGGAGGAGGAGGAGGAGGAAGAAAAGGGGGATGCGGAGCCCGCGTGCCTAAAGGGGCCATCTGAGCAGGATGGCCCTGCGCCCAGCTGGGCACTCGGGCTTTGCCCCCGCGCCCTTCGCGCTCGGGCGGGCAGTCTGAGCGCGCCCCCAGGGCGCGAGGGGCATCCCGGGCGCTCCCATGCTCCGCTGCGCCCGACTCAGCGTTCCGAGCGCGATTCCGCGCCCGCGCGCCCACATGAGGGATCCGAACGCGCTCCTGCGCCCCAGGGGCATTCTGGGCGCCTTTCCGTGCCCTTTTTCTGTTCGACCTGGCATTCTGAGCAAGCATCGTGCCTGCGCAGTTACATGCGAAGCTCCTTCGCCCAGCTGGGCGCACGGAACGCAATTTCGCGCCCCGCGCGCTCGGGCGGGCGATCTGAACGCGCCCCCGAAGCGCAAGGGGCATTCCGAGTGCGCGCGCTCCTGCGCCCGACCGCGCGTTCCGAGCACGATGTCGCGCCCGCGCGCCCAAATGAGCGACCGAGCGCGCGCCGCGCGCTCCTGCGCTCCTGCGATCCCGCGCACCAGCTGGGCGCCCTGAGCGGCGACGCGCCCGCGCGCCCGAGCGGGCGATCTGAGCGAGCCCCCCCCCCCCCCTCGCTCCGCTGGGCGCTCTCAAGGCATCCGCTGAGCGACCTCGCGCGCCAGGTGCGTCCCCGCGCTCCTGCGCCCGGCGGCGGGGGGTGCTGGCAATTTAAGCTTGGGCAGGCAGGCCAGGCCCAGCCAGGGCGCGCGCGCGGGGCTCGGCAGCCGGGCCAGGGGCCTTCGTGAGAGGCACTGGGCGGCCCGACGGCGCGCAGCCCGGGCACTCTCGCGCCCGGAGCTCCCCAGCTGCACCGAAGCTCGACGCAGCGCCGCTGCCAGATTTCGGCCAGCTCGCGGCCAGAGTTTGGCCTGGAGCACCAGAGCTCGGCGGAAGCACTGCTGCTGGAGTTCGGCCAGCCTGCGCCGCGGGAGGTGCCGGCCGGCCAGGGCGCGGGCGCGGGGCGCAGCAGCCAGGCCAGGGGCCGACGGAGGAGCGGCACTGGCCAACCAGGGCACGGGCCTATGATTTGGCAGCAAGGCCAGGGATTTGCAAAGGAGGGGCACTGCCAGCCAGGGCACGGGCCTCGGGTTCGGAGCAAAGCAGGGACCCTGTGAACTTGGCGACGAGGGCACAGTGGCGACGAGGAGCGCGAGCAGGGTAGCGACGAGAATCGCAGGCCACGTGGCGACGAGGAAGGCGACCCGCAGAGGAGCCAGCCAGGGCGCGGGCCTGGGGTTTGGCAGCATGGCCAGAAAACCCCACTGGTGCACGGCACTGGCCAGGGAGGGCGCGGGCCTGGGTTTGGCAGCCAGGCCAAGGACCCCTGCAACTTGGCGACGAGGAGCTGCGGCAGCAAGTGGCGACGAGAAGCGCCAGCGAACCCGCGAGGAGGAAGGCGCTGGCCCGCAAGGGCACGGGCCTGGGGTGTGGCAGCCGTGCCAGGGACCTACTGGTGCGCGGCACTGGCCAGCAAGGGCGCGGGTCAGGGTTTGGCAGCCAGAGCAGGAGCCCCTGCGCCTTGGCGACGAGGAGGCGGCGGCGTGTGGCGACGAGGGGCGCCGGCAGACCTGCGACGAGGAAGGCGCTGGCCAGCAAGGGCGCTGGCCTGGGGCGCGGCGGCCACGCCAGGGACCCACTGGTGCGCGGCACTGGCTAGCAAGGGCACGGGCCAGGGCTTGGCAGCAAGGCCAGGTGCCCCTGCACCTTGGCGACGAGGAGCAGCGGCAGCAAGTGGCGACGAGAAGCGCCAGCAAGCCTGCGACGGGGAAGGCGCTGGCCATCAGGGACACGGGCCTGGGGTGTGGCCGCACCCAAGGCGCGGGTGAACCCGCAGTGCTGCTCCCCTGGCATCGGCTGCAATGACAGCCAGAGCCCAGGCGAAACAACAGACAAGACAAGACCGACGGAAGGACAAACAGAGCAAACAAGAGACAGAACAGACACGACGACGACGACGACGACGACAACGACGCCGCAGCCCCCGATGGAGGCACCAGAGGAATCGGGAGCGCCCGAGGACGCAAGCCCCGAAACGAAACACAGCCATGAGCTATGTGCGTGCATGCCACACCGCTCACCGCGTAAAGCCGTGGTTCGTGTTTTGGCTTATGGCACCTTCGTCCGTTTTCCCGCCCGTAGATAACATGCGATTTAAAGGCTGAGTTTCTTAGAGGCACACCTGCTTCTCAGGAGGCGCGAGTCTGATCTATAGGTCAATGGCCGGCGCCTTCTTAGAAGCAGGTCTGCTTCTACGAAGCCGTCCCCCCTCCCGGGTCCCTCCCCCTACCGACCCCCCTCTGCGCGACTCCCATTGGCTTTCAGAGCGCGGCGCGGATTTCTTCGGACGGCGCCGGAGCGCCGCTTGACGGCGGCGCCCCTGGCCCCAGAGGCGCCGCTTCGCCTCCGGCCTGGGATGTCTCGGCGTCGAACCCCTCCTCCTCCTCCTCCTCCTCCTCTTCCTCCTCCTCCTGCCTTGTCCTTCTCCTCCTCCTCCTCCTCCTCCTCCTCCTCCTCGTCCTCTTCCTTCTCCTCCTGCCTCCTCCTCCTCCTGCCTCCCTCTCCTCCTCCTCCTCCTCGTCCCCTCCTCCTTCTCCTCCTCCTCCTCCTCCTCCTCCTCCTCCTCTCCTCCTCTCCTCCTCCTCCTCCTCCTCCTCCTCCGTTTTCCCTCCTCTGTCCCCCTCCTTCTCCTCATCCACCACTTCCCCCAGCCCCCTCCTCCTCTTCCGTCCACTGATCGGCCCAGTGCAGGGTCAGGGTCCCCGCCTCCTGTCGATCGCTCTCGCTCCCCTCCGCCGTTGCCGCGCGCTGCCGGTTCCGCCGTTCGGGTTTCCTCTCTCGCTGGCGCTGGCGGTTCCAGGAAGCACGGCGTCGAGAGGGACAGGACGTTGCGGGTGACAAAAGCGCAACGGGGGGGGGTCCTGGGGCGCAATAGGAAGTTCGAAGACCAGGGAAGAACGTCACCTAGACTTGGGCAACAAGTTTCACACACCACCGCGCAATGGCGACACGAGCGAAGGGGTGGCTGGGCCGTCGGCAGTCTGCGGGGCTCTGAAGAAGCCCGCCGCAGGCGCAGACGCCTTGGACGCGTTGCACAACGAGCCCGCCGCAGGCGTCGATTTTTTCGTCAAAGAAACATTGGCGGGTCGCGGTTGGGTCGCGGGGTGTGTCGCGGGGTGTGTCGCGGGGTGGGTCCCGGGGTGGGTCGCGGGGTGGGTCGCGGGGTGGGTCAGGGGTGGGTCGTGGGGGGGGTCGCAGGGGGGGCCCCTCGTGGGTTCCCGTGCCAGATCACCGAGGGCGACGGGATCTCTGCAGATCCACCGCCACTGGCCGGCTGCGCGGCTGCGCGGCTGCGCGGCTGCGCGGCTGCGGCTGCGTCGCGCAGCCGCAGCCGCAGCCGCAGCCGCAGGAGCGGCGTGTACGCCCCATGGCTTGGCCAGGGAGGAGGAGGAGGAGGAGGAGGAGGAGGGAGGAGGAGAGGAGGAGGAGGAGGCGGAGGAGGAGGAGGAGGAGGAGGAGGAGAGGAGGAGGAGGAGGAGGAGGAGGAGGAGAGAGGAGGAGGGGGAGGAGGAGAGGAGGAGGGGACGACGACACCGCTCCTGGCCCGTATAGGCTCGCCTCTGCGGGGCCCTGGGGCGGCTCGCGAAGCCCAGGCGACCGCCTGCCCCACAAAGAGGGGCCCCGAGAGGCCCCGCGTGGCCCCCGAGAGAGAGAGAGTCGAGGGACAGACGGCCCAATTGGAGCTCCAAGGGATGCCGTGCGAGGCGCACAAAGGGGCCTCTTTCTGCGGATGATGATGATGATGATGATGATGATGATGATGATGATGATGATGATGATGATGATGATGATGATGATGATGATGATGATGATGATGATGATGATGATGATGATGATCGAGGAGGAGGAGGAGGAGGAGGAGGAGGAGCGGAGGCGGAGGCGGAGGCGGAGGCGGAGGCGGAGGCGGAGGCGGAGGCGGAGGAGGAGGAGGAGGAGGAGGAGGAGGAGGAGGAGACCTGTGGACAGAGCCCGTCGCCCCCGATCCGCTCCTTCACCGGATATCTGAGGCGTCTCCGAGGCCTGCTTCGCGCGCCCCGACCCGGAGACTGCCCGGGCCTCCCCTGGGCGGGGGTGGCCCGACGCCCCGAGTAGAGCCTTCCCTCTTTTGCCTCCCACCCCAGAAGCGGAAACGAAGCGACCCCAGCCCAAACGAAGCGCGAATCGGCAACCCGTGTCCGGTCGCCGTCTTTGTGTTCAATTCCGCCCTCCTCAGATGCCGTGTTCGTCGTCGTTGGTTCATCGATTCGATTGCCTTTCTTGTTACCGTTTCCCGTCGCCGTTTTTGTACCGCTTCCATCTTCACGAGACATTTGCAGGAAACGGTACAACATGGTTTTCCGTTTCTGGGGTTGGCTAAGTTCTGGAGGAAGCGTGATTCTAGGGTCGAAGATAGGGGTTCGAGCTTCCAGATTCGAGCATCGAGGATTGTTCTCGTATGTGGTTTGCCGAAGATAAGCCTCCATGTACCTCCGGAGACTTCCATGCTGCGCAGTCCATCGACGGACGTCATCGTCGTCGCCGTCGTCCCTTCGTCTTTCCGTCCGTCAACGTCCTTCGTCGTCGTTGTCGTAGCCTCCCTTCCGCACCTCTTCCTACTGTTCATCCCTCCCGTCTCCTCCTCTCCCTATCGCCGCCGCTCCATTTCTCTTCTCATCCTTCTCTTCTTCCTCCCGCGATCTCTCAGTGGAAGCAAGTATCACACACCAGCTAGCGACTTCTGGTGCCATCGTATTCATTTGGTTTGAACGTTTTCTGGTTCGCGTGAGCTTGTGCCGGAGCTTGGCCGGAAAATCTACTGAGTTTGCGCGTTTCTTTCGCAGAAGACGCCAGGCATGTTCGTCTCAGTTCAAAGATTGACATATTGGGCGTATCGCCTCAGGTATTCATTGTATGATTTCTTGGCTGAATAGTTGCTGCGCTGGGGAAGCATCCCCCCTCGCCCGTCCTGCATTTTGCATCACATCTCCGACCCCCTCTTCATGCTACTTCCTCACCATCATCCTACGTCCCCCCTCGCCTTGCTACCCCGTCCTCCCTCGCCCTCCTCCTCCTCCTCCTTTCTGCAGGGGGCCGAGCACCTCGTAGCCTCTCGACTTCGTCAACCTGCCACCCACCTGAGGCGCGAGTATGCCTGGGGCAGAACAGCACGGGGGCGCCGGCGTGTCCGTTGGCGGCCCGCTGTGAGTGGCTGCTCCCTCTGGCTCTCTTGGTGGCGAGTGGTGCGCCGGAGCCCAGTGCAGAGATATTCAGCAGGGCATGGCGCCAGCTGCAGTGGCCAGCATGATCTCGTGAGCCTCATGGGCATTCTGCCAAGGCGGCCAGTCGGGAGCACCGCTCGTTGCCGTCGTGTTGGCTCCGCCACGGCGGCGGACTTCCAGTTCATCAGAGGCAACACGGTCTGAATAAATTGTTTTTCGTGGGCAATGCGAATCCACATTTGGCGTGGCCGAGCTGCTGATCCCATCCACATCTGCGAAAGTTACTTGCCAGGTCCAGTGAGATTGGTTCAGTGTCCGTATGATATGGATGTGCATCACATGGGCCATCCCTTTACTCGGGCCATTGATATGCTCAACAAGACATGACATGAAACCCTGCGTCGTTGCTCGACCGAGATCGGGCAGTTGCCCCTCAGTCCTGGTTGCCTGGTTACCCCCCTTCGTTCGCGGTGGCGTTGCCGGTCACAGAGCAGAAGATAGGTGTCAATTCTCGCTGGCTGGACTTTTGGAGAGCCCGTGCGGCCGCATAAGATTACGCCTGCGACCAAGATGGACATCACGATTCTGTTCCTGCCCGGCTCGAAACTTGATAGTCCTCGTACCCCTTCTCCCTTGTCCTCCTCTCCCCTCCTCCTCTCCCGCGCTCCACTGCGGCAGCAGCGCTGCTCCCCGGTCGCACGGCAGCCTTCCCCCACCCACCCTCCGCGGTTCTGGGCCTTCCTTGGCTCCCTTCTCCCGAGGCGGCGCTGGCTGGCGGGGGAGAAGGCGCGGCCGTTCGCGGAAATTGAGAGGGGGAGGCAGAGGGGGGAGATGAGAAGGAGGACGACGAGGAGGAGGAGGACGAGGAGGAGGAGGAGGAGGGGGATGGATGGGTACGAGGAGTGCAAGAGAGGCGGGGGGAATCTGATGATTATGATGATTATGATGGTTATGCTGTTGATACTTATGATGCTGATGATGATGCTGATTTTGATGATGGTGGTGGTTGTGATAATGATGGTGATGGTGATGGTGATGCAGATGATGATGATCATGATGCTGATGATGATGGTGATGGTGGTCGTGGTGATGAGGACGAAGATGAGGATGGGGATGAATATCAGGATGAGGATGGGGATGATGATGATGAAGATGGTGATGATGGTGGTGATGATAACAATGATTAGGATGTTGAAGATGACGATGATGATGACGATGGAAAAGATGATGGGACTATGGTGATGGTGATGGTGATGCTGATGATGGTGATGCTTACGTTGATGCGGATGTTTGTGATGTTGATAATGCTAATGATGATGGTGATGATGATGATGATGATGGTGCTGATGGTGATAATGCTGATGAGGGTGCTGGTTCTGGTGTTGGTGGTGGTGATGGTGATGGTGATGGTAATGACGAAGCTGATGATGATGTTGATGAAGATGTTGATTATGATGCGGATGCTGCTGCTGCTGCTGATGATGATGATGATGATGGTGATGCTGATGATTATGATGATGATGATGATGATGATGATGATGATGATGATGATGATGATGATGATGATGATGATGATGATGATGATGATGATGACCATCACGCTGCTGCTGATGATGATGATGATGATGATGATGATGATGATGATGATGATGATGATGATGATGATGATGAGGATGATGATGATGATGCTGCTGCTGCTCCAGATGATGATCCGAGGAGGAGGAGGAGGAGGAGGAGGAGGAGGGAGGAGGAGGAGGAGGAGGGATGGAGGGTCGCTGTGGGGGGAACGTGTCCCGAGGGAGCGCTGGTCTTGAGATGCCTCGCCGCTGCTGGGCGCTCGGGGCCCTCCACGGGCCCAGGCATGATCAGAAGACGGCTCGGGATGGCGATCTCGTCCCGGGAGGGAGGCCCCCAAGGGCCAGGGCCTTCTTCCCTCGGGGCCCGTCTCCCCCCAGGGAGGAGTGCAGCCGAGGGAGGGTGCGCGGGCACGGGGACGAGGGAAGGGGGGCGGGGAGGGAGGAGCGCGGGGAGCGCGGAGTTGGGAGCGTGGAGGAGTGGGGATGGCAAGGGGGGCGGGGGGGGAGGAGGGGCGGGGGATGGCGAGAGGGGGGGCGACGGGGAGGGAGCATTAGGCGTGAGAGGGGGAGCTGGAGGAGGAGGAGGAGGAGGAGGAAGACAATGGGTACTTCGAACGACGAGCGAGGAGGTGAGGAAGAGGGAGGAACGAAGAGAAAGAGAAGGAAGGATGAGGAAAGAAGAGGAGCGGGAGAGGGAGAGAAGGAAGGAGGACGTGCAGGAGGAGGAGGCGGAGGGGAAGGACAAAAAAGACAACTGGTGGGAGGAGGAGAGGAGAAGAGAAGGACGACAAGGAGGAGGAGGAGGAGGAGGAAGAGGCGGGAGGATGCGGAAGAACGAGGAAGTGGATGAGGAAGAGCATGCAGAGCAGGTGGAGCTGAGGACCCTATGAGGAGGTTGGATGATGCTGTAGAATTACAGACCTATCCTTTCAGAATGGGCTGGGCCTTCTGGACCCGATTTGGTGGTTACCCTTGACGTTTTGTATCGCAGGTTTGGGGCCAGGGAGATGGAGGAAGCTGCGACGTGTCTTGTACGCAAGGGTAGCGTTTGATCCAGGCTTCGGGGGAGATGTGGTTTTGCTCGCGCCTCCGTCGCGGCCCGCGCGAGTGTTGGTACATGGCGTCGGTTATTCCATGCTGGCAATGCCCCCTGATCCCCCTCACCAACTCCTTTATCACCCACCATACCTTCTTCCTCTTCCATCCGTCTTCCTGCTCCCGCCACCCTTCATCCCTCATCCATCCTCCTCCCTCCCTCCACGTGTTTCGGCCCTCCTTCCTCGCTTGTGCTCCTCCTCTTTCCGACTTTAATCCGCCCATCATCCGAAATTCTCTTTGGCCAGTCCTTCGTTCTGCCTTCCCTCCTTCTATTATACGTCCCAGTCCTGCTTAAGCTTCCTACTTCTCTCGTCCCGCCACCGTCATTGTGCTCTTTGTGCTCTCCTTGTTTCTCTCGTCCTGCATGTTGCATGTTTCTGTGTTTTTGCTCTATGCCTATATTTCCTCCTCGTCGCGCCACCGGCCATGATGGTAGGTCGGGGCGGGCGTTTCGCTTGAGCCTTCGCCGCTTACGTACACACCTCGCCTGCAGGGGTGGATGGAGCGGGGGTCGAACACGGCCTCTCGCAGTGGCGCTGCGCACTTTTCGCCAACAGCCGCACAGATTGAGGACGGGGCGTCAACATGTAGCTCACGCTGCAGAGCCACACACGCTCGTTTCAAACGTGTGCAGCAGCTGCACGGGTGGTGCTGGTGGTGGTGGTTTCCGAAATGGGGTGCTCGCGCCGGCGCCGCGCACATTAACACACGATGTTTGTGACAGCTCCAGGGGTGGAGAGGGGGGTCGGAGGGCCGTCTTCAAAATGGGGCTATCGCCTCAGCGCCACGCACCTTCCGCGCCAAGAGTGTGCAACGCACGAAAGTGTTAGGACGACTCCTTTTCAAAGCAAGGCTCTCGCTGGACACTTCCCCAGCCCCGTAAACAAGAGGATTGGACATACGCAACGGCTGCACGGATGGATAGTGACTTCTTTTCAAGATGGGGCTCTGGCTTGAAGCGCCCTTGACATCCATGACCATCCGTGTGAAATTGTGCAGCCGTTGCATGGGGTTCTCGCTGTGCACCTCGCTGAATTGTATGGTCATGCCAGTTCGCACTCCCTGACGCTGCCTGGAAGGGCGGGGCCTCTCGCCCGAATGGCGTGCCCACGGGGTGCTAGTCTTTCCACGGGGCGCCCCTTTAGCGGAATGGAAGGCCTGTGGTGATTTATGGGGGTGGGACTCGCGACGGGAGGGTTTATTGCAGCACCGTGGATGCATCATGGGGTTGCTCCGATCCTTCTTCTCCTCCTCCTCCTCCTTCTCCTCCTCCTCCTCCTCCTCCTCCTCCTCCTCCTCCTCCTCCGCCTCCCCCTCCTCCTCCTCTTCCTCCGCTTTCTCCTCCTTAAGACTTCGTTCCGCAGACCTACCTTGGGGCGCGCCAGGATTTCGAGGCGACTCCCGATGTGGCGACGAGGACGCCCCAGGGAGACACCACCAGAGGCCCCCCAGAGAAGCCTCCAGATGCGGAAAAATGGCCAAGAACATCCAACAACCACGATCCTTGATTCTCCGCTTCCTCCTCCTCCTCCTCCTCCTCCTCCTCCTCCTCGTCCTGGCTCCTCCTGGCTCCTCCTCCTCCTCCTCCTCTTCCTCCTCCTCCTCCTCCTCCTCCCCTTGCGGGTGCCAACAGGGGCGCATCCTCCCGTGCCTCCGTTTCTGCGGCAGGAGGCCTCAGAGTGACGCGGAGGGAGAGAGGGGCAGAGGCAGCGGCCAACACCCCAAGCCAGCGCAGGTACGACCAGGCGTGGACTGTTTTGCTGGAACGGGCACGAGACGAGACGAGACGAATTCTCCATCCACCCCCTCTCCCCCCCCTCCTCCTCCTCCTCCTCCTCCTCCTCCTCCTCCTCCTCCTCCTCCTCCTCGACGTCCTGCCAAGCGCTGCCCCAGACCTCTGGCATCGTGTGCCTCGTGATGGGGGGGGGCCCGGAGGAGTCTCGGGCCCCCCCTCCCGCGGAGCCGGCCGTGCCCCGCGATGCCTGTGCCCGGCGGTCTCCTATCCTGATCCCAGGCAGGCCGCTGGAGGCCGACACCGCTGACACGCTGTAGCCTTCAACCTCGTTGCGCAATGTGCATCTGTATTTCAGTCGGGCCTGCCCCTCTCTACAGGGGGAATGTGAATGTTCAAACATAGTCCAAAAGTAGTCTGGGGCCCACTGTTTGACTATTTGTTTGGATCTGGGGAGTTTTCGTTGCATGTTTTTAATTTTTCGCCCAAAATCCTAGGGAGACAGGCCCGACTTAAATCTATATCTGTGTATATGTATATGTCTATATGTATATGTATGTATCAGTATGGCTTATCATTTGTACAACACCGTTCGTGTTCTCCCGCAGCCGCCCAATGTGGATGGGTGGGCCGATCAACTTACTGAAATTCGGAGGACGGCGTTTGCCCTTGTTGAGCTCACCAGGATGCCCGTGTAGGTTCCAGTGGACCCCCGTGTGGACCCTTCCGACTACGAGCGATACATACATACATATATATACACACATATATACATATATACGTATATCAGAGGGAGGGGGCCGACCTGTCATTCGCCTCATGGTGATAGTGCGGCGCCAATCGTGGGGCGCCTCATAGGGCGAGCACCGTCAAGGCTCTCAGCGAAGTGCAGTGCAGTCCTGAGTTCTGGAACTTTGGACATTTGGTGTTGTGGATGAAGTATAGTTAAATATGTATGCGTATACACGAGTATGACGATGTTAGCCAGCGCGGACCCCGACCAGAGAGGGAGTGTGCTGGGATGCGACTTGCGCAAATGTCGCCAATTTCGTGGGCTCATGGGAGGTCCAGCGGAGTGGAGCTGCAAGAAGACCCAGCCGAGACCTCGCGGGACCCTCGGGGGCCGCGAAGTGTGCAATTGTCGCCAACTTCGCGGGTTATTGGGAGGTCCAGCAGAGTGGAGTTGTAAGCAGACCCAGTGGACATTTCGCGGAACCTTTGGGGGGTGCGAAGTGTGCAATTGTCGCAAATTTCGTGGGTTGTTGGGAGGTCCAGCGGAGTGGATTTGTGTAAAGACACAGTGGGCACTTCGCGGAATCTTGGGGGTTTGCGAAGTGCGCAAATGTCGCCAATGTCGTAGGGTCTTGGGAGGTCCAGCGGAGTGGAGTTGCAAACAAGCCAAGCCGAGACCTCGCAGGACCCTCGGGGGTTGCGAAGTGCGTAGATGTCGTCAATTTCGTTGTCTCCTGAGAGGTCCAGCGGAGTGGAGCTGTAAACAGACCCAGCCGAGACCTCGCGGGACCCTCGGGGGCCGCGAAGTGCGCAAATGTCGCCAATTTCGTGGGCTCCTGGGAGGTCCAGCTGAGTGGACTTGTAAACGGACCCAGTCGAGACATCGCGGGACCTTCGGGGACCGCGAAGTGCGCAAGTGTCGTACATTTCGTGGGCTCTTGGGATGTCCAGCTGGGTGGAGATGTAAACAGACCCAGCCGAGACCTCGCGGGTCATTGGGAGGTTGCGAAGTGCGTAATGGTCGCCGATTGCTTGGGCTCCTGGGAGGTCCAGCTGAGTGGAGTTGTAAACAGACCTCGCCGAGACCTCGCGGGTCACTGGGCGGTTGCGAAGTGCGCAAATGTCGCCAAT